>JABSTQ010011128.1:0-331437 GCA_013358835.2 Ixodes persulcatus
TGTTTACAAAAAAAAAAAAAAAAAATACTGGTGAATAGCTAATGAATATTCATGCCTAGCATTTTCGACGGTTTGCGAGATATAAGCTGAATCTTTCTGACGAAATCCAATGCTGTAGCAGATCGTCTGGTCACCTTTTGACCAGTTGCACAGTTGGGTCACTAGGCACAATCTGCCGCCCAATTCAAGTTCAGCCTTGTTGGTGCTGCGGTCATGCCTACGACTAGCTTCCTCGCTCTCTCCTCCTCAACAAAAGGAACTCCTTTTTCAACAATGACGAAAACATGTGCGCTGGCCGGGTTCATCGGAAAGTGCATAGTTAGGATGTTGTGACCGACTGCACAAACTTTTTTCACTTCACGCCTCATCTATGCGCATGGACTATGGTGTGTTGGTTTGGACATGATTGTTTGACGAACTGCAGAAAAATATTTCTTCGGTCAAAGCAGAGTGCTGCCAAGGAAAACCGGGACATCGCCATTAGCAACAAGACACAAACTCTCAATGCTCCATTTGCACCCTAAGAGAAGAAACGAAAAATATAGACATCTCTTGAACTCATTGGTACATTGAGGCAACCCTGTAGTATAAGCTTACTCCTGCTTGCGACCCCCCCAAAAAATTAAAGTTTCTTTTGATCCCTCGGATAAAGGGTGATCTCATAATGGTAGTGTGTGAGGTGGGCAACTGAATGTGCCTACACGCTTACCCAGTAGTGCCAGCAGCTGCTACTGCAGTCTTCTTGATAGCATCCTCTCTATCTGGAGCTTCTGCTCCAGGTTCACCACCCTTTGCTTTGCCGACCTCAGCTTTTCAACCACTCAGGCATGCTCCACAAGCGACGGAGTGGACGTCCTGTCCTCTCTTTTTTTTCTTGTACTCGCCACCCACTGCAGGGAACGGCGACATCTCAATCTAGAAAAGAAAAAGGTCCAGGTGTTTTGATATTCATTTAATATAAACTTCCAAAACAGGATTGGAACAGACAGAGTTCATATTACATTTCCACCCCCCCCCCTTTATTTTATTTATTTTTTTAGGTGAAGGTTTCAGCCCTATACCGGCGATTGCCCCCTCCCCCTGGAAAAAATGCTTCCAGATGCGCATGACTTTATATCCGGTATTCACTGTCATTTCAGGAAACAATTGCGGTATCGTCCTTTACACACTCTAGTGTGTAAAGGACGATACGTGTATCTGTTTGCGCTATGTGTACCTGTTGGCAGAAAACACTGTATATGTAAACGAAATAGTATGATAAAATATTGTGTTAAAAGGTCCTTCTAAGCTAGTTAGAAAGTACATTATGATTATACTACTTTACACCCAGTGTACTTTCTATGAGGTACATAAACTCTCAGTTGCTTTGTACTTGCAATCTAGTACTTTTATATACGATAGCGTTTATAAGCAAACCCAATGCACTTGAGGCGTCCTTTGGTCCGTGAATTTGTAACTGCTTTCGAAAGAGCATGCGCCAGCACACTATAATTCAGAAAAGGAAAACATGCCGCCGGCACTGTGCCTCAAACCCACAACTGTTGGGGTCTAAGCCGGGCATCGCATCCGCTTCACCACGAGCACACCTGGGTAAGCATTTGCGAGAGTTACTGAGCGCAGGCAAAAGCTGCGTTGATGCGCTTGCCAGTGCCTCAACACCGTTGTTGCCGTAGCAATGTGTGCCACATCTGGTCGCAGTCGCACATAGCCACGTCTGAGGAGAGCTGAGTGACCCAGACTTCAGCATCATCTATCGTTGTCCGGAAGCGAAAGCAGCTCTCGCCAGAGGAACGTCTACGCAAGCGTGCTGAGGCACAGCGACAGAAAAGGCCTAGGACACTTCAGAACAACATGAAACATGTTTGTCAAAAGCTAGAGAGGCAAGTAGCAGGAGGACCATCGAAGATGATGAAAAGGCTCAAGAGAAGAAACTTCGGCTGCAATGCAAGCAGGACGCCAAACAAACGATGACGTCTTGCGATAGTGGAAAAGAGATGTAGCTTCGTGTGCAGCTAGATTGAGACTAAGAGCAAGTGAGGACGTGTCTCATAAAACTGAAGAGGGTAAAATTTAGATATAATGCGATCGAGACAGCAAGCAGGAGAGTGTCTCTTGAAATTGAACAGGGACGACTTCGGCTACAGCACAATCGAGGCCAGGAGTGGCCAAGCTGCGGCTTTGTGTGTTAAAGTACGGCTTGCGGTCCACTTTCATACAGCTTAACTACCCACCGGACCTGTGTACTAGAATAGCAAGCAAATTTAAAAACAAAAAATGTCTATACAAACACTCCTGACCAGCCATAATGGACACAATTACTCATGAAGCGAACAAAATGAAGATATTCCTTAGCCTAACCGTGAATCTTTATCCACAAGTACTGCCCACTGGTAACGGAAGTGACGTATGCTGCCGAATTGAAAAAGGGACACAAAAGACGAACATAAGGCCCCTGGTTCTGAACATACTCGAAGAATGAGGTAAGAAAAACAGCCTAAAGGCGCGCATATACCTCGCACCTTTTGTTCAATATCATAGGGATGGCCAAGCGCTTCTTTTTCAAAGCAGCAACAGATCCTATCGTGTCTCTCTAAAACAAAACATGCACATTGAGTTACGTCTCAAAGTCGTCGTGTTTGTCCGCCCCCCCCCCCCCCCCCCCCCGTATCGGGGTTTATAAGTATGACCGTTTACCAGCTAGCCTGCGCTATATCCCTTGTTTCAACAAGTCTTTTGTTCGATATTTTTACAAATTAAATTCACCACCTAGTCGAATTTATGTGGTAAATTTGTCGTAGCTTACAAAGCCGATTTGCGATTTATTTTCAGTGCCGTGGCTGCTTCTGGAGCGCCCTGTAGTTCTACAACGTAAAACCCTTTGCTTTCGCCGCCCATTTCTTTACAAATCGGGCGCAAGGTTGGGCAGTATCGCGATACAAATGTATCGCGATAGTTTTTCAGAACTACATTTCGTATATGTATTTCTGTATCGCGATACATTTTTTTCACCAGTATCTGTATTCCTGTATCCAGATACATTTTGAATGTTTCTTTGTGTCGCGATACAATCAGCATGAAATATATTTCGTTACATTTCTTGAGAAATACTCGCCCCCCCCCCCTCCCCCCCCCCCCTTCCACAAGAAAAAAAAAGTACAGACGCATTTTTTTTTTTTTTACTTTTCGGGGCACCAGGGTCAAGGAGATGCTGGGGCATTGTTACTATGCTGAGCATGGTTCCTTCCGATTCTCAAAACTATTTTTCTATGCGTCCTCTCCTCTCTTCTGGGAAGTGTTGCGTAGTCGGAGACTCGAACCAGGCGGCGTGCCAGGAGTTGAGTCAGAGCCTCTTCTGCCGCTGGTCCTTAGAGTGATTTCTTGAGTCATTGTTTGCTGGCTTCCAGTGTCCGCTTATAAACGTCTCTCTTGCCTTAGCGTACGCAGTACACGCAGCTGGCAAAGCTGAGTCACAGTCCGTTGCAGCACGAGCCTGGCAGTGGTTGACTTGAAATAGTAGGATGACTCACGCAGTGAAGTTCAACACATATTCGAATGCGTCTGCGGCTGCGCCTGTAATATTGCACGGCTCACAGGTACGTCATCAGCCGACGTGAACGTGACCCGCTGCTCTGGTGACCCGAAACCCAGGAAGGAGGCCAGACGTGGCCTCGCTGTACCGACCCAGACTTCGTACACCGGCGACTCGTCTCGAAAGCGTATTTTCTCGGAAAGCTCGCACCTGTGCCGGCAATATCAGGTCGCAATCCACGAGGTCTCTGTTTGGATGATGCTAGGCGAAACGTGACGATTGCAATCTATGTGTCGGTGGCGGAGGGTCGGCAGGAAGGACCTTCACAACATGAATGCCACCGTATCGTTTTTTTCAACCGTAACAGAATATAAGATATGTGTTCCAGAATGCTTCAGGTGGTTCACTATTTTAAAACATTCCAAAGGGTACCGCCTGCACGGTCTTCAACGAGGTAGCCCACAAAGAAAGTACGTATTGTCCTTTCATATAGCAGCGTGGTGAAGGTTCATGTGGAAGGCCACACCTATACATAGAGAATACCAGTTCATTCATTTCACCGTCGCGTCATGTGATCAATGTTGACAGGGGCGTCCTTATTGGACAGGGGCGTGGTGACGTTTGGATGGGATTAAGGGTGACTTAGAGTTTATTCAGAGGTCGAAGTATTTTCGCATCCCTCGTCAGACAGACATGATGTCAAATGAGGGACTGCGGCCAGTCCTTGATGGAACGTTTTTTTTTGAGTCCATTGAAGGCTCGTCGTCGTCCGAAACCACTACCATCAAGGCAAAGTGCCAAGACCACTGGAAAGTAATTGTGTCGATCAAAAAGTTCTACTTAGAACTTCAAGCTTCATCTCAGTTGGCGTCTCAAACAAATGTGAAAAATGTATTGCAGTATCAGTATTTCTGTATTTGTATCCCTACTCTCCCTAAAATGTGTTCCTGTATTTGCATTTCAAAAGACGTTTTGCCTCTATTTGCAACGTATTTCCGAAACGTATCGCGATACATTTTTAATTGGGGTGTGCGAATATTGAATTTTTTGAATACGAATCGAATACGAATAAGACAAAAAAACGGGCTTCGAATATCGAATCGAATATCGAATATGTGTCTTGTAATGAAAAATTACAAAACAAGAGGTAACAGCACGTGTTATTGCCTTTTTAAAATAAATCAATGCAACTGCATTTTACTGGGCTGCAACGAGGCCTAAAGAGGCTTCTAGTAACGCACTCATTACAATTATCGTGTAGGAAAACTAACTGTTCGACTGTTTATAAAATAAGCGCTCCCTACGCGCCATGGCAACATTTCCGCCAGTAGAAAGACCCTTAAATCGGGAAACCTACGAAATTTCCCTCAAGTTCGAAGAAGTTTGACTTATGGACAGTGTTGCCCGGCTCCTACGCGAATATTTTGAATGTTGGGAAACAAATGATATAGAAAGTAGTTTATTTTATTTTTTATAAAATGGTAACCAGTGTTTACTCCATATAAAAGCGAAAATATGCGCTTTTAACGCTTTCATTAGTTATTAATGTGAACCTGTGATGCCAGTAAACCCAACAAATATTTTACTTTTCCTACGCCAATTAGTCAGTTTCTTTTTTTATATATTAACGCATGCGCACAAACGTAGAACTTCAGTTGAACCTTTGTGGAACATCACGATGAAAGGCCGAAAAACTCGAACTTAGTCGAACTCAAAACTGGGCAGGTTCGGGATATCTCTCATTTTGACTGAGCGGAAGTGGCAGCCACAGGTGGCAGGAGGTTTTGTAGATGGCGATGCAATGTTCTGCTCGCCCCTAGCTTTTTCTTTGTTTTAATTTTCAAACATTTATATTAGATAACACTATCAAGATATATTTGATATTTATATTTAATTCTCGAGGTTTATTTTATTGCGTCAAGTTATAGAACGTGCAATTGCATCACATATTTCTATATAAGTGCGACACAACAAAGGGCTTGGTGAAAAAGAAACCTTAACTGATCCTGTCTTGCTGCCATCGGACAGATAGAAACGGAGCAGACCGATAACGCACGGATCATACGCCTTTCTCAGTGAATAAGCATATTCATAGGGGGAATGCGTGGCAAGCAGATTATTCGTTACTTGCTCGAATATTCGTAGTTTGCGCGAATATCCGCCGTTATTCCCGAATATTCGACTTTGGCCGAATATTCGGGAACTTTCGATTATGCAATTTTCGAATAGAATACGTTTCGAATATGGAAAATATTCTATTCGTATTCGAAATTGCGAATATTCGCACACCCCTAATTTTTACAGATATACTTCAGTATCAGTATTTTAGCTACTATTTTAATGTATCCCAGTATTTGTATTTCCAAATACATTTTTGGGTATTACTGCCCAACCCTGATCGGGCGCAGGGACGTAATCGTGCCCGCCAAATTTCGCGAATTGTAGACGCCCGAAATGGGGATGCCGGAACGGGGGCCCACGAAATTGCCGCTTCCCACGTGTCCTGAAATTTCGCAATTTTCGGAAGCGTGGAATTCGCTAAAATATAGGGGCTCGCGATCGCGAAAATTAGTGGTTTGCAGTATACGTTGGGCTTCGAGCCCGTGATGCATAGAAAACAACTTACCAGTCCCTGGCGCACGCTCCAGTAGCCTTCCAGTAGACGCTTTTCGGCACGTCGGGGTCGAAGTCGTCAACGCTCGCCGGTTTGAACTTCTTGATAGAGTTCACGAGGTATATGTATAGATGGTAGCGAAGCTTCCATAGAAGCCCATAGGCGCAAAGATGGCGGCTCATGGGGCGCAGCGCCATCTGTGAGATGCGCGGCATTGACATTAGTCATGCTCGCCTGTGACGTCCCGGAAGTGACGCTTTATTAAAAAGAGACACGAAATTGCGCAATTTCCTCATGATTGTGGCGTCACAATTCTTTTTGGCGCGAAATTTAAATGATTTTTGCCGGTGGCGCGAGATTGAAATGCTTTTCAGATGTTCTACATGCCTGCGCAAGTAGCGTCCTTCATACCTTGTTTCACGCTTCATAGCCTTGCTTGTATCAATCACTCCCATGTAATGTCTCATGCAAAAGAACCAGTTTTTTTTTATCAGTTCTGGGAACCACCAATAAGTTTCTACCTTTTTCAACAAAGCAGGGTGTTAAAGCACGCCTATGAAGGCATACTTATTTTTGTAACTATGGCTTGTTTGCCAAGAAAGACAAAACGGCACAAGCGTGGTTTACACAGTTTATTATATACGAACTTAGAAGACCACCACAGGACACTTAGAGATAGAGATATGGTGTTGAAAACATAGTGAAAAGAGGTTTGGACAACTCTATGTACGCACTTAATAACCATGCTTAATACTCTCAACAGGAGGCACGTTTACGCATTTATCTTGCACTCTTCACGTTGAGAGCTCGTAATTAGATTTAATCATATCAATCACAGGTGGAAGTGCGGCGCCATGCATGTATTTCGCATTTGAATGTCAACGTGAATTAATGCGTCAAGAGATTGAAAATTGAGACCTTTCGTTATAGTACATGCGCTCGCCACAAACATATTGTGCTCCACAACTTGACTGTCTATGTGAGCGCTAGTACGCATGAAACTGCCACAAATGGACAGGAAAGAAAGCATTAGAAAAAGGTTATCAATTTGCTCTGTTGCAAATTGTTAGCACCATACTGACTCACTGATTTACCTTTCATCGCAGTTTGATCTGCTTGTGTGTACCTCAGAAAACCAAACATTAATCCAGGTTTATATTTCAAGTCGTCACACTGCACAAGTACACATCGAAATTAACGCTTGTTCTCACACACTCTTCAATCACGCACAGGGTTGCGCAGGGTGTGCAGGGTGTCTACCAACCTGGAAAAACTAAAATTCTCAAGAAATTCGGGTTATATTGAAAGGACAGGGTAATATCAAGGAAACCATAAAAAAAAAAGTTCCAAGTCAGTAAGAATGATGAGTGAAAGTGCAACGGCAGCGTGCAACGAAGCCCGATGATTGCACCTTGGTGCCGCTGCATTTAATAACGTTGCCCGACACGTCACTAGGCAGCGCAGGCCACTAAGTCCTCCCTGAACCAAAGTAACGGTCAACATTTTATCGAAATAGTCAGGAAAACCTTGGAAAAATTGGGGAATTTGAAATAAGTGATTTCGTAGACACTTAGTCAAATCATTCAAATGAACGACGTCATCTAGCACTATACAGCAAGGGTCGAATAAATCTAACATATTTTAAATATAAAAAAACAGTTTTGCATGATGCGACACTGAAATTTCGATATTGATCCATGGAAAACTCAAGTTCATCTAGCTGAACCTATACGTTAATTGCAGTGTCTGAGCATGCGAAACGGACTTTTACACTTTATTTAAATAATTCTATATTCATTTGGCCATCTCTGTCGACAGTTTCGGCAGGGGATGTGATAATTTAGAGTAATGTACTCGCACAATCCGGTATGCTAGCGCGAGTATTGAATGCAACATATAAGATAAAGTAAAGGCAACTTCGTGAGCATAACGCAAGTGTTGTGTCATCTGCACAGCCTCTGGACTTTTTGCTTGGTTTTGCGTCTCACAGCTGCATCAAGGACCTCAGTATTATTTTTACGGGCAAACCTATGAAGTCGCACCCGTGCAAACAAAGCAAATAAATCATTATAGACATCCTCACTGCAGAGAGTCAGCAGCTTTTCGACCTTTTCATGAAGAGTGATGAACAACGCCTTCCCAACGCCTTCTTTTAAAACCAGACTGTCAACTGACGCCACAAAAATCTTCTCACAAGCTTGAACGAAGGAAAGAAAGCAAGGTGAAGGGACTGAGAGGCTTCCAAAGTCTCCTTCAGCCGTTCCTTTCACACTAAAATAAAACAACACTTGGCTCTCGTCAGAAAAAGTGGCATTCTTGATTTGCAATTCACATTGCTGAGTTGCAAATCAAGAATTGCCTACAGTAACGGAAACCCTTAGGGATGTGAAAGTACAAGCCCAAGGCAAAGGCTTTGTTCTGGCTGCACCACCGCCTGCCGAACCTGCTTGCATTGCTCATCTTCAGCTCAGCTTCTACAAGGGCAGCAACGGCTGGAGACACAAGGCTACGTACTGTTTCAACTATCTCAGTGACTGTTAGCATATGACGCCGTTGCTGCGGTCGTTGCTGCAGTCTCTTGTTTAACTTCCGAAGCTGTCGAAGTTTGGCCTTCAACACGTCCATCTTCCCCTTGCCCTTGGTACGGGTGGCACGGGACCCTGCAAGGGGAAAGCAAAAGCAATTATGAAACGCTTCGAGAAACAATGAAAGGAGCAATGCACCTCCACTGTAAAAAAATGTGGAAGTAAACGTAAGCTTTGTGCATCAGGACAGATACCTACGTTGGTGAGAAACTGCAGGAGTCGAAGTCATCGAAGCATCATAATCGGTAGGGGAAGGTTCGGGCGCCCACACATCGTTTTCTTCAGAAGGCAGACCATGTCTATCCACCGCGTATGTGTGATCCACTACAAAAAACAAAACAAAGAAAACAAAGTGACAGAGTGTTTGCAAAACTCTGAACCAGCTATAGCTGTTCAAGTACTAGGCCACAAAGTAATCTTCAAAGACTGTCCTAAACAATGCACACAATCAAAACTTACCATTAACTCTGGTTGGAGGGCTAGTCTTCGCACTACAGGTCAGAGCCGTGAGACTCCTCCCCACATCAGCAAAGCAATGACGAGGCAAATAAAAAATATGTCGAAAATATCAGTTATAGCATTGTTTCAAGATGTTCCTGCGGGATATGACAAGTTAGATTAAAAACATGGTCATACATGTTTCGCATGTTTCCCAAGAAAGCACAAGTACTGGGAACACATTCTATCATAGAAAAAATCGCTACTACGCGACAGTCAGAGATATATAAAAAACATGGCCTGCAACACTTCTCCGCGAATATCCAATTACTTTTACCTTGTTCCGTAGTGCGGTGCATGTGACACCGTGATGATGTGGGCGCACCGATGCTACTGCTGCTGGCCGGTGTGGGCTCGCCCTCGCTGATCAATTGGCCAGGGCTGCTGCTCTGGACGACATCTCCGGCACCAATGCAAAGTTCATTTGCAAAGTTAAGCACACACTTTATGTACACTGAAACAGTTCTTTGTATCTGCATGCGAAACCCCTTCTGAATAAGCTTATGTTCTCAGTCATAATGAAAACAAGATTTTGTGCTCACCTTCAGTGGTCAAATATGCTGGTATTGCATCACGACGCAGCCTTCCTCGATAAAGAAACGCAGAGGGCTTGAAGTGCATGGAGCATACCGCCAGTTCCCGCAGCTGCTGTGGTGTCTTATTCTGTAGGCTTGCGTTCCGGCAGAACTAAACCCAGACCCTCCGCCTGAATGTGAAGCATTGCACTCTAAAAAAAAAGGGAGTAGCACTCCCTCCCTAAAGGGAGGAAATGAGATGTCTCCTATGTTACTCCATAAAAGGACGAAATTTGCCACCCTACAAAAGGGAAGAAATTTCCTCCCCTAAGAAGGGAGGAAAGTTGCCACCTTTTCTCGCCCAATGGAGGAAATTTGCTCCCCACGTGTAGTTTATATATCTTCCACCAGATGGCGCTCAAAACAGAAAAAAAAAACGTTGCTGAAGCGCCAATTTTATTGTCCAGTGTCCCCTACCTCTCGAACGCTGCATGGTAAATACACATACAACACTGAACACACAGAATGCACGAAACACAAGCAGAACACACCACAACAACAACAGCGCAGCGACGCCGAACCCCCACCCCTCTCTACGTACGCTAAGTTCGCACTCTCTCTATATATGGCAGTGTTATTTTTGAATCCGACTTGGCCGGTGACTGCCTTCATTTGTCGTAAAACACGGAGAGACGGAATAAATATTACTCGTGCTTAATACATGTTTTGAATTGTTTCTTGGAGTAGCCCCCATCTCTTAATTCAACACCCTGATCAAAGCAAATGTAGATCATTAGGCTAATTAACTAAAATTTAATAATTATTTTTTTAATAAGTTCGAAGAATCATGTTGGCAATGCAGTGTTGAAATGCAGTGCACTGGTGATGAAATTTGCAACCAAGCTATTGCTTGATTGGTGTGTTCAGTGCCAGTGTAATCTATTTTCAGGTTTTGGTGGGGTAATAATAATTTTAATTGTTGCACAAGTATTTCAATTAATTTTTCAAACAAAAATTATAACTGGTTTTAACAAGACTCCTTGCAACAGCAGAGAACTTATATTGGGTCATGCTTTGTCACCCGTATTAGAGAAATTTAATATTGTTTTAATTTTCTAACCTGGAGCGTTTTTCCTATAAAAAAAGTAAGTCCCGGGAGTGATAAGGACACACGAACCATGACTTTGGTATGGCAGCAGACAACTAAAATGAAAATGTCTTTGGTGATATAATGCAACCGCTTGAAAACATCACGTTGCACAAGTCAGAAAGTTAAAAAGCCTGTGTTGAAAGTTTTAGTAGATCGTTCAGTCACTTCCGCAACTCAGTAAGCAATCCGTTATGGGTATGGCGTCCGCTACATATACCGTATACGGAGCCGCGTTTTCATGTTTTAGAGAACGTTTGCAACCCGTTGCAGAATATAGCGTTACGAGAGCTAACGCAATGCAACTATTTCGGACACTAAAGCTAAAATAAAAGTTTGTACAGAAATTGTTAGTTATCTTCTATTCATGTCGCTATCTAAATAGAACGTTAATTTATTACCGAGTAAGCTTATGTTCATCCTTGCTTCTTTTAAAAGTACGTCCAGTACATTTGTGACGAGTAGACTTGAAATCCACATTGTTAACGCCGGGTCGGCTTGGTCGTGTACTACAGCCGCGCTCGTATCACGACACGAGAGGAACCGCGCGATAACGAACTAAGTCGGCCGCATAAAATAAAAGAAAAGTGCGACGGGGTTTTTGTGTCACTTCATTTTTTTTCTTCTTGTGACTGCGTTATTTGATATGTTGCACACAGTAGCAGGAGATGCCGCACAAACCAAAAAAGCTGCGGTGAGCCGTCCGCTGTGGTGAATGATCCGTTCCTTCAAGACCGCGGATCCGACCTCCCTCCCCCACTTCGCCCCGCAACCGGAATGGAATGTCTGTACTACCCTTTCTTCCAGGTGGACTCTACCCGAATGAATAGTTGACCTTGTTTCCCGGATCCGTTGCTTCGTTCCTTCGCCGAATCGTCATTTCAGTGTCATTCCTTGTGCGGGGCTAAAATTTCTGAAAAAAAAAAAAAAAAAAAAAAAACGCGTGCTCCCGCAAGCCGGTTGTTGTCCCGATCTTGACGGACTACAGTGTGTGTCGGACGCAGTCGCTCGCCGCAACGCAGTGCTCTTTCCTATCGACTGGATATGCTGTTCTGTTTTACACAGAACTGAAATAAACGCCGCACGGATTACCTTTCGCTGTATGGTACGTACGCTTTATTTCAAGAGTATATGTTTCTCGCGAAGGTGACGGGGCTAGGAACGTAGGGACGTGTCGACTCGAGCAGCGATCTTAGCAACTACGTAATCACGCAAAAAAAGTTCCCTGATTATGAAGATTTATTTCTTGTGCGCCCTACTTGTTATTAAAGTTAAAGCAAATAGGCAGGAGAGCTTGGTAAGAATATATAGACAGCTTCGTGTCTGTCCGCCTTTTTTTTCTTATTCCCTCGCTCCAGAGTTACTATGTCTACTTGTCATGTAGCAAGTAACGCGACGAAAGTGGTCGTACTTGTCATGCCAGTGATAAGTCGCCACCTGTACTTATCGCAGCCGCAAGGTTTTATCCACCAAGAACAAGCGCGATTTCGAAGCGAGCACATACGGCGTGATTCTCGCGAGACACACGCCGCGCTACGCTCCTCGCATTTTTTGTTAAACTAGTGTATCTCCGATAGCCCCCGCAGCTCCGCTTTTTCTCTCCTAGCATCGCGCAGTAGTGGGATTGCTCAAGGTGACGGTAACCAAGCCTTCAAGTTGCCGTCACCGCCATTGAACATCTTCACAGCGGCAGCGGCGGTACGACCGCTGCTGTCGCCGCGAACATGGGGGAGGAATTTTCGTCCCTTTTTCAAGCGGCACCAGGTGGCGCTGCATCTAAATCGGTGAAATGGAGGAACGGGTGCGATTTCCTCCCTTCCGTTGGCGACAGGGAGGAACATCGCTCTTTTCCTCCTTTTCTCCTCCCTTTTTTTTTAGAGTGTGTATTACTTTACAAACTTTGGGCTAAACGGAACAGGCCGAAATGCCTTCAGTGGACGTTTAAGAAAAAACAATATTAAACAATAATGTTAGCCATTTACTGGTGACATCATTGTATCTGGTCTCCCGTCTGGGTCTAGCGAACGCCATGAGCGCGGAGCACACCTCTGTGCCCGTGAGGTTAGATAGGTTCACAACGCAGATGATTACATTACGATATTCCCGATCGCATCCACAGTAAGTAGACGTGATAGTCGCCAGCATGTTACGACGACACTAACCACGTTTCAAGCAGAAAGAATGTTTTAGTGTTATTTTCACCATAATATGAAAGTTGGTTAAAACTGAAATGTTAAGTCACTGTTTCTTATTAGGTTTTTGTGGTCGCGCAGCCGTTCAGCAGAGGCCACGCAAATCCGCCACTAATATCTGAGATTAGTTTCGTCTCGCGCAGCATGGAACGAAATCTGGGCCCAAAAACGTTCGATCAACGGGTGCCTATTACTAAAAGAGCATGCATAAGGTCCCATAGAAGAGGTCAAGAGCTTACTAGACATTACCGTACAACGGACATCAGGACATCACACATAGTTGAAGCGGACACAGCTACTACAAGTTTCACCTTGCAAGGTCCACAGGAAAATGATGAAGTGTGATGCAAGCGGTGCAGTCATCACTTGGGCATCGTGCTACTGAGCAGGCCGCACGTCTTTACATGCGGCAGGCTCATCGTCCCGACGAACGGAGCCTTGAACGCGCCCGGCGGGTGCTCGACGACAAAACCCGCAGAACGGCGCAATAGGCTTTAACCAGTACAAACCGTTCTGCACTCGGATACGTGGAAAAACTTTAGACCACGAATCGTTAAAAGATTGCAAAGTAATAGTTTGACGGGAGCTACAGAAAAGCAGGCACACTGGCAAACGCAAACAGTGCAAACACGAGGCGTATCAGGACTGCGAACTTCTGCCGACGGCGTAAACACCCGTAATAGCGACGTTGCGGAGTTCGCAACGAGTGTGCAAAACATAATACATATAAAAACACTAACTAAAAAATTCACCCAACTGAACATGCTTAAACTAAGTTATTATGAATAAATAATACTTTCATTTAAAGTAAACTATATTAAACACCGAAAATGTGTCTTTAATATTTTATCAGCTTAGTGTTTCGCCGCGCAAAACACAGTCGCGCTGCGGTAGCGCGGCCTCCAGGGTGATGACGCTGATGATTGGTTTTGGGCCGCTTTTTTGCTCCACTTTCGCGACCCATATGTGATTGACCTTGCAGTTCACGCTGACTACTGCCTTCGCGCTATCAACATAAATCACGTACGCACAGTATGTACGTACATATCAACACAATACACACCGGTCGAGATAGCCCTAACGTGCAGGCGGCTTTGGTTCACAGCACTGGCCAGCTGGCCAGCTGGCTAGCTTCGTGGGTACGTAAGGATTAGATTGGATTGAAATAACATTTTGCCTTAGTTTATATTAGTACTATTATTACTAAAATATTTTTAAAACATTTAAAATCGTAAAAAAATTACCATGTTAAGTTTATTTCTTGTTAAAAAAAAAAAAAAAAAAATGTTTGTCCATCGTTGGTTGTTATGTTGTAGTCTGGCTTGCAGCTACTAAATCCAATCCAATCCGATGTGAAAAAAACCGATACCGAAACTACGCGGTTCAGGGCTCAAAGCTATGCTAATGAGCAAACTCCCGTTTATCTCTGCCTCGCTTCCCATGAATTTGATTTTCGCGTTTTATGACTTTATATATCTATGTCATAAAATGGTTGAGTTTGATAGCTGAAACTGTTAAATTTGAAATGGCCTAATATGTGATTTTCTGATTAAAATTCTTTATTAAAACATTATCACAGTTTAGTTTCGCGGTGCGCTCGTTCCCGTTGAGGTCTGATAATTTCTGGTCGCGTTAAATTGTGTATACCGGTAGAGCCTGTACGAGGTTACCGACCGCCGGTTTAAGTGGCGGCGCCGCTTTGGCTTTACCGGTCGCTCCGATACGTGGTTGTTGGTGGCCGCAAATCGATTACTGGCCACCGATACGTTAATACGGCCCACCAGTGCAGCGTACCGGCTACAGGCGGCGTACTCGCCGGCTGCACACGATATGGGCAGCCGGTACGGCCTATCGGCTTCGCCAGTACGTGGTTACGGGTCACAAGTGTGGCGTACCGGCTTTGCCAATACGTGTTTACCGGCCGCATGTACATGGTACGGGCAGCCGGTACGGCGTATTGGCTTCGACAGTACCTAGTACAGGTAGCCGGTACACAGCTACCGGTTACCGATACGAGAATAAAGGACTCCGGTTTGAACCGGAATAGACCGGTATACATTTGTATAGGATTTTTCAGTAGGGCTTCCTCCCTCTCCCCACACATACACCGAAAAAAGCTGGCTACTGCTCTGATGAGAACGCATGCTAATGTTCTAAATATGCTGTTGTGTAGGTTCGAGTCATTCTAGTTCTCGCTAACTTCAATTGTGCAAACCGTGCGTGCGTTAACGTCACAAACTGATTTCATCGATGACTCGTTGCCTTCATAGCTGCGAATATGTTTGCCACCCCTTTGTGGCGGGAAGACGGCGGTTGCCCTCCCGGGGCCGTCACAACCGTATCCAGCAATCACACGGGCTGAACATTTACATACCTGCACACGGTGCACACAACTTGGATCTTTGACAGAAATCATTGCAGCGCTATTAGTGACTTTGAAAGGTGAGATTGAGTCGAACTAAACAATGACGAACGTTCCTGCGCTGGTTCGCCTTCTTCGAACGTTCGAATTCTACGAAGAAAGACCGTTATGACCTGCGGGAAGCATCGGTGGAGTAGGCGGGCGCTCGTCCACGCATGCGCGAAGAATTACGAGGGCTTCACGTGTCATACGAGAAGACCAATTAGCACTCTCGTTTGCGCCGATCCATGGCCAATCGCAGCTCCCAAAAGGTGCACCCTCTGGGAGGTAACATTTCGCTTGTTTCTCCCTGCCGGCAAACTTTACTTTCTAAAAACTCATTCTAAATTGGTGTCGTTAGCGTCTGCTGCTCACTAGAGGGGACCAGCGAAGGCCCTTGCTCTCTCTTAGATTGGAGGTTTTAAAAGTCACGCCTTTTGCTATATTTCGGTACCCTTTTCTCTAAGAGTGTGAATAGGTTCTACGTGGTGTCCTCGGGATATGTTTGCGTCATATTGTAGCCCGAATGATCTTCACCGCAGCTAGATACCAGCTGCAAGTTAGGTTCTAGTTGTCGTCAATGACAGGGACAATGGTAAAGGCGTATGTGCGAATAGTATCTATGTGTTCTCATCAGAAAGCCGTTGAAATATATTTTTGTTTTGTATTTTTGAATTGCATGAAATAAATTTGAACGTTTTGATTTTAGCAATGAAGGCAATTTAAGTTTTCGAAAAAAGACATTTATACACACCCAGCATATGTGAATTATTATTTCAATTTGGAGTAACCCGTCTTTTGTTCAGGTTCCTCAATGTTCAAAGTTCTCAAAACGCGAATTATTACTAAAATGCCGCCTACCGGAAAGAAACTTCTCCGCTCGGAGGTGGCTCCGAGGCATCCGCTGTATCCGCTGTCATTGCTCAACGCAACTAGATATGTAGATGCCACCAGGGAAGTGGCCTTCCGTCAACCCAGAGAAACTTCCTTTTTTTCAGGAGAGCTGCTTTTGTACCACTCCGTCCTCTGATTACTGTGAATGCGAACTCTGTGCCCCCTTGTGCTGCACTGAGACTAAAGTGAATAAGTTTCGCAACTGCCCGACTACTACTATGGTGTCTGGAACACATATCCGACCGGTGTCGTTTACCGCCTCCCCAATTGTGGCCCCTCAATTTTCCACTGCTGGCGTCGTGGAAAGTTCACGTTTTGCTTGCCTTGACCCCGCCGGTGGCTCAGCTGCGGAAGCAGCGCCGCCGGCCATTTTAATCATTCGCCTTCTTTTGGGATGTTGTTTCTTTTATAAAAAAAACAAGCATAGAAAAGCGTCTATTGCGTCATAATGATTGCCTAAATATGTGTGGAAATCATGCGGAACGGTAGCTAAGGTTTGTATCTGCATTGTACACAACAAAAAATATTTCTTATCGCTCTTGTTGTTTTTATTTTTACCATGTTCCTCGGAAGGGCAGAACTCTAATGGAAACCTCCTTATGGGAGGGCACTCAAAAGCTTGTTCCGCGTCATAACTGCCTTAGTCTGTGCGGTGAATATGTGGAAAAGCAAGTAACGTATGTATATACATTATGTGCATATTATTAGAGTTTTTACCTGTCGTATTGTTTAAATATTTAATATGAAGTTTAAAAAAAAACAACGAACAGCCCTGTGTGTTAGCTGAAGCCGCGGTGTATGCTTTGCGCCCCCATACAACGACGAATGACTAGCCGTACTTAGAAAGTATAATGAAAAAAATACATCGTTTAAAATAAACTCGTCACCATTATGAGAGAGATAGGGCGCCCACTGGCCTGATAAGGTACGTGTAATGTACTTGGCTCGGTTTCCTGCTGCAAGAATACAGCAGGAAACGAAACTTTAAGGTATAGGGCATGTTTAATATGCTCGCCTACAAACAGTTACAGGTTCAGTACCCTGAAGATGCCCTGCCTCGAGCATACGCTCGTGGCTTTCCACCAGTTTTTGACTGCGCGTGCGACGAGTTGTTATCAAAGGCAGAAAGCCTGCACTCGACGCGGAGCACCTAGGTTCGTGGCTGGTTCCCGATTAGAGGTTGTACAGAAGTGATTTCAGATTGTACCTATTTGCAGGTGTTTGGGGTTCACGACCGTTAGTTTTGTTGTCTGGTGTTGTCTTGTCATGAAGTTTCCCGCGTCCCCTCTACCGTTCTGTGCAGAACTTGTAGTTATATCGTTCAAGTCAATACTAATGCAGCTGAGTTTCATAATATATGTATTCCTCTCACAATACAGAAAAACAATGTTTTGCACTTAACAAAAAGGATGAGACAACATGAAACAAAATAGCAAATTATAAATTGATGGTAGAAGGAAGCTCGAGCTCTGTCATGTGCCTCAATTATGAAATGTGAATATATTTGTGAAGATCTTCCCATTTAAATGTACATAAAGTGACAATTGCCATTTTTCCGGGGGTTACAAGAAAGCAATGTAAAACATGGTGGAGCTGTGTTAAAAGTGACTAAGGGTCTTCACATGACATTACCCTCCGTAGTTTTATGAGTTGAAATTTGTCTTGAGAAAGCAGTGAGACTAACAGCATGACCGTCATAACGTTCTATAGCCTGTTGTAGGTTAAAAGTAGCTGGACAAGTTAATCCCTCAGCTCCTCCAACTATTTATACTTGAGGAGGAAATCGTGAATCATAGCGAACAGACAGCTGCGTGGAACGGTCTTATTCTGCTGATCTAAGCCTGCAACAGATTATAACTGGAGTAATCGGCAAAAGCCTTGCATGAACACATCTCCAGACCACGTAGTGTGTAATAGTGCATCTACTATGGAGTAACTTCTATGGTAAGGTTGTCCTGGTGTTCATTGCATCCTAGCCTAGAAATTTGACAGCCGTCAAGGGCATCAAGAACAACCTAGAACGTATCGTCTAGCTTCCAAAGTTGAAGGAAGCTGCCGCTCGATGCTCTGAAGCATCACAAATGTTTTGTGGGAAAGATGCTTGAGGCTTTATGCGCTTGTACGCTTTGACGAGTCAGCCTTGCCGCAGAGTGATGTGCCTGTGTTGACTGAATGTCTTCGAGGCACAATGTGCAGTTCCCATGCTTTGCAAATGAGTACACTGTGTACACACAAAGGTAATAAATGACACATTATCCTTTGATCGCACCTAGTAAAAATGGTGAAACGTGCTGGCTAGTTCTGGTTGGCGCCCTAGCATATATAAGCAAGCTCTGTTATTGCTTGCTCTAGAATCTTCTGATGAGCTGACACATGTTCTCTCTTCTTCTCCCTCATAGCTTCCTTCATTGTGGCAAGGATATGCAATGACTCTCCTGCATCTCTCCCATGGATAGATGTTTTGATAAGGGTCTAAAGGCTGGGAGTGGGTAATTATGGCTGAAACTGATGCCTGTAGGGTGGCCTTAATCCCCACCAAAAGATCAGGTCATGCCAAAGAATCACTGCAGAAGAATTAACTTGGTTCCAAACACTTGCACAGCATACCACCTCTTCTAATTTCCTCCAATGGGTCTTGGTTCAGTTTTCCTGTGAGGAGGACGTACTCTGTTTCTCTCTCCAGAAGGTCGGTGACCAGGTCCCGTGCTGATGCCAGCATTACACGTAGGTACTCCATGGTTTCTTGGTATGCAAACATGCATGCGCGCCTGGTCCTGTGGTTTAGCTGGGTGACATTCACCAGCTCAAGAAACTCCGTGATTGCCCGCAGTGAGTAAGAATCAGGCACATATACTGGATATTTTGCTAACTTCTGGTAAGACTAAGGAAAGACTTATGCATTCTACGCGTCTCAAACCAACGCAGTATTGTTCACAGTCCTTTTGATATTTTTTTTTGCGATCTGCCGAATTCGCTAATTAAAACAAATAATCACCTGATATTTTAAATATTAATATGTGCACCAACCCCCCAAATGCAAAAAAAAAGTTCTAGAATGTGTTAAAAAACACCAAGTCTGTAATTCCCTTTAAGATAGCCTCCGGGTGTTTAAGGTTTAAAGAATGCGCGTAAAATTTTTAGAAATTTCAGGGGACTAAGGACACTATCATTGCAGTTCAATACCGGGGAGTCATGTGGTATTTGTTTTTAGAGCGCAGCTCTTAGGCGCCCGTTTCCGGCTTGAGCGGCGTCGGCGTCGCCGTCGCCGTCGCCGTCGGCGTCGGCGTAACCAAGGTCATCCCAAGGTCACGGGACCCCCAAGGTCATCCCAAAGTCACGTGACCCCCCAAGGTCACGTGACCCCCCAAGGTCACGTGACCCCCCGAGGTTATCCCAAGGTCACGTGACCTCTCAAGGTCGCGTGACCCCCAAGGTGACCCCCACGTGACTGGGGGGTCACGTGACCCCCCCGGGTCACGTGACCTCGGGGGAGGAGGGGGAGGGGGGGTCACGTGACCTGCGGGGAGGAGGGGGATGGGGGGGTCACGTGACCTCGGGGGAGGAGGGGGAGGGGGTCACGTGACCTGGGGAGGAGGGGGAGAGGGGGTCACGTGGCCCCCCCAGATCACGTGACCCCCTCCCCCTCCTCCCCCAGGTCACGTGACCTCGGGGGAGGAGGAGGAGGGGTATACCCTCCCCTGATTACCCTTCCTTCCTCCTCCTCAAGAGCTGCGCCCCAATCCGGCGTTACAGGGAGTTGCAAACGGCTTTCACTTTTTGATCTCACTAGCTCTCTTTGGGCCTCGAAAAATAATACCTGAAGGCTACCTTGATTATGGAACCATGTCTCACCGGTGACCTCAGGTAGTGCGTCCCGACCTGGGTACGTCCTAACTTTGATGATTAGTTGCCGCACGTCCGCTTGTGAGACGGAGGTCGGTATCCCTGAAAATCGTTCCACCGTAGACTTTTCGGCGCCAAAATGGCCGATTAATACAAAAATATAAGTCACAGTGGACATTATCGAATACGATGCTTCCGAACCAATATAAGAGCCGTACCGTTCCCCGAGTGTCCAATGCGGGAGAAATGGCGGCGTTGCGATCGCCATTATTTCGGTTCTCGAGCACGGATCGTGCCACTTTTTTAGAGCAGGCTCTACTGTAGTCTCCGAACTGAGTTGTTCTAGTTACGTTGCCTGGAGTGGAGGACGGTTCCTCGAGCAGGTCCTCATTCGAGGAAGCGCCGAGGCGCGTCTCTGAAGCCGGATGGCTCCTCGAGTGGCGGCGCGCTTCTTTCCTCCGCTCCATTCACTCGAGGTGGAGTGTCGAGTCGAGGCTTTTATTCCTTCTCACAAGCGAGCAGACAGACATAAACAAAGAATATGACCATTTTCACACCAAATAAAGCATCTCTGTGGCAACCTCCAGGCCTCTGTCAGCCGTCGGATGGCGGCGCGCTGTCCCCAACGCCCTCACCGGCGTGCTTGCACATCCTGACACTTACGGCAAACCGACGGCACACCTCCTCATTCTACCCCGCAGGGAGCACCTGTGAAAGCAGGTGCTTGGTGAGTTGCGTCACTACGGACACCGAGCATTGCGGGATCGCCCGCCATCGTCCGGCTGTGCTTGGCTTTATCGTGTCCGGGGAAAAGGGCATCCTGGTGGTTGAGCCGAGCCCGGGGTAGGTTTGGAACTTTCAGGGCCCCCCGGGTTAGGCATTACACCACTTCGGCGCCCGCTTCTCGTACACGTGTGTCCTGGCTTGGCCCGACCAGGATGATTCAGTCAGTCGCCATACCTTCTACCATCGAAGCACTTGGCTCTTATCTTTCTCTTTTCTGTACTCTTCTCTCATTCATTTTCACCTTCTTTGGTGACAAGGGCTAACCTTGGGTGGAAAGAGAACTCTCTCCTGATCCACGTGTGCTTATAGCTTCCTAGTAGCACTGGTAGAGTAACATACTCAGACAAGCTAGACCTGTTATGAGATGTTACCATCCCCTTGTTGGACTCCGCGGTGGGTGGTGAGCTACGGATGCCGAAGTTTCTACCCTTCATACGGGTTCTAAGCAAAAACCCTCCCCCGATCGGACCTTCAACAGGCGAAGTATTTACCAAAAGGGGACATTAACTGTTTCCCAAAATAGATTCAGCCATTTCCTGGTAATACACTCAGAATAAAATGAAAAACACTTGCTGAGCTTTCCCTCTTTCTTATTTCAAAGACTTTAGGAAATATAATTGGTAAAACCATTAATGCAAAGGAACTAGCATCTGGAGACTTGCTCGTCGAGGTGGAAAAAGGGGTGCAAAGTGCTGTTCTTTTAGGCTTAAACAAGATCTTGTGCTGTAAAGTATCCTTCACCCCCCACGCTCCTTAAACAGCTGCCATTGTGTCATCTCAAAGGACGACCTCTTGGAATCTAGCGAAGAGGAGATCTTGGAGGTACTTTCTGGGCAGACGGTAATCGATGTGCAACACATCTCCATACGCAGAGGTAGACAAGAGACACCATCAAAGCACTTAGTTCTCACTTTTACTTCCACTGTGCTGCCCGAGAAAATCAAGGCAGGCTATCTTCTCTGCAGGTTGCGTCCCTTTATACCAAACCCGAGACAATGCTTCAGATGCCAAGGATTTGGTCACAGCTCTGTAACCTGTCCAGAAAAAACGACAGGTGGAAAGTGCGAAGCTACAGACCATCCAGCTGACACGTGCGAGGGTACACTATTAAAGTATGTCGACTTCTCTTGTGCCCACCCTACCTACTCTCGGACCTGTCTAAAGTTTCAGAAGGAAAATAAAATCCTAACGCTAAACATCAAAGAAACCCCCACATACCCTGAGGCAAGGAAACGGTCTTCCTTCCTCCAAGGAGGCACCTATACCTAGTTTGCTGCCAGGGGGGCAGCGCCGCCACTAAAGGCAACCTTGGGCACTCAGAACAGTCTTTGCGACTTAGATTGCTCACCCAGCCGCCCAACAACCAGCGAGGCCTTGGTGGGTTCTCAGGCCCCAGCGGCCCCACCCAACGTCCCACATGCCAGGGCGATTCCCCATCGTCCTGGCCCTAAGCCTCGAGTGGTGCTTGACGCCAGTCCCCCCCAGAGCAGCGAGGGGTCCCCTCCTTCCATTTCACAGCGAGAGGAGGAGGTCATGGAGGTATCTGCCGATCCAACGGAACCACTTCCACCCTCCAAAAGATGTACAAAACCCACCCCCGGGAAGGGAGACCAGAAGAAAAAAACCTCCTCGTGTCACTGCCCCAACAAGTGTAACATAGCCTGTGTCCACTTACAGCTGTGAACCCCACCTTTTTAACAACAATTTAATTAAGCTGTGTTGAGTCAATTCAGTTTCATGCAGTGGAACTGTCGCGGTATCCTTCACAATATAAATGATGTTCACTTCTTACTTAATGAGCTACGTTCAATAGTTCTAGGATTACAGGAGACCTATTTGACGTCCACACACACAAGTTTTACGGAACTATCACCTCTTCCGAAAAGACCGCCCATCTTCCCGTTCATCCGGTGGTGTTGCCATTGTTGTGCAAAGCCGAGCGGCATGTGCCCAGGTCCACCGTGACACGCTCCTCGTGGTTCTTGAAGCTCGAGTTCTTTTCAAGCCGTCTCATTCCCAGTACCTTCCACCACACACCCCCGTACACATTCATGACCTTCAGAAGCTAGTAACTCAACTTCCACAACCTTTTTCAGTCTTAGATGATTTTAATGCTCATCGCACCATGTGGGGCAGTACACAAATTGATTCCCGTGGAGGAGTCATTGAAGAGTTTCTATTGTTTTCAAATTTGTATTTTAAATTACAAAGCCCCAACCTTTTTTATTGCTGCGCACAAATCTTTCACCTGCATCGATTTATCCATTTTATCGCCATCATTGCTTCCTTGCTTTTCCTGGAAGGTCTTAGAAAATCCATTTGGCAGCAATCATTTTTCAGTTCTTTTAGAGAGTGTGGTCAATCCCCGCACACTTCACTAGCGAATGCCTAGATGGAACCTTGACAAGGCGGACTGGGAACGTTTCAGCCTAGCCGCTACACTTGATGCTTCACTATTGGCCACTCTGTCCCCCGATAAGGCTACAACATTCGTTATTCAACAGATAGTCAATGCTGCTGAACACTCTATCCCACGTAATCTCGGTAATTTACCAAAAACCGTGCAAGCCATGGTGGAACAAAGATTTTTCTACCACACTCACAAGACGAAATAGAGCCTGGGATGTCTTCCGTAGGTACCCTACCGTGGAGAACAAGATTGAATTTAAGAGACGAAAAGCGCAAGCCACTGGGCAAGACAGAAAAAAAGACATCTTGGATGAAATATCTTTCCTCTATAAGTAGGGTTCCGTGTTTTTTGTTTTTTTTTTTCAAAATTCAGCGTACTTCTTTCGGTGTTTATTTTCAAATTCAATTTTCGTGTTTTTTTTCGGTGTATATTGTTTTTTCAAAGAAGTTTACCGTTTTTTTTTTCGGTGAATATAAAAAAACACCATCGGACAACGGATCTTATTACCCTTGTAGCTGTGATATCTGTGATCACTCAAAGAATAACGGCACATATACATACGTAGTCTTCGCTACAACTTCCGTCAGGACACACCTCAAAAGTTCGGGATTCGCGGGCATAATCTTCAGCGCGCTTCTCTTTTCTTTTAATTCTGACGACGTGACCACCTGACGCGATGACTGTACAAAAAACAGCGGAATGGGAAAAAAATCATTTTATTTAGGTTTTGAACCACGGGGAAGTTTGAGAGAGGGTGTTAAGAAAGGTATTAACGGCTTTCCTCGATGTCCTCTGAAGTGCATGAAGCGAAAAACCTTATAGTAGCCTTCATCCGAACTTTTTGTTTTAGGAGCGGGAACTTGACACACTAAGCCCGGTCACAGAAAGGACACAAAAGGCCAGTCCAACACCTCTTTTGTTACATGTTGAGCCTTGGAAAAGGGCAATCACGAAGACGTGACACAATATCGAACCTTGCGAAGCCCTCTCTGTCCCGCCCCCTCCCTCACCCACCTCGACAAGGCCCTAAAAAACTGACATTTTTCGGTTAAAACAGAATTTTAGAAAACGGATTAGACGTAGTTTTACCGGTTCAAACTGAAAACGACGAACCTACAAGCTGACCTTCTTTGGTTAAAACAGAATTTCCGAAAATAGATTTGGCATAAGTTTATTGGTTTAAACCGAAAACTCCGAACCTATCTATAAGTAGTTTTGTGACCGCTAAAAAGGTTTGAAATTCTGTATGCAACATCAAAGGTGACCACCAGGCTTTTACCATCCCAGTATTTAATCTGCCTCTGGGGTCTGTCAAAGATGTTGCTAATGTTCTTGCTCAGCATTTTCTTATAAAATTTGAAAGTGCTAACAAAGACGAGGACAAAAAAGGGAGGCGAACAGGACGAGCGCCTACTCTCAAATGAACATTTATTTAAAACAGCTAAAGCAAATAACCTCCTATAAAAATACACTGAATCACTCAGTAACGTCACTCATCACCACGCGTCAATAAAATCACTGTCTTTTTGATGCAGAAAAATGGACGGCTGGCTGCCGCAGCCTTCAGTGCCCTCTTTCTTTATAGCATGGACTTCAAGTAGTTCCCTCGCAGCTTTTTTACGGGTCCTCGCTTCGATCGTACTATTTTGAAAGTTCGGCTGGCACAGACAGTCTCTGCAATGAAGGGGCAAGTGTCTTCCAGTTGTTGAGCGCAAAGACAGGTCATGCTAGCGCATCCTTTCATTTACGCACCGTCCTCTCTGGCCGATGTACACCCTACCGCATGTCAGCGGTATTTTGTACACCATGCCCACGTTACAATCCACAAATCTTTTGGAAATTTGGACGGTGCATAAGGGCGCGCCGTTCTTTTTTTCCTGAATCTGCGAGCATAATTCGGCCAACTTAGATGGCGCCGAAAACACAAGCGGCACATTAAATCTTTTTGCCACCTTTTTTAAGTTATGTGAAATTTTATGCAAGTAGGAAATAACCTGAGATCTCGTTTTTTTTTTGTTTTTTTTTTTACCCTTACACTTTCCTTCGAATATTTTCAGCAGCGTCTCAGCTACTCCAAGCAAATATGAAGTTGGAAATGCGGCATCTCTAAGCCGATTAACCTGCGGGCTGAAGCTGTCACGCATAACATGGTGGCATGACTTCTGAAGTGCCGCATGGAGAGCAGACGAGGCAATACCCATTTTTACTAATATGGATTGTGCCGAATCGTAGGCGAGGATTCTTTTTCTGGAGCACGGGTGGTAACTCCAACACACATGATTTCACGTGAACTGCAGTCTCAGGTCTGGAAACTGGAGAAACTGGCCGTCAGGGAGTTGGTGAGTGAACTTTAAGCCATTTGAGTTGTAATGAGGCACTTATAACAAAGTCTCATCAACCTGGCGCGTCAAAAGATTGTCAGAACGTTGTCATAGCACCAGATAGTCGTCCACATACCGGACAACCTTACGCACTTGTTTCTCTTTCAAGCCGATCTGAACATTTCGGTCAAACTTGGCTAAGCAAATGTCACAAAGAACAGGAGCGACGCAAGATCCTATACAAATACCTTCTTTTTGCAGATAAAAACCGCCCTTAGAGAGAATGAAGGTGGACTCCAGGTAAAACCTCAGAAGTTCCATAAAACCATCGAACCCTAAACCACAAGCGTTTTGCAAGCCGAAAACACCATTTTCGTCGATTTTCTCACGTACAACAACAAACAGCTCCTCGTGAGGTACCGAGTAGAAATGATCTTCTAGGCCAACAGAGAACGCTACAACACCCCCCTTAGTGTCCCTCTCAAGAAACTCCACTATGGCCTGCGAGTCTTTTTTACCAAAAAAGGATCGTTCAGCTCCAGATTGCTCAGCTGTTTCTGCAAAAATAGGCTGACTTGTTTCTAAAAAAGCCCCCCCCCCCCCCGTGACAATAGCGCGCAAAGGCGCGCCCGGCTTATGCGTTTTTGCAGGGAAGAACGCATCAAGGTATCCTCTCTTGCATTGCCTGACGCTTTTTTCCAACGTAGACAATTGAGACCACTGATCAACTTAAGAACGGTACGCTTAATCTTTTTGTGGTTGAGGGGGTTCAGTCTAGAGTTTCTTTTTAATAGCGTCCCGAGACTTTGCCTCTAACATGTCTTTCAGGAGCACGTCAAAACCTCCCTCTTTTTCGGCCTGCAGTAAGCCAAGGTTTTCACGTTTGAAACACGCCGCAACAATATTTAGCATGCTTTCACTAGAGAGGGATGCGTTTTTTTTGGCACAAACCACAACAAACAATCCACCCCTTCCAAAACACACCTGTCCCTCTCCTCCGTCGGAGCCTTCTCAGACACACGTCGCATTTACAGCCTGAAGTTTGTGTGACCTCATACGTGGTTCAACACTATACTTAGGTTCCCTTTCAAGTGTACGCGCAACGTCTTTGCGCACCTGAGCGACTCCCGAAATTGTCAGCCCCCTTTACCAGACGTTGGGGACACGTGGCTTTTGGGGAATTTCTAGTCTGACGCGTTGCCACACAAATTATGTTACCCATGTAACAAGCCGTTGGTGTTCTTGGTGCTTTTGATATCCTATAGTAGCAATGTTATCGCATAAACACAGAGCCTTGATACAGTCGTGAAGGAACCGAACTTGCCTCCAGCACTCGGACCTTAAAAACCTGCAGACGCGCTTGGTATGTCCGCTTGATGGTTGTAGGCAGCCGAAGATGCTTGTTACTTATGCTGTTGCTTGGCCGTTCTTGATGCGGGTTAAAAGATATCGAGCGCGACATGTTGACACAGCTATGAGGTTGTCGCAGGCGATGGATTGAACTATGGGGGGTCTAACTCACAGCCATATAATGGGCCCTTTACATTGTGCCAGCTAGAACAAGCTCTCAACGTAAAAAGATGACTGCACCGGGGCCAGACACACTGTACTATGCTATGCTTTGAAAGTTTTCACGTGACTCGCTCGGAACACTCCTTTATTTCAAGTCTCTGTGGGACAACACAGAGACTTGAAGATGTGGGCATGCTTCCCCCAGGCATGAAAGGTGCTTGAATAACGGCCCATACGGGATTCGAGAAAGACTAATGTCATGAAATTTAGCCTAAAACAGAGCGCATACATGTCCTTCCACGCTCAACATATTTGAAGTAATCAAAACGTCAGTCATTTATGATACTGGCATGTTATCGAACTCCGCACTTCGGATGAACGCGCAGAATAATGCTATGGTTGGTTCATCACCGAGGATGCTCAGCATGGTTTCTAGAATTACCTGAGAGTTTAAAATACTGTCATCTGCCCTCGTGGTGTATGCTATGGCCACTCAAGTCTAGACTTTGCATCTACTGTCTAGATTTCAGTTCATTCTTCGAAACCTAATCAACTTTAAAACGTCCAGAGAAGTTGCATTAGTTTTATTTATGACTGATACCTCGGAAAGAAATATTAGCATAACCATAACTGGCTACTAGGGGAACTGGGTACGGACACACTTTTGGAAGAAAAATACCTTTATGGTTTGTTATTCTTGCGCATTCTTTTAAATGGCAAAGTGTCAGGCCCGAGCCAAGAACCCGCTGTGAGCTTTTTTGTGCCTCATTCTTAATGAAACTCTCCTTTGTTGGTAAGTGCTTGGCTCTCGCCCATCACCTGAATGAGACTAATTTTATAGGGTTTCAATGTCTTTGACTGACATGTTTATGACCTTGAATAATTTAAAGAAGCTTAGTGATATTGAAGCTGCCATAAAATGTGTGGAAGTTTGATTTGTTACTTATATCTATGTGTGTAGTGTTAGAATGTTAAATGTGTCTCTTTGTCTTTGTTATGTATGTACTGTGATAGAGAATATGATCTGACAGAGTCCTTAACACTCCTTTGGCATGCCTGTCTGTTTTTGACAGTAATGGTGCAAACCAGGAATGGAACGCAAAGTGGAGGTCCTATGCATCAAGCAATTTGAGAAAGCTGGAGATAATACAGCTTGTTGAGAGTGCATCCACAGAAAAAAAGCCAGCTCGGATATTTCAGCTCATATTGCCCACAGGGCTACCACCAGAACGGCATGTTGCATCCGGCAGATTGTTGAATTAACTGTGCTACAGGCTGCCGTGTTATCAGAAACTGTGGTTTTACCCATGGGGACCAAGGAGGCGGTTCTTGTGGCTCAGGCAAACCGCTGTCTGATTCGCCCTCTACGTCGTTTCCTCCTCAGTCTCAGGTTCCGGCTCCCCCGCAGCGATGCAAAAGTTGTGCAAAACTGCGCAGGCTGCAATGATGGTGGCAGCGGTCTCCTGTATGTGGTACAGGGTTCGGTGCTTCTGGAGGCAACAAAATCTAATCTTTAACAGTCCGATGCACCGCTCCAGGGCAGACCACACGGAGCAGTGGGCCACGGTGAATCTCGCTTCCGTAGAGTTTGGCTGGAGCGTGCCGGGGACTGGCGTAATCAGCCATGGGGCAAGGCCATAGCCACTGTCTCCTGCATGCCCTACAAGAATGCATGACACCAGACACTAAAAATGAATCAGGCGTGGTCAGATAAGCCTTGGCCACCAGTCACAAATGCACACATCAGGAGTGGCCAAACTGCGGCTAGCGCTTGTCCTGTGTGCGTCTTTGTCTTTTTGATAGCGCTTGTCCTGTGTGCGTCTTCGTCTTTTTGTCCCGTCTTTTTTGCGCTAGTTTAATATGAATATTCATTACCAACTTGCCCAGCAGACCAAGTTTTTACTAGCGCTTGTCCTGTATGCGTCTTCGTCTTTTTGTCCCTTCTTTTTTGCGCTATTTTAATATGAATGTCCATTACCAACTTGCCCAGCAGACCAAGCTTTTACAAACTGCGGCTCGCGAGCCGCATGAGGCTCATCGCGGGTCCAAGTGGGGTTCGCGGCTTGCGAGTGAGCCCCATGCCCCCCTTCCCCTCCTATGTTCTAAATACGAAAAAAGTCCTAGAATTTAAAATGAAAGCTCACAGACTTGGCAGCTTTGTACTACACTACGCACATACAGCTGGACTGCTTTTTGACACATTGATGAGTCCAGTGACACTGTTTGCTTTATTGTTCTAGAAAAAATTTCGAACCGTATGCGTATAACGGACATCAGGGGCAGTGGCTGGCTAGCGAACCAGCCGAAGCATTTATTTTTTCTTAGCAGTTAAATTGCTCCTGCTTCGTGTTATTTGTTGTAGTCAAAAATTATACTTGTCCCCTTAGGAAAGCACTGTTCCCTCCATATCACTTCTTTTTAAAAGTAGCCTTCTCTCCTCTTTTTGTTTTCAGCGACTTTTTTAACTTGTGTTATTTTGTCTGCGGCTTACACTATGTCACTCTGGCCACCCCTAACATATATTCTCTAGAGAATACACATCTTGCAGGCAGGGGTGAGAAAAAGACCAATCTTCAGAATATTTCCTTTTAGAGCGCAGATCTTAGGCGCCCGTTTCCGGCTTGAGCGGCGTCGCCGTCGGCGTCGGCGTAACCGCAAGGTCACGTGACCCCCCAAGGTCATGTGACTCCCAAGGTCACGTGATCCACTGTCACATGACCCATAATGGCACTTGACCCCCTGCCACGTGAGCCCCCCCCTGAGGTTACATGGCCCCACAGGTCACGTGACCCCCCTGGTCATATGAGCCTCCAGGTCACGTGACCGCCCCGAGGTCACGTGACCCACCTCCCCGCGCCTTCCCCCCTCCTCAAGAGCTGCGCTCTAATTCTGCGTTACAGGCAGTCGTAAACAGCTTTTTTCACCCGCAGATCCAGATACCTCCATCAACCTGAACCATACATGAACCAAGCCAACACTTGCCTAAACTGGAGAAGTACATTTATGAAAACAAATATTTTGCCATATTAAGTTGTCTTTACCTTAATTTAAGGAATATAACTTGCTGAATCTCCTCATCGGGCTTACAAGGAGCTGACAACGGAGACTTGTAAAAGACTCGTATCAAATAACGAATTTCAGACCTTTTCGACAAAATGATGTTATCTTCACAACCCCATGGAATGATGTGTTTCCTGCATGGGGTCATGTACCATTGCATATCCCATTAGATACAAAAAAATAGTTTCTTTTTTAAATTTGTCTTGCAGAAATCAGGAAAACAATCAGTTACATTGTTGTTTAGCGCAAAAGCTCATTTATTTCGATAATTAGAAATATGAAGATTCGTACAGATGTGCAAGGTACAGTTTGATCACTATTTGTCCGCATACCTCCTTGTTGATTGTTTTTGTAATTATTTCATAAGACGGAAGACCCCAAAGACAAACAGGGCAGTGGCCTCGCCATTCACCCCATTGTCAAGTACAGTTGTGAAAAGTTAGTTTAATATTCTACCCAGCAGGAATTCACCAGGCTGAAGGAAGCCGCTTTGCATTGCCCTTCGAAGGAACGACCGCTTCCAGACATAGCTGTCATGGGCTTCACCGGGCATGCTGGGGTCTATGTAGATTATGCCAGCCTTGGAGTCGCACACCTGCAGAAGAAACAACACAAGTTTGTCACATCATTCACACAAAATTCCAACACACTGCTGTTATTAATAAATAACCAGCAATTCATGGCCATGCCTTTTTTCTATGATTAATTTTGTTACGCTTGAAGAAGGGATGAATACACTATTTTTATCAGTGCAAGCATTGTTGGTCCAAATTAACATTCTACCTCACACACTAAACCACATGTGTCGTCACCTGTATATTTGTGCCTCACATTTCTTTTGCTCTACTGTAAATGACTTAATTTTCATGGGCTCGATATTTCGCAAATTCGGTGAACTGTGGCACTCAGGAGTAGTCAGTTGGCAAGACATTTTGCAAATTGGAGTTCTAGGTATTCATTATCATAGGAAAATATATTTACTGGATCTATTATTTTCAATGTCATTTAGGTCGCATAGTTTGCGAATATTAGGCACCTGCAGAATTTAGTCATTTCCAGTACTTGTTGAACAAAGTTATTCTCATTAAATGTATATGTGAGTTCAGCAAGACAGCTTCTGCGCATCATTGTTGTCAAAGTCTTGAGAAGACAACAAAATATGGAATACCCTTTGCATAGACTCGAGAACAATGGTCTTCTTGTTGTCTGCTAGTAAAACTACAATCAGAAACACGTCGGCAGATAAATGCAGGACCTTAAATGTGCAGTTCTTGCCTCGACTATTCAGAAGCCCAAACCTAAAAGATTCAGCTTTCTCTAACTGTCCCTGAAGACATAAAAGCTGCACTATACAAAATCGTTCACAAGGGTGCCTATCACACAGATGTTCAGACAAAAAATCTATTCCAAACTTACATTACATTACTTTCGCGACGTAACTTATTCCCCAGTGTTCACTGGTCATACTCATAATAGGAGGACATAATGCGACACACAGTGCAAGCGCATACAAAGTCGTTTTTCACTCACAAGCGGGCATTGGGGCGGCGACGACCTCGCCAAACACCACTGCTGTCGCGCCTCGAGATCATGAGTTGGTGAAAAGTTTGCTTTGTGTATTTTGCTCCTTTTAAATGAAGTAATCTGTCTCTCAATGAACATGTGCTTGTACTATCAACTTCACAGATAAAAGAAAAAAAAAGGCTGTGTGTAGAGTGCTGTCCGAAGGCACTGTTGCAGACTGTTCAAGTGCCGTCCGACGGCACTCCACTCGCGCCTTCAAGTGCCGTCCGAAAGGAAGTCGGACGGCACGTGTATCACTGAGAAGAGCGCCGACCGCAGAGGAATCATTAGTTGCTAATCAATTCACTGCCAAACCACCGCATACTGAGTTCATAAAGAAATAGGACAGCGAAAGAGATGTACAGCCCCACTTAGCCCATAACATTCAGTGTGTAGTGGTGATTTCGGCACCAGTAAGCCCCCTTGGTGACGGCCTGCGTATCTCGCGGGCCTAGCATCGCGACATGAGTCCCGTCCACGCAGCCAACGACACCGGCAAGCATGCCGTCTGCTCGGGTGAAGCCCTCCTTGGTGGCGGCCTTGCTTTCCGCATGGAAGTTAATCCAACAGCTGCCCAGGCCTTTGACGATCGCAACAACTCTGACAGCCCGGCTCACAGTCATCGGGGAAACTGACAGGCGCTCGTCAGTCGCCAGAATGCCTTGAAAGCTACCAGTTCTGAAGAACTGGAGCACGCAGAGAACTTGCTGTTCCACGGTCATGGTAGGCGCAATTGTCTGCCGCCTCCGGAGTCCGGGCGCCGAAAGAAGCTTATCACAGAGTGAACGCACAACGGCCTTCGATAGCCGGTACTATCGCCGAAAGTCTTCGTCCGCGAGTTGAAAGGCCTCCCCGGTGGCCTCGGTAGCGACGCCGACGGTGGCGGAAGATAAGTTCGGCCGCAGCGTAGACCAAGTTCTAGCCTGTATAAACATACACATGACCCAATTCTTTTTCAGAACCTCCAATTAGCGGCGAGATGCTTTGGCGGCGCTCTCCTATGATTCCCTCTCGGGACATTACAACCTGGTGAACTACAAGTTCGATGGTGTTTGTTTTAGCATCGTGGAAGCTTGAAATCATTGTTCTTTGAAACCAACGCTGCCAACACTGTCGAAAATGAAGTTCTCAAATTACTTTTGTTCCTGTGGATGAGAAATCCTTTGTTGATGTCATAATAAGCACTCGGCTGATCCTGGAATGCCGACCACAGAGACACATTTGATAGCTCGACCTAAACTCCGTTAACCCTTAAAGACCGATGACTAGTTTGCGGTTTCCACTTTTCACCCGCTCCTCCTCTTCCCCCTTCTACCCTTTCCACCGTTGTCTAATTCCCCCTCCCCTAGCGTGAGGAGGATCTAATGCCTTCAGAATCTCGTGTCTGGCCGTCGGCCTTTAAGAGGGATTCACCCGCTCTTCTCTCAATGGGCGAATTTCGCTACACAATCCAGCGTTTCAGGAATGCACCAGACTATTGAATATTTTTAGGTCCATTATAAGGATATAATGAAGGACAAGCGACCCTTGTATTTTTTCTTGAGAACGTCTTAGCTTTTTAATAAAATCCAGAATTATGACATTTTTGACTGTTTTAAGCACATCTGAGGCAATTTTGAAAATAAACTCACTTAGATGACAAAAGTGACCAAACGAATGGTAGTACATACTAGAGGCGTCTTCTACCATAGTGCTCAGAGACTTAGTAGTGGAAGTCTAATTGTCTTGGTATTTGTGTATTAGTATAAATAATTTTGTTAGGATCGTTTTCGCTATATATATATCTTTGCAATTGGTTCCACAATAAGGCTACACTAGTACCGAAATCCCCAGGCAAGAGCATTTGTCGTTGTTGCTTCTGTTTTCACGACCTTGAGATTACGGCGACTCGCAGCACGAGTCCTTTTTTGACGCCGCCGAGATCAGTTTTGCCGTTTCGCCGGAGAATGGTCTGCGTGAGATTTCTTTCTGCTTCACAACAAAAAATAAGACCAATGAGAAACGACGCATGTATGACGTAGTGAAGTCACGGCCACGTGCTGCGTCTTGCTGGCGCGCCACGAGCTTTCTTTTCAATTTTATAGTGACCGCGGCAGATGCCACGACATTCGCAACCTATCTAGGGGTAAGAACCTGCCACGAAACCTCGCGCTCAGCGAGTCCCTAGTTGGCACTGAAGTGCCACACGCTCTCAGTAAAGCCCCTTGACGTGCTTGTATGTCTTGTGCGAGTCCATCCGAAGTGCGGAGTCCGATAACATGTCAGGAATATGTATGACTACCATTTTGTTTACTTTGGATATGTTCAGCGTGGGAGGACATGTATGCACTCTCTAATTCAGCTTTGGCCATTATTTGAGCACCATTCACTGACCACACTAATATTCCTCTGGAAATCCATGCAGTCTCCTTCAACCTTGCGATATATATTTACATTTTCAGCGTACTCTAACAAATGAGGGAAACGAGGAACAACATTAGATCCCCGATGGACTCCAAACGTTGGAGGCGCGCGGGGACGACAAGGCTCCTCGAATGTGGGCGACGTTTAAGCGCCCTGGCAAGTAACTCCTGGACCGTTTGATGTTCCCATCAATGAAACTTTATTCAGACATCTTAACTGAAAGCAAATCACACTGTGCACATTGTGCTTCATAAAGTGCATACTCAGAACATTGAAAAGTGCCCATAAATAGCTGAAGTTCATTTTTATGCCATATCTTGATAAATCGCCCTCTTCATATGGAGACTATTCACTTTGACTCTTAGTCTTGCCAGTATATTGACATGCTTTGAGCTTTCAGGTGCAGACAGAGGTACCTGTTGCAGTGATAAGATTGCTGCACATTTTGCACCCAACTCCGCAAAAATGTTTGCCTAGGTACATTTCGTTAACGTTCAGCTTAACGCGAAGAATTTGTGCTAACAATGCTCAAAAAGCTCATTTCATTTTACCAAATTAGAAAGTATCTTAACGCATCACTTCACTGCCATATTGTTAAGTTACGCGTGCGTGGAATTTCATAACTTTTGGGTATCGCTGAAAATTATGTGTAGTTTGATACGACCTTCACATCAAATGAGACCTGGTTCTTGGAAATTTAGCGACACCGCTCATTGTTCTCAATGTGTTTGGGCAATTTAAATAGCTACTATCAGTAACCTCTCACCGTTCACTGGTGCACTCCAGAGAGGCCTGTGGCATTAACATCGTGATTTCGTGAATTTTGCTTCGGTGCAGTGTAGCCCGAAGTTAGGGGGTGAAACACCCCTTCAGGGTGGAATGGTTCAGAACTGCTGGTCAAGTGTGGGCTCGAAAAAAAAAAAAAAAAAACTGAAAAGATATGCCTGGGTGACTGCTGTTTGACAACATATAGGTGTCCGTAAAATTTGATAAATTAAACTGAGGTATTATTAGTTTATCTGCTAAACCGAAGCATTATGCCAAGTTGCATGTATCGCTGGTCGAAGTCATGTTTCTTTCTTTCGTTCAAATTCAAATTTTAACCGAGGATACTTCACACTTGGGTACCAGGAAAGGGTTGAACATTGGCATTCACCAAACGTGGCTGGGCTGCTGTTTAGGTTTAATTGTTATGTTTAGTTAACACCCTTTTTACGTTTCGTTAGCACCCATCTTTTTGTGGATGTAGTGGGCAGTGAAATGATTGCTTGGAAATAACACCAACAGCTTCAGCTGAAATTTTTAAAGGGTTGTTTATTTTCCACATGCTTTCTTTGCCACATAGTGAGTCTCTACAAGTAAGATATATTTTTGAAATTCATTTATGCTAGGAGGTGGATCTACAGAAGGGGAAAGGCAAAGACGTGTAGCAGTTTTAAGTGAGGAAAAACCAGCAGCGCCGAATCTCGGCCGGAACCAAAAGTGTTTAATCTCACTTGCTTGTCATTTTTCGGCGCACGAGCCACAAAAACGCTGTATTTTATTTAGACAGGCCAACACACCAATGTTAACATAGTATTTTTCAGTCGATTGAATAATAATGAAGGTTATGCTTATTGTCCGAAATTGTTTTTTTCTGCTCCAAACGTTACTTCAAAATGACTCAAACCAATCCCATCACTGCTGTTGCTTGTGTTCTAGTTCCCTTTTCATCCAGGTGGAGGGCGGTAGTCGTCATGGTACCAAGTATTTAAAGTCGACGTTGGGCTACCTATGTTGTCATGCAGATGCAGCACCCTTGCAAGCTCATTCTGTCCCCCACGCTCACCTCATGTCTTGTTTTTCTATAACTCTATCTATAATATTATAATACACAACTAAGAAAGGCCGCACTGCGGCCTTTCTTAGTTTTGTATTATAATCCCCACAAGGTATTTAGGCATCTGAGGCAAGAATCCAGGTGCAGTGGATTGTTTCTCGCTACCATGTCACTTTGTTACCAACATGTCTTATTGACCCTGCAATCTGTAGTTTTAGTACATAGCGATTTTCTTGTGACCCGCAGGACGGAGCCGCTCTGGCTGCACCACACGAGCGGCACATCTACGCGAGGGACCCGGCTATGAGGAACGCACTGATGGCGCAGTTCCCTCAGACACGACCACGGCAGGCACGACAGTAACGACCGAACTGTCTGTGTTTCTGTTCTTTTATTCATCTTTCTTCGTCTTTCAATTTACCTTTTTTGTATCATTTACTACATTTGAGCCCTAGCGATGGAAAGATTGAACATTTTGTGTAAGCAACTTTCCGTGTGTGGTTTATAATTTTCAATGTAAACCGTAAAAAAAAAACTGTAAAGTGTGCTGCCTTTATTTTTTAAAGTTAAGTCTTAGCCGAAAGTAGTCAGCATATCAGACCAGCAAGATGCAGGCAGAGAGGCATACCTACTGCTTTATGTCGGGGCTCTCAGAGTTTTCGACGAACCTATTATGTACATTTCATCTGACAGCTAGTGCCTTGCTGTCTTTTGTCCTTTGGTTTGTTGTCATAACTTGCAGGTCATGGCCAATGTAGTGTTGTGGGCAGTGGTGCAAACGAGAACGATGCAATTACCAATAAGTAATGGTAAGGTTGAAGTTAGTAACTAGTAGACCTTGTATGCAAACGTAGCAGAACCTAAATCAGACTGCCCTCAATTGCAGCTGAGGAACCCCTCCCGGTCTCGTCACAGATGTGATCAAGCATTGCAGCATTCTGCGCGACTGGTAAACTGTCATGTGCCCACAGGAAGTGCTCAGCTTATAGTGATGTATCAGTTAGTATCCGAGATCTTCTTGAATAGCGCCTTCTCGTGTAATTTTGTGTGCAACCTGCGTAACATGCTTGAACTTCAGAGTCGCAGGAGTTTAGCGAAAAGTAGAATGTTTATAGAGTGGGCGGCGGAATGCCAATTTGTTTGGTGGTGCCAACTTTACTTGTTATTCAACTTTGCTTGTCGGCATATGTATACGCATAGAAAAATAGTTTTGAGAATCGGAAGGAACCTTGGTCAACCCCCGGTCACAGTCCGAGTTTCGCGGCGCTGACATTAGCGTCGCCACCACCATCGGCGCTGTGAATAGCGTCGCCACCGGCAGCAGCGGTTCGGTGGTGGGGGGCTCTCATTAATATAAAAATACAAATGTGGAACTTGGTTTGCTAACAGTAATTTCAACAAAACGTCTTCATCGCGCCATGGAAATAAAATGGAATTTACTTTGTATAATAATTTATGTTTGTTTCTCTTTCAGTCTGAAACCAAAACTCTAAACCGACCGGGCGGAGGTTGCATGAGCAGTCAACTCGCTCGCCTCGCCGCCCCCCGGGCCTCGGCCCTTGACTGCCTTGGCGCCGTCGCTCCCCTCTCCCAAATTTGAAACTTCGCAACGGCAGTGTTGCTGTGCGGCGTGCGGCTGCGCGTTGCGCGCGGTCTCATGGTTTTGTTTACCCGATGGTTGTGCGAGCGTGGTTCTGCTCTCCGGCGTTCCGCGCGCCTGTCGAACTCGATGGATATTTTTGGTGCAAACTTTCAGAGACTGTTGAAAGATGCATTTGACGTGGCCATATCCAAATGGTGCACGAACAGCGCAAATGCCAAGACCTACAAGTTTGTGTTTGTTCGTTTTTTTTTTTTTTTCAACAAAAGATAGGTGAGTATGTATGCTTCCCGTTCTCAGTTTTATTTGCTCAGCGAACTTACGGTTGAACTTTTGCTGCTCATAGCTGTTGGTTTGCGGGTTGACCGTACTAGAGGCAGGCTCGTTCGCGCAGTAAAAACAAATGCTTTCTGATATTCTCCACGAAGTAAATCCCCGAACTACTACGGCTTTAATGAAGTGAAATGTATAGACATAGCCCAACTTTGATTAAAGCAAAACTTCATATAGTATAAAAATAGGGTTTAATCTTGATAATGGCCTCTGGCGATCCTCGAACAGACGGAGGATAATGAAGACAGAATTCGACTGCCTATATTTTATTTGAAATTTCATTTATTTCTGGTCTCGGGTGCGACAAACGGCATTCTTTGTCATTGGTAATTGTTCTCTATAAATAGACGTTTGTTTTGTGTCCTGACTATTTAACTAAGTACACAATTCTAAATATCATGACCACATTGCCATTACAGCTGCTGGGACATGGAACGAGCATTTGAACGTTTTCTCACGGAGGAAGAAAGTTTTGGACACTTAGTGGTTCCCAACAAGTTCTACAGCTTCTTGAACGCCAAAATTTCTGAAGGTTTCTTTCACCACCTTTCCATCTTGGTTGCATGAGAAGCTTTGAATATGTAAAAACTAAGCTAATGATTGCTGGAGGCTACCTAGTGGCTTATCAGTGAACAACTTATTTACTTTCAGTGAACAGCTGATTCAACTTGGCATGTTGAATGCGTAATTATGTGTGTCAACGTGTACACTTGTATAGATATATATGATAATTCCCAAGAAGTGATAATGTGATAAAATTAGTGATAAAGCCTATTCCGAAGAAGGTGTGCGGCGCCGCATGTAATAATGAAGTTATGAGATCGTGCACATATGAGAGAGGTGCTGGCGGTCTATAACTGGAGCTTGTGGGCGAGGGTAACGAAGTGATTTTGTCAATGCTTTATCGTTTCGCGTATGGAAATGCAGTGCTGTACTTGATTCGCTTTAGCATGTGCGCAATAAATATGCCTCGAAATATTTCGGTCCCAGATCTCGATTCTTTACTGGACGGCTGGACGTCTCGAAACAAAAGAACAACGAACACACACGACTACGCACCTTATTCAGTTGAAAGCGAAATCTCACAGAGTAGGCGTGTACTGCGTTAGGGGCTTTTAGCAAACCGTGACCGTGTACCGCGTACCGCACTGTCGGGCCCTTTGAAGCATGCTTTTTAAGTGCGCGCCCGAAGTGATACTGTGACCGCGGGGCGCGCGCTTAAAATCATGCTTCAAAGGCTCCGATAGTTCGATACGCGGAACACGGTAACGGTTTGCTCAAAGTCCCTATTATAACACTACCGGCACCGGGTGTGATGCAAAGGAGCCTGGCTTCAGCGCGACCCCGAAGCGGTCGTACGACTACCGCCCTACAAATATAGAAGGGCGCCATGATGGATTATTTATGGCTTGGCATAGAAACGACTTCAAAGTAGGCTACCACGTCCCAAAAGTGTTATAAAAAAGTCATTTTGAAAAGTAAGTCAGGTATTTTATTGATAGCATGATTAGTTGTTGATATGATTTTATAATTTACTGAATATGAAATGATATGTCGACTCGTTCAAGTAATGAGAGCCCCGCACCACGGACGAGGAATTCGGCGCTACTGTACAAAACTCGACTCCATTGGCCCTATGTCAAATGTCCGGGGGTTGCCTTGTTCAGCATAGTAACAATTCCCCAGCATCTCCTTGACCCTCGTGCCCTCAGAAGTAAAAAAAAAAAGTGTTCGGACTTTTTCTTTTGAAAGGGGGGGGGGTAGTTTTTAAGAAATGTACGGAAATACATTTCATCTTGATTGTATCGCGATACAAAGAAACATCTATCACGTAAAGCGTAACTCAGTCAGAGCAGCAGCATAAAACGAGGGTCGATTTTCAAACGCCAAGGAACGAAACCTCTTCTCTGGAGTAAGTTCGAGCGCATTTTGGAACACGGCGTATATGATTGTGGGTGCGTTAGGCTTCAGTTGGCTTTGTTAAAGCGTCGAGTGAAATGCGGAACGCCAAACTACTCTGTATGTTTCCCCCAGATTAGTTGTTCACTTGGATCGTTGGAACGATCGATGGCGCTTTCGAAAACAAAGAATTACTACCTGCAAGTATTTCTCAGATCATACAAGACTGAGTTTCCAAGCTTCGTCACATCGCGGAAAGGTGACAAGTATGGTTTATGTACCACGTGCGTCTGTGATGTGAGCGTTTCGCACGGCGGCAAGGCTGACATGAGGCTACACATCGCTTCACAAAAGCTTCAGAACTATGTTCGTGCCGCAGAAGGGCAGGGCACCATTAGGAGTTTCCTCCAGAACAGCTGTGAAGACAGTGTGATCCGCACAGAGTTCCTGTTCACGGGATTTCTTGTCCAACACAACCTGCCGCTAAGCGTAAGTGATCACGCGGGACCGTTATTTCGGAAAATGTTCCCGAAGTGTGACAACACGAAGCGCTACGGATGCGGACGTACCAAAGCAACTGCCATCGTCGGGGAAATGGCTGCGGACGCCGAAAGCTCAATGCAGGAGTCTCTGAAACGCCATGCTTTCGCAACCGCTGTGGACGGAAGCAACGACAGCGGGTCGCAAATGTATCCCATCGTGGCAACTTACTACGCCAAGGAATCACGGAATGTCGAAAGCAGACTACTTTGTTTGCAAGAGCTGCATGGAGGGGCCACCGTGCAGAAGCTCAGAAATCTCGTTCTGGACAAGCTTAAATCGCGGGATATACCCATGGAAAACTGCATTGCGTTTTGTGCAGACAACGCCAACGTGATGATTGGAAAAAAGAACGGCGTGGCAGCTGTGCTAAAAGAAGCCAAGGAGAGTTTTGATAGTCGTTGGTTGCCCGTGTCACCCGATCAATCTTGCGGCCGAGAAAGGTGCGACCTGCTTACCTGCGAAATTTGACGAGGTGCTCTTGGACATCTTCTACTTCCTCGAGAAGAGCGCCAAGCGGAAAGACAGGCCTGTCGAATTCCAAGAGATGCACAACAGAGGTACGCAAGATTTTGAAGGACGTGCCGACGCGGTGGCTATCGCTGGGAAAGTGCCTGAGCAGATTGCTGGTGCAGTGACAGCGCTTGGTGAGCTTCTTTCTAAATGAGACAAAGCCAAAAAAACAGCAGCGTCCATCCTTTTTAGGCTCATAGCAAATCCCCAAGAGAGCTACAGCTTTGGGAGAAGATAAGCGGGAAGTTGTCGATCAAGATTGCCAAATACGGAAGGGGCCCAGAAACAAGGTGCATGCGACCCCGGCAAAGAGAGTGAAGCTTTCATCCGAGAGTATCAAACATGCCTGTTTGATCCGTGAGGAACGGCCGTTCTACTTCCTGACCTCTCACGTCAACTTGGCATACGGTCTTTTCCTGAACAGTGAAGTCCCCGTTTTTTAAAAAAAACTCAACTGCCAACTTCAATCCCAGATCCCTCAAGTTCATCTGCTCCAGTCCCTCTTGGTCCAGCACCTAAGGAACCTTATGGCTACATTTGTCAACCCCTCTGCCGTAAAGTCCTGTGCTTCACCACTGGAGGTTTCCTACCAAGATCTAAAGAACAAAAAAGCAAACGACGATCTGGTCCTTGGGAGCCGCACATCGTTTGTTGTGGTGGGGCTGCATACCAGCGACAAACAGCAGTTTTCTTTCTGCTGTTCGGCAGTACTTTGCTATGGCATGAGCTTACATATGGCACAAATTTCCACTGGAGGATGAAACCTTGAAAAGCCTTGGAAGAAGCCTTCAAGAGCCTTGGCGTCTTCCTTGAGTCCTTCCCGCAACGTCTGTCCCAGAAGGACATGTCGAGAGAAGAGGCCTTGGATGCCCTGGAAGGGGAATTTCCAGAGCTGCAGACATGTGATGTTCCTAAGGACATCCTAAATGAAGAGAGGATTGATGTTCAGGAATCAGAAGTGGGCAGAATCACAAGCATTGATAGAAAAGTGAAGCTTGGCAGAGTGGCAAAGGTTATGCTGCAACTACTTGCAATTCCACACAGCAATGCTGAATGTGAGCGTATCTTTAGCACGGATAAGACGAGAGCTTTTGGCTATCAATACTCAAATCACGTCACGGCTCATTTCACTTTCTACCGCACTAGAAGTCGTATGGGTTTACCTTACTACGGTACCCTCTGTTGTACTGGGCGTATGTTATAGGCCACCTCTTAGTAATAAGGAATTCACCTTTGAGCTTAATAAGTGTCTTTCTGAACTCGCTACTCAATATCCTAACGCTTCTCTTGTACTTCTGGAAGATTTTAATTAACCGAATATCAATTGGTCTACCATCATATCCGCTTGCACTTCCTCTCAAGAATTTGTTGATCTTTGCCTAGATTATAACATAACAAATATTATCACCCAGCCAACTAGAATTACCGATTGCTGCAGCCATATACTCGACTTGTGCTTAATTCAGGAACCTTCCCTTTTTGCAACGTTACCTGCTCAACAAGAATCAGCGACCATCTTGTCATCAACGTAACACTCTCTCTCACAATATTGCAAATACATTCGCTACTACGCAAGGGCAGACTATGTGTCTATCAACTCATGTCTCGAAGACTTTAACCAATCATTCTCTATTAATCTCGAGGAAAGAACCGTCGATGAAGATTGGACGCTCTATAAAAATAAGCTAACCCACTTAGTTGAGCGCTTCATCTCACTAACCCGCATCATATCTGATAACTGTCACCCATGGTACAACAAAACGGTGCAAAGTCATGCGAACAAGAAAATCGACTTTGTAAACGAGCGAAATCTATCAACAATTCAGCCTTTTGGAATGCATATCATGCTTGTGCTATAGCACACAAACCTGCCATTACTGATGCTAAAACCAAGTTTTATGCTCACGACCTGCCCAACATTCTAAACAAATAAACCCAAAAAGCTCTGGAAAGTGGTCAACCCAGCTCTGTCTCTTCCTTTGCAGTTCATAAATGACAACAGCATCCCACTTTCAGACGAAGATAGCGCTCTTTACCTTAACGATTTCTTCACATCAATCTTTACTAAAGAAGACTTTCTAAACTTTCACGACTCATGCCCCACGCAGGCGTATTGAAGTCAGTAGAAACCCTAAAGGTCTCATCGAGCTCCGGAGACGACCAAATTAATTTGAAGGTATTAATACACACTAAACACATTTCCTCTGTTTTCCACTGTGACATGTTCTCACAATCGCTTACGCTTTCCATAGTTCCACGTGACTGGAAAATAGCTAACGTAATACCTGTTCACAAAACTTGCGATCGCCAACTAATAAGTAATTACCGTCCCATCTCTCTCACCAGTGTTCCATCTAAGTTCATGCAGGGGTGAGACAGGTGAAACAGGTTTTGGAGCAATTTTTCGAGCAGGAAAATCTAGATTTTCGAGCAGCTTAGGAGCACAAAATTCTCGTTTTCGAGCAGCAGTTTATGCATTTTGGAGAAACCTCGGAGCAAAAAAAGTGTACAGTTTGGAGAAGATTAGGAGCAGAAAATGTTAGAGCAGCTTATCAGTAATTTAAATAATAAAAACTCTACTATAAATCACATAAATCAAATTTTTCTTCTTTAATTGGTATTTTTGTTCACACTCCGTTTCACCTCACGTCCGAGCGCAGCGAATGTTACGGGCCAGCGGAGCCAATCCAAGGCCATGTGAGTGTCACGTGAGATTGGAGAACGGGCACAGCGTCGTGTGGAAAGAGTATCACGGGACACGTCCAGATTGCGGGTTCGGCTAGGATAGCTCGTAGCGTCCTCTGCGTCCTCACGTCAGGCGAAACAGAGTATGGACGAGAGAGACGGGGAAAAAAAGGGGGTGAGAAGGATTTCCCGCCAGGTGTAAAAATATTGCGGAAGTGTTGTAATCTGGGCGAGTGTATCGAGTGACTCTTGGGTGTCATGCGTGTTCCTTTTCTTTGCCCTCGTCTTTTTGTGCGCTGTTCCGTTGACCATGTAAAAATATTTTCGCAGGTCCCCCTTGAAGACAACCAGCGCGGGCCGTCACCGGTAAAAATTAAAGCGAGCCTTGCTAACTGCTCCAGCGTTCAATATTGTAAAACCTGAAGCTGTCGTAGTTGTCGTATTATAGACAAGTTGATAAAACATAAATTCAAACGATTATTTTAACTAAAATTTAATTCTGAACTTTTGACTTACATCATCAATCAACCATTGAGTTACATTCGGCCCCGTTCCCCAGAAACCGAGAGACGGCGCAAGTTGTGAGGACGCGCCCATGTCCGAAGTTCCTGTGGTTCGTCATATATGACATCTACGCAGCAGTTTACACAGCTATTGGCATGTTGAACCATGCATTGCACTTCATGTTCATTCGACGAGTTTATCTGACGGCACACTTTCTTTACTTTATCGGCGCTGATAATACAACCTGTGCTTCATGCCCGGAGGCTACTCTTTTTTACGTTGTGGGAGACACTATGAATGTAAGGTACAAGCTAAGACCCAGCTTCCTGTTAATCTTTTTAGAGCGTAGCTCTTAGGCGCCTTTTTACGGGTTGAGCGGCCGCGGCGCCGGCGACGGCGTAGCCGCGCTTGTTGCATTATCGAACGTTTACCCACTAAAGATAGCGGGCAAATTTCCTCGCTAAAGATAGGGGGAAATTTTCTCGCTAAATTTAGCGGGGGGATTTCCCGCTAGCTTTAGCGGTAAATTTGCCCGCTAAATTTACCTGGTAAATTTTCCTTCTACATATAGCGGGAAACTTTTCCAGGTAAATGTAGAATGAAAATTTTGCCACTAAATTTAACTGAAGAATTTACCCGCTAAAGTCAGCGGAACAATTTTCCCCATAAATTTAGCGGATTAAGATTCCCCGCTAAATTGAGCGCCAAAAATGACTTCAAGACTTCATGTAATCCCGCATGAAAACACCACCTAGACCTTAAAGGGTAACTGCGAAGAAGAAAAAAGTGTTTTTTAAACAGCCTAATTGGAACAAGCATGTCAAAAAACAATTTTTCCGTGAAAAAGCAAATTTTTTACAGCAATATTTATTGCGTGAGACTGATTTTAGTTTGTGGCTATTTCGTCCATTTTAAATCGCGCGCCACGAAGTTGGGGTTCCGTGACGTCAACCCCAATCGGCTGCTATACATCTCATTGGCTAAGAGTTTGATTGACAGCTTAGATCCTGGTTGTTAAACCTTTGTTATATGTTGCAATTTCCTTTCGAGCGGCATATTTTTACGTTTAAAGAATAACCAATGTGAAGAAAGTTACTATTCTTTACAAAAGGTTTACAAAACGGGCACTTCCGTTTGGATTCATACCATAAAAAACAAAAGCGTCGCCGTTCTTTATGGCCGCCAGTCTCGCCTACCTCGACTAGTCGTTTCGCCGAAGTGATCAGTGTTTCGTGCTGACCCAGGTGCTTGAGTGAGACTTCCTAAAGTGAAGTATTGTGTGTTTAGCAGCTGTTAGTGATAGGAAGCGACGCGGGGTTTTGTCTTTCATAGCGCGGTTCTTTCGTTTTCCTCTGTGCTTGCTTAGCGTGCTTTTTTTCTTTTATTTTTTTGCTTGCTTGCTTGCGCGTGCAAATGCCGACTTTTCGGAGATGTCAGATGAGTGATCCCGACTGCGAGCCTTCCAGCAGCCATGTCGCCCCGAAAGGAATGCTATTTGGCTGGAGGCAATCGGGCGTTAGCGTAGCGACAAACGTGTCCAGTTACGTTCTCGTCACATCGCTCCGGAGGCCGTCGAGATTCGCACTGGGTGCATCGAACTTCCGCGACTAGACACACAAAATAAAAAAAAAAACACTCTGTTCACTACGTAAAAAATTGTCTCAGTTCATGCATCTGTGGGCAGGTTCGAAATCTTGCCCAAATTTATTCACACCGCACGATGAGCGCAACACGTCGCTGTGCAAACGCAGTCCAACAACACGAAGCTTAAAAACGGCAGATTTAGGGCAACAATTCGGAGTTCATTGTTCAGTTACAACGACGTAATTTTGTTGAAAACGCCCGCAGCCATTTTACTCGCGGTATGCGTCGGGAATCTTCCACATTTTGAAACGGAACGAAGGAAGATTTACTTTTAAAAACGGTCGCTGCCTCCTCCCGGACCAGTTTGACTGGATCAGCTGACGACGACGGGACGGAATCCGTTAAACATCAACCCCACAAAACAAATTTGCGCTCCGTGTTAGTGTGGGTGTAAGTTCCAAGCACCGCACCACACACACCACGAACATTTCAGCTGTTTTTCGCATCGCCGTGTTGCACCAAACAGAACGAGATCGCCGAAGTCAACGCAGCGCCGTAGTGAACCTTGGCTTGTGGTTGCGCACTCGTGGACCCTGTGACTCCCTTCGCTTTCAAAGCACACTCGACGATTACGAATGATACTTTCCGTCTACCGCGAACATCACAGGGGCTCTTCTCCGGTCACGTCTTCGCTATGAGCTCGCACGCAAACCGCGCAGCTTCTGGTTTAACGTGCGTTGTCGCCAGATCTTATCGGAAGTCGAGACGCTGCCTCAGGAGAGTGAGGGGCGGGGCGTACTTCTCCTCCGCGGGGGTCGAAAGAGCGGGAGTTTCAAATGTTAAGAGGTTCTGGCTCCGACTAAATTATGTCCTGTGGCGTAAATATTGCAAAAAAAAAAAAAAGATTATTTTTTTCGCTGAACTTTTGTTTTGTGACATGCTTGTCCCAATTAGGCTGTTTAAAAAAACATTTTTTTTTTCTTTGCAGTTACCCTTTAAGGCCGTAGCGCCTCCCCATCGCCCTTCAAGGAGCATCTCCCTGACTAGGCTGAACTGGTAGTGCGCTTCTTCGCAAGCCTCTCGTGACAGTTGGCTTCTTTGCAATGCGAATATCCTTTTACTTCCCCTCTTGCTCTACGACGGAGGCGGCGCAAAAAAAAAGTAAAAAAAAAAGAAAAAAAGAAAACACATAGCGCAACGGGGTTGCGTTTTTACCCCCTCCCGAACGGTCGTCCGTCGCGTTTGTTTCTTCCGTGGCTTTGTGGAGCTACTCCTGCGGGTTGGGTCACGTGATAAGGAGGCCAGAGGAACCAATAAGAACAAAGCTAGACGCGAGTAGATTTTTGAACGTCGAAGGTCGGAAGTCCAACTCTACGGTGAGTTCGAGCACATTTTGGAATACAACACAACCGTCCCCCATTGAAAAAGCCAGCACAAGCTGGACCCAGCATCCCAGCTTCTTGCTGGGTTCTTGTTCCAAAATGCCCAGTTTGGTATGCTGGTCATGCTGGTTGATCTAGTCTGCTGGTTGCTGCGGTCCCAGCTTCAAGCTGGCTATTGCCCAGCATGCCCAATTTGGCATGCTGGCCATGCTGGCTGAACTGGTTATGATGGTGATGGATCATGATGGATAAACTGGTGGACTTCTTCACCAGTTTAACCAGTTCAAATTGATACCCATGATAAACAAGCCAAACTCTTCAGGAAAGCCAGCTCGGCATTTAATTTTTTTTATTTTCATGCTCGCGGCCTGCTCACATGAGCTCAGATGCTACACATCCTCAGTGCTGACACAGTACCAACCAACGAGCAGAGAGTGGTTCTCGGTGCAAAACAAACAATGCTATAATAACTAGACTGTTTATTTCTCAACAGAAAAAATACTAGACACACGCCAAAAACAGGCAATTACAATAAAAAAATACTGCACCGATGAGAGGAGGGAAGCTGGGTCACGTTAGTGATGGGGGCGGAGCGGCCTCTTGCATGGTAGGCAGAGGCTAGGAAATCCGAGTGGCTTGGATGGCATTGGTGATACTCCTCGGCACACCGTCATTCACGAACACACACATGTTCGAAGACACGAAACGACGCCTCAGTCGGGGCGCCCGACTTCTTTCTGCGCTGAAGGGGCTGCCGCTCACTGTCTCCCCAAACCCCGCTTCGCTTGCACCGCTGTTCAAATAGTTTCCGAACATCGCGCACACAGCCGTCCCTTCGAAAACCCAGCCAAGATAGCCAAACGTGTCGCAAACTCCCCATTCTTACCACTCTTCTTCCTCCCACACAAAGGAAGCTCGCAGCACGCCTGAAGCGCCCGGTCGTCTACCAAAAACGAGAAGGCAGAAAACAGGACGTGGCCTCGTCCCAGCCTAAGCCTATCTTGGTGCGTGCGCTCCCAGCAATGCCAGTTCGACCATCTCTAGCCGTCCTTGGCGTGCACGCTCCCAGCAAGACCAGCTTGACCAGCTCGAACTAACTTGGGCCAGCTTGGGCCAGCTTCAGCACCAGCTTGAACCAGCTTGATTACCACCTAAACCAGCTCGAACCAGCATAAAAACCAGCTAAACAGATAGACCAGCTTGATTTTCTCGCTGTTTTTTTTTTAATTGGGATATTTTCTTGTACGTTTCCGTTCTATTGTTTGGTGCTATCCAACATTAGTGCTATCGGTGCTATCATGACGTGCAAATGTTGCATATCCACGCTTTCGCGGAAAGCTGTGATATTGCAGTTGGAATACAGCGGATGTGAAAGTCTCCATATATGAGTTCTTAAGGAATGACTACGAAAGCGTAGACTACAGGGAATCGACGGCTTGGCACGGCTTGGCTTGCACGGCTTGGCTTATCATTATGGGCTTGTTCCTTGTTTTTACTTTTCGCTGAATGGATACTAAGGACTGATTTGGTTCTGGCCTGGAATAAAATATTCAAGTACTGATCTGGTCACTTCTTGTACGCGCAGAACTAATAAAAATGGCTTAATTAATGAGTTCATGTTGCACTAATTTTTGCAATGGTATCCAAGTGATAAATTATCACTGTTGCAACTAGCACATCAATGTAAATAAAAAAAAATAGAAGTACATCGTGTCGTGTGTGCGTATTGTCTTCGGAGCGCAGAAATGATTCGCTACATCTCCCTCGTAAGACCTATCTTTTAGCGGGTCTTTGAGCTGTAGTTCACAGTGCGTGCAATCCCGAAAATTGTCCATTGACCAGTTTTCATATCTATACAAGAGAGGCATATACAAAATATTCGGCTGGAGCTCCTTCAGGCTCCCCAAGGAATCCCACCACACACACCAGGTGACCCTATGGCCACCTGGTCTGTGTTTTTTTTTATTAAAGCAGAAAGATAGAGAGAACAGAGAGGTAAGCCAAGGAGCACCCTCGACTGGCTACTCTGTTAGGGGAAGAGAAAAAGGATAAAAGAGTGTCAGAAAAGGAGGGAAAAGAGAGGGAGAAGCGGGACACACACTTCGGTGTAAACGCCCACACACATTTCAACTGGCGACGTCTCTGTGCGGGCAGTCAGAACACTTTCATCGTCACAGAGTCACGCTCACATTCATGGTCATCAGTCACAGTCACAAATATATTCATAGTCACAAATATTTATAGAGCAGCTACTGTCACAGTTATCGTTAGGATAAACACTATATCCAGGTTTTATCGCTAGTCTCTCTACCAGGCCTGTATTTTCAAGAAATGCTGAAATGCTCTTCAAGGCCTTGCGCTGGAAAAATTGCGATGGCCAGTGGCCCAAAATTGATGATATTATCATGCCGTTGGTATGGTGACTTGGCATATAATTCTGGAGCTCCGCACGTTCAGTGTTGTAGAGTGGACAGTCGGAAATGATATGTTCAATAGTTTCTGGGATATGACATGCACTGCAGTTTGGGCTGGATGTAAATCCCAATTTGTATTTGTGCTGATATGTGTAGGGTACGTTGAGTCTTAGCCGATGAAGAAGGGTGTCTAGATCTCTTGGGAGGCCTTTTGGCAGAAAGTTCTGTAAAAGTGGGTTAATGCGATGAGGGAAGGTGTGCTAATATGTAGATGTCCAGGTCTCAAAAAAGAGATTTTTTCCTAATGTTCTAATTAGTTGACGGCAGTCCGCTTTTGTGAATGGTACATCTTCACAAAGCTTTACGTTATGTCCGCCGGCAGCTGCAGCGTCTGCTGCGTCATTTCCGGGAAAACCACAGTGACCTGGCACCCACTGAAACATAATGTGTTGTCCATTGTTTGCTGCCGTGCCGTGAATAAATAGAAGTTCAGAAACGAGCACCGGATTAGTTGATTTGCTAAGGTTTTTTTTTTAAGCACTGTAGTGCTGCTTGTGAGTCTGAAAAGATGACCCATTTTCGTCGTAGACTGCAGTTCAGAATGTGCTGCAGTGCTTTTTTGATGCCATGGAGTTCAGCTGCAGTGGATGATACTCTTCTTGATAGTTTGAAGAACTGAACTAGTTCTATAGAAGGGATAAACAATCATGAGGACGAGGGGCTTTCACTTGTCGATCCATCGGTAAATATATGCATAAAGTACGGGTATCTAAAATGTATATGTGACAATGTGTATTGAAGCAGAACAATTTTGGACTGTGAGGATTTGTTCTCAAACCCCTTTATGTGTAAAGACACAATGGGTGGAGGCTGGATCCAAGGTGAACAATGTGGAGCTTCGGAGAAGACAGCAAATTGTGGGATATCATGCTGTATAAATGCGATGTGCGATAAAATGTCCGCGTTCGGGCGCCTCAAATGTGCATTCGTAAGGTGAGGTTGACGATGAGGAGTTTTATATCTGAGATACACGCGTAGAATTTCCTGAATGCGCGTTATTTCAAGCGCAAATTGTCCGGCTTCGGCAAGTGTTGGTATCGTGGGGGAGTCTGGTCGCAATCCGAGACATAACCGTAAAGATTTATTATGTCCAGCCTGGAGATTCTTCATGTTGCTCGCACATGTGTGAAGTACGGGTAATGAATATCGCAGCAAGCCATTCACGAGAGAATTTTGTAGTCTGAGCATGGAATATGATGATTTACCCAGGATCTACCGGTCAAACAGCGAAGAGTATGACACGCGGAGTCTATCTTTTTCCTCAATCGCTTGATGTGGGGTGTCCATGTGAGGTTTCTGTCAAGAGTGAATCCCAAAAATGTGTGTTGGGAAGCATAAGAGATCAATTTTCCTGCAAGGACTAAAGGAAATCTTTTCATTGACATGCGCGTGAAGGCCATTGCTACTGTTTTTTTCAGGTGAGAGGCTGAGCCCGCGTGAATAAAGGAAATTACTGATTTTTCGAAGGGCCTGTTGAAGCTTCCTTTGAGAGATAAATCGATTTCGTTTAGTCATCCATATGCAAACATCATCTGCATAGATGTTAATATTCACTCTTTGGGGTAGATGTTGCACGACTGATATCAGACTTAAATTGAATAGCGTCGGACTGAGGACGCCACCCTGTGGGACACCCATACTAACAGTATGATAGGAGGTGCAACCTTCCATTGTATCCATGAATATAGTTCTTTCAGAAAGGTAATCCTGAATCCATGCGTATATTTGGCCGCAGACTCCGTGTTCAGATAAAGCCGTTAATATGGCAGCGTGTTGAATGCAATCGAACGCATTGCAAATGTCGAGAAAGATTGCTATTGTGGTTTGCATTTGTGATATCCCATGTTCTACACAAGTAACTAGGTCTATTATATTATCTGCTGCTGACCGCCCAGGTCTAAAACCAGACATTACTTTAGGGTATATGTTATTAATTTCTAGGTACCAGTTGAGCCTTGTAAGTATCATTTTTTCCATAACTTTACCTATACAACTTGTGAAAGCGATTGGTCTGTATGATCTGAAATGTAGTCCAGACTGACCCGATTTCAAAATAGGCATAATCTCGGCTCTTTTCCATTGTGGGGATGGAGCTATTTGTAAAGTATTTGTTGAAAACTTCAAGTAATCTACGCCGTGGAGCATTCTTCAGTCGAGAAAGAGCAGCATACGTCACTCCATCAGGACCAGGCGAAGACCTTTTCTTGGTATTTTCAAGCGCGCGGTCAAGTTCACTCAGTGTGAATAGCTGATCGAGTCTGGAGTCAACTTGCACGGGAGTTTTGTGTGGTTTATTTTTGTCTATAGCTGCGCTGCTTGATATTAGTTTGCAATAGGACTCAGCGATTTGGAGCTCAGTGCAGTGTTCTCTGAAAGCAATGGCTCTGAAAGGGTAGCGTTGGTGGTGTGTCTGACGTCTAATTCCACAAACTATTCGCCACATTTTCACAAGGCTGTTTTTGGCGTTTAATGATGCACATATTTCTCGCCATGATTTCCGCGCAAGGTAATCTAAATGGCGTCTGACCTTCTTTTGCGCTCTCCTTTCAGCTCGACAATCTTCAAGAGTCGTTGTTCTCTTTGCTTTTCTTTCTGCTCTTCGCCTGATAGCTCGTAGTTTCTTGTACTCTGAATCTATATCATTTCTGTCAAAGGGCATTGTTGTTTGGAATGTAGATTTTTTTTAAGCATTCTTTTATTATAGGTCCGAGTCTTCATCCAACGTGCTAGCGGTAATAGACTCGTTTACAAGTTCAGCAAACGTTTCCCAGTTTGTGGCAGCCAAAGTGTGAGTCTTTTTTCGCTGAATAAATCCATTATAAAATATTAGAAGCGGAATATGGTCACTTCCTCTACTTTCAAGGTCAGTAGTCCAGCGAACATTATGGTATTGCTCCGCTGATACGAAAGTTAGGTCTAGTGCGCTGCTTATCTCTCCACTGTTAAAAGTTGCACTGCCGTCGTTTAAGATGCATAGATTAAATCTTTCACTGATACCGATTAGTGCAGAACCTCGCTTGTGGCTGTACCTGCACCCCCAAAGTTCATGGTGAGCGTTAAAATCTCCACACAATGTATGAGGGGAGAGAGTCGCCTCTAATAGGGCATCCAGACGGCCAACATCAAAAGGTACTTGAGGCTGAATATATGCTGAAATGAGTGTAAATGTTTTTGATTTGTTTCTTATTATCACGCACGCATATTCGTTTGTTTTATGTGGGGAGACCTCATACTTAGTGGAGACAATGTCAACCCGGATACCTATTAACGCCCGACTTACCCCGTTTGTCCTTTTTGATGTAATAAACGAATATCCTGCGAGTCGAAGTTTTGAAATACCATCTATTTGAGCTTCTGATATCGCTAGCAGGGGGTAAAGAGTGGTTATGTACAAGTTGTTTGAAGTCCGACATTTTTGAGCGAATACCATTTGAATTTCATTAAAAGACAGTAGTTTGATCGAGGATATCATGAAATGGCTCATTTAATTGAGCCAATCTAGAAGGTTTGGCGAAATCAAATCTATCAGACTGAGTACTGTCGGAGCCCAGGTGTAGTTGCTTCGTCTAAGAAAGCCTCTGACAAAATCAAGAACCATAGTTAAGGCTGTGTTAAGTAGGGAGTCTCTGTTTTCTGATACCTTTCTTCTGTCGGGCACATGCTTGGGGATAGAGACAGAGGCAAGATTATCACCATCATGGGGTGTGATTCTTTGAGTTGCCGGCTTTTCGCTTGACTGTACATGGTGAACTTCCATCAATTTTGTGAGTGTACTGCCATGCACATAGTTTTTTAGATGGGGTTTGAATGGAGAGTTGCCAGTTAAAATATCTCTAAAAGATTTCTTAGGCGCCGAATTTCAAGAACACTGTGTTTCTGTATCCTCTTGATTTTTTTGCACGTTTTCAGAGCGCGTTTCTTTCGTAGGCTGCTCTTGTTGCCTTTGCGTAATGGTGTCACTTGCAGGAGCTGCGACGGACCCAAAGTGCTTTTTGCGAAGTTCAGTTTTTCTCTGGTGTTCAATTCGCACCGGACAAGCGAGTGTAAGTGCGTCATGTTGACTTCCACAATTGATGCATTTCAGATGATCAGCATGACATGTTTCCCTGCTGTGCCCCTCCCCGCATCTGGAGCAGGTTTCTTTTTTTTTTCGCAAGTTACGCCTTTGTGATCATAGCGGTCGCAATTTTGGCATCGCAAAGGACGCTCCTCGAATCGCCACACCTGATATCGAACACGAGATAAGAGCCCATATCTTGGCAGCTTGGGTGAGTCAAACGTTATTTTGACAGATGTGGAGTCGCCCAGTGGCCTAATATGGAAGATGAGTATATCTGAAGACATATACTTCTGCATGTCTGAATCAGCGACGTCCTTTCCTACGCCCCGACCCGTATGACGCCTACTGCTGCAAATCGAGGTCCTGATTCGTGCGCCCTAACGTCCATTCCACAAAGCTTAGCAAGTTGCAGCAGGACTTTGGTAGCGAGCGAGTTTCGTCTGTCTACTGCGATGAGATTAAGCCTTTTGTTTGGACGTACCATTAGGAAGCACTCCGGGCAGTGGAGTTCGAAGGCGTCGGAGACTTTGTTCATGCTCAATGTCATCAAGGATTGTTCAGAATTGGTTGGAGAGAAGATCACAGTGAGACCTACGGGGTGCTCTGGAGTCTGTATGGTGGATTTTGAGATGACACTGTCACTGGAGTGGCGGCGCTTCTTGTTCGTGATCAAGATGAATCCTTCTTGGTCGTCAGTGATTTGGAGATCCATATCCATGGTGGTAGATTCAAGTTGGCTCTGCGTTGGGTCAGCTTGCGTCAGGGCAATAGACGAAGACAAATTATTTGTCGCTGTTGAGGGGTTCACCCCTTGCTCCTGATTTGCCTGGGACGAGTAGGAGTGGTCTTCTGTAGATTTCAAAGGTGTGGCTTCAACATCAGGCATAGTTTTCTTCATTATACATGCCCGTCCTCGAAAAGATGTAATTTGTCAATAGAACAAGTTGGAGAGTCGGGAAGAACTTGCTTTTGAGATGAAAGGGCAATTGAAAATCCGAGGAAAAATTGCGAAATTGTTTTCATGCACGTCTTCGTCTTTTTTTCACCTGGTGTGTGTGGTGGGATTCTTCTTCTTGATATTATTATTATTATTAGTATTATTTGATAGCGCATTTGGAACTCGGCGCTTCAAACTCAAAAATAATGTTGATGTTCATGATCCAAAATGCCACGACGTAAAGTGTCCGAAGGCGGTCGCTCTTTTCGATCGCTCTTCATATTTCCAGTTATTATTCATATTACTGCACCCTGGATCGCTAGGTTGGACATTTGAGAAAAGGTACATGGAAGTGACGTAATGGGGAGGAGGAACGTATCCTAGCAACACTCACGTGGCGGTTCCGCCCACTTTGACGCCGCTACGTCATCGCAAACTTGACACCTGTCACCAGTTTGAGCGACGTCCAGAGCCAACCCCCGACGAGCGGAAGGAGTTACACATTCCCCGAGCCGTCCCTACGCGCGGGATACGGGGTAGGATTTACTACGACGCGGGGAGCAGTTCCTGCGTTTAGTGAATGAACGGTAACCAATCCTGTGCGTCGTTGGCCGTCGCATCTGTTCTATTACAGGTAAAAAAAATGAAAAACAATAAAAACCTGTTGGGCGTTGTTAAAACAAACCGCTTTTTTGTGTCCCTTTGCAATACATTTAAGAGTTAATTGGAGAGAAAGTTGTTCCAATATAATGCGGGATGCGCGCCTTCTTCGCGCCTTCTTCAAAGAAAGATGTCGGACCACGAGGAGCCGGGGGTGCCGGGGGCAGCGGAGGGGTCGGCGGAGCCAACGAGGAGCGCGCGAGTGACGGCTGATCAGAAGGAGGAGCCTCTCCTTCATGACTGAGCACCCGTTGCTGGCACGCCACGCCACCGACCTCTCCTCCGCCCTGACGCGTAGGGATAAACAGCGGCTGTCGGAGCAGCTCGCTCGGCGCCTGAACGCGCTGGGGCCACCGACCAAGAGCTCCAAGCAGTGGAAGGTTCATTGGTCCCGGCGCGTGATGAAGGCGCGGAAGCGAGCTGCGGTGCTGAACGAGGCCGCAAGGTAATCTTTGTAGTCTGCTGATAGTGCAAAAAAATTTATTGAGTCGTTTTCGTTGTCAACAGAAGGACCGGGGGTGGGAGCTCGACCGTGTGCCCACTAGCGTCGTCCCTGGCCAGGATCCTGACGCTGGTGGGCGCCGATTCGGCGTTCGGGGCCCCTGGGGTGCGGGTACCCGCCGAACCGGACGACCAGCAGGTACGTACTTCAACAATTACCATCATGTTAACACAGAGTGCAGCGCAGCGGGCACCAATGCTCTGCACCGCGGAATATCAATGAGAATGCATTTAAGAAAGGTGTTGGCCTTTTCCAAATATTAGGAGCTCTAACGGAAGACATTACATCAGTCCATGTAGTGGCGAAATGTAAAGTTTGACACTCAAACAAGGACATGCGTCATTTTTGACACCTAGGCCCCTGGCTGTTGCCAGAAATCCCTGTGGTATCTTGCTTGTAATTTTTGGGAAGATGATATGCTAGCACTAGACATATATCCCGGTACTCATTGGAAACGTTGGCAAAAGAACAAAGTGAGAATGCCTCTGAGGTGGCATTCTCAAAATGTTCTCCCCCGAGTAGAATGCATGCTCATCAAAATCTTTGGTCAACACATGGGAAGCAGAGACAAGGCTGTGTGTTCTTACGAGTTGTTATAAATTCCCCTTCCAGGAGAGGTCAAGCAGCAGCAGGCACCAGATGGCAGCCGAGCCGGTGCCCTCCACCTCACGAGGTAAGCTCTCTTGCTAGGGCCAGTGGTACCTATCATCAGTGGTGCAGGTACGAGCAGCATCATCACCTATACTCGGTTTCCTGGCAGACACAATGCCAGGCCAGGGGCCGTGGGTGCGGCCCACCGTGCCTCGCGCCCCCCCCCCCCCCCCCCCCCCCGGCAGTCTCGGCAGGAGCGGCACGACGCGGCTGCCATCGAGGCCGTGGAGCAGCAGGCCCTGCTGCTGCAGCAGAACACGGACCAGGCTGCTGAGGAGAGGGAGTTCCGAGGCCGGGTACAGGCTCAAACTAAACCTTACGCGCACTTACAATTAACAAGTTTCAGACCAAGGTGCTGCCACGAGGCCACAGAAAGCAGTGCATGTCCACAATGGTGCAGAATGAAACAGAGTTGTGGCATGAGCAAGGTCTTGGCATACTGTGGGTGTATGGAAATATGCTGCCCAATGTTAATGAAACTCATTTCCCATTTCAGCTCCTGGAGGTCCTGGAACGGATCTCCAGTAACCTGGACAGGACGGCCTCGGGGCTCGAAAACACCCACAGCACCCTCGTCCTGCTGCGCCTCCTGCTGGCCAGCAGGGCGCTGGAGCAACCCGCAGCCCCGGCCCACCCCGCAGCCCCGGCCCACCCCGCAGCCCCGGCCCCGGCCCACCCCGCTCCTCCGGTCGCAGCCCTTTCCGCAGCCCTGGCCGCAGCCCTGGCTGCAGCGCTGAACCCTGCAGCCCCGGCCCCGGCCCACCCCGCTCCTCCGGCCGCAGCCCTGGCCGCAGCGCTGGCCGCAGCCCTGGCCACAGCCCCCACCCCTCCCGACACCGAGCTTTAAATTTATTTACCTATTTATTTACACGCCAAGCTGGCCGTTTAATGTAGCTGCTTTTTATTTACTTATTTATTTACACATGCCAAGCCGGCTGTTTAATTTTGCTGCCTTTTATTTACTTATTTATTTCTTACACATGCCAAGCCGGCTGTTTAAGTTTGCTGCCTTTGAGATTGGTGCAATAGTCAGATTACAGCAATCGCCAAGAGCTGGGTTTGTCCATTTTCCTTGGCTAAGACCTGTGAAGCAAGTAGAAAATATTGGCTGGGCAACAGATGTATTTATGCTCAAGCAAGCCATGTCTCGTGTTTGACGAACAGCGACACGTTAACAGTGAAGTGGAAGCTTCTCCCACCTCTTTGCACTTTAGCAGAGCGAACAGTGGAGAGGAAGCAAGCTCCCCTCCAGCCTTTGCTCTGCTGAAGTGCGAACAGGCGGGACGAGCCTCCACTTCATTCTTAACCCGTCGCTAACTATAGGAAGTGTTCTTTCATTCCTGTCCGGTGTCAAGAAATTTTTCATTGAGAACTTCAGAGCCCTGCAGTCTAGTCATGGGTTGCAATAGCAGCTACATTTATTTTGTCTTACCTAAGCAAGGAACTTGGCCTTTATGCTTTTTATGTGTATCATTGTCATATGTCTGACGAAATGCAATCTAGAGACTGTGTGCTTCATAGTGTCCTTAAAACATGTGATATATTCCTTCAGAATGACCCAGTGTTTATACGGTGCCTTTCTAGTCAGAAATAGTTTTTTTATCTTTCGAGAATTTGCTATTGCTGCGCTCAAATAAGAATGTTTAGAGCAACATCTGTGATACTTCTTTCAGAGTGGTCCAGTGTTTATATGGTGGTATGCTAGTCGAAGAATTTTTTTTGTGTCCTTTCGAGATTTAACTATCGTGCTCAAATAAGACGAGAATGTTCAACAAAACATCTGTGATATATACTTCAGACTGCCCATTTTTACATGGCTCCAGTCTATGCTCAGTTTTACTTTCAAGAAATAAATAATACCGTCAATGTTATCACACTTTTATTTATGAAATTACAAGTTTTTCTTTAAGAAATAAAGCAATTTCCAAAACAAACTACCTGCGCACTGTCTTGAGATAACACAATCACCTAACTTTGATGAAGTGCCATAAAAGAGATAGTAAAATGGAGCAGAAGGCACGACGCTTTGAAGCATTCGTAAAATGAAACAATGCTTACGACAACAATATCCCTGCTTCAATCAACAACCAAGAAATCAATCTCTGCAAAAGCAAACATTTCTTTCTAGAGGTAGTCAGAATTAATTCTCAGTTCTTTGCAGGGGCAAGCCAGATGACCTGTTGGTCTGGCAACTAAACCTCCAAACCTTTTCTGTCACTGTCCACTGCGTCTCATGCCTTCTGCTCATAAAATAAAAAAGGTTGTATCGATATCACCGCGATGCACTCGACACGTATCCGGAGGCAGCACGCTGGCTGTGCGACGAACTTCACAAGGTGTGGGAGCTGAAGAGAGTGCGTAGCTTATGGACGGCCATGACTGTGGAGCAGGAAGCGTACTGTGCACTTTACGGCTTCCACGGGGAGGGCTTCACTGAGGGCAAGGATGCCGACGGGGTCCTTGGTGGTCAGGACCTCAGTCGTGGTGGCGAGAGGTTCCCCGTCGCCGGCGGCGTCCATGCTGGGCACCACCCTGGCGAGGGCGCTGAGGGGCTTCCCGACGGTGTCCCTGGTGGTCGGGACCACCGTCGTGGCGGCGGACGCCTTGTGTGTGGCGCTCCGCACGGGCACGTCTGCGGCGGGTTCCTAACCGGGCGACAAGGCGCTGCCTCAGAGCCTTTCTCCTGTCCGAGAGGCCGACCGGAAGGCCGACCGGAGGGCCGGCAGGAGCCAGCCTCCCGGGAGCCAACGCTGACCCCTCCGAGCTCGGCTCAGAACCGTCCGAGCTCGGCTCAGACTCCAACTCTGACACTTCAGGGTCGGAGTCTGACTCCGGTTCTGGCTCGTTCGATGCAAGGCAGATGTTGTGAAGCACTGCACATGCCGAAATAATGACAGTGGCTGTTGAAGGGTGGTAATGCAGAGCCCGGTGCCTTTGCAGACACCGGAATCTGTTTTTCAACAGCCCGATGCAGCGCTCCACAACAGACCTGACCGAGGAATGCGCCTTATTAAACCGGCCGCTAGGGGTGGAGGTCGCGTGGTTCCCGGGGACAGGGGTGATGAGCCAAGGCTCCAAGGGGTAGCCGCTGTCACCTGCACATGTAGAGGACGGAACATATTACATTCTTTTCTTTTTAAAATGAAAGGCAAGAAAACAGCAAAAAAAGCTGTTTGCAACTATGTCAATTATAATGTAGCTTAAGTGTGACCTAAAAGTTTGTCAATATTTCTGTACTACAGTATCAGCTTACATTATGAATAATTAGCACCAGCTTGCCTACACACTCCCTGTTATTTCATGCAACTAAGTGTTTTCCTGGTGGGTCATATGGGATGTGTGCTCGATTCCTTAGGGGTGCTGTGTTGTATGCAAGTGCATTATTAGGCCCTGGCATCCGACAGACAAAAGCTAATGCTTTGTTGCTTTTGGGAGTGTGGCTGTGACCTCAGGCACAGGCAAAGCAGAACACGCTGGCCTTGTCTTTGGCGAGCAGGGGGATAAGGTGCCAGTTCGACGAGCCTCTCTCCTAATCCTCGGGTGTGTTGGAGATGGGGAAAAGAGAGCGGGTGGCCAGATTGGAAGGGGGTCAGCTCCTGCCGGGACACGGAGGGTCTAATAGGAGGAGCTAGGCAGACCGAAGAAGAAGGGTCAGGGAAAAGAACCCACAGCGTGGGACAGAGACGACCCTAGGACAGATTCGGCGAGCCCCAAGTGGCCAAGGAGGAATGGATCGCACTCCGGACAGACTGACGACCTTCAAAGCGACCAGGCGAGCCCCCAGGGATCACCGAAAGAGCTCCAACTTCATGCAAAGTGCCTGCCTTCAGACTGACTCAACGAGCTTTAAACCAACCAGCAAGAGAGTACAGGCAGACAGTAACAGTGAGTGGGCCGAACCGGACAGCGACTTGAACTGCGGTCGCATGACTTGCGCGGTCTATCACTGTCATGAGATTGGTGTAGTGTGGTTTTCATAGCCTGCAGAGTGTGAGAGTTATGTGGACATAAACAGAGAATAATGGCCAAACTTTGGGTGTTGTCTCACTTCAAGAAGTTCCAGCAACTGTGTCTGTGTGCCTCACAACAAGCACAGTTTGTGTGGTACTGTGGCTTTCAAGCAGTGGGAGCCAACGTGTGCGTAAGGAATGAATTCAGTATGCTCACCAAGCAGGAACCGGCCGTCGCGTGGCAGCTGCCTTTGCTCAAGTCGGTTTCGGAGCCACGAAAATTGCCAGACGAAGGATTCGTGCACCGACCCAGGGTACCGTGGGTCGATGCACATTACCCGGCAGTCGGCGTCACGCACCTGAAAGTGAGAGAGATATCGACATGTAATCACCTGAATCCACAAGTAGTAGATTGTACTTATGGTTCACAAAGCAGTCGCAATTCCAGAACCTTTCAAGTTATTTTGTCTGACACATGCATGTCAACACACCTTCCTGGATGCAAGGTACAACCACCTTCAAACGAATTTTTTTTATTTTATTTTGCTTGCACGTTTTAACAGACAAGCATTATTTTTGGGAGAAGCGTCTCACGGCTCACATGCTACGTAGAGATGCTCGCGCAGTCGTGAGACCCCACAGCCCGCAGTCATAAAACGGCATATTTACACCGTATCGGCGTTACGTTTTTTTTTCTACACATTTGGGACGCGTTTTGACTATAAAGTAACATGAGTGTACTAACCACCATCACGTTGAGGGCGTAGAAGTATTTTCGGCACCAGTATGCCGCCTTCGTGACGGTGGGGTCGTTCTTGGACGGGCCGACGATGGAGATCATGGTCCTGTCCACGCAACCGATGACGCCGGGTATCCTGCCGAGCAGCTTGAAGCCCCTCTCCGCGTCGAACCTCTCGCTCGGCGTCTCGGGGAAGTGGATCCAGCCACGCTGGACCCCGAGACTACGCACGATAGCGACGGACACGGCGCGGACCGCAACGCTGACGGTCTTTTGGTCCCGCGCTACGTGTTCGTCGCTCGCCACCATGCCTTGGAAGCTCCCCGTGGCGTAGAAGCGCAGTGCACACAACACTTGAAGCTCCACAGTCATGATCGTCCACGAGGTACGCACTCTCCTCAACTCCGGTTCCTCGCGAAGTTCGTCGCACAACCACCGCACCAAGTTCTTCGGCAGGCGGTATGGCTTGCGGAAAATCTCCTCCGGGAGTTCGAATGCATCGCGGTGTTCACGATACAGCCTTTCGGGCGAAAAAAAAAAAGCTCTATTAAAGAAAAAGTCGAAGTAACGAGACGGCGACGCCTCGCCGCCGAAAACATAGCAGCCAATGACACCTACTTCGGAGCAAGTACCTTTTGAAACGTACTCGGTACAAAGTGAAACGTCACTTTGTTGTCACATCCGGTTGCCGACTCCGCCCAGTTTTGCCGACTCCGCCTACATTTTTCTAGGGAAATTACGTCACTTTTGCTTTCAACCAATCAGACGTGATGACGTAACTTCCGTGTACTTTTAAAAGGAACATGTACAATGTCCAACCTAGCCATCCTGGTGTGCTATCGGCGGACTCTTCGTGGCTCAAGTCGGGCCCTGGAGCATTCACGAACTTAAAGGGGCGTCTATTTGCCGTTTTAGCCCCCGTTCGTGGCTGCGAGTTCACCGCCTTGACATCGCGACTGCTGCTGCATTCACCTCCATCGGTGTCCGTCAATCATGCAGCCTGCGGTCGTCGTCTCATCTTACCATCGACGTCCTGCGGCCATCTGAGACTTGATGGCGGTTCAGCGACCATCCAGTCTTTTGCGGAAGCCGACCACCAGCGCACTGCGAAACCCACTTTTCCCGGTGACCGTTCAAGGCTGTCGTCAAATCACTGTTTTGCCGGTGCAGCTTATCTGTTTAGCTGACCGCGAGCATACCCCTGGATCGCTAAACTCGTCAAACACAAAGTTGGGCACGAAGTTCGCAGAGCGTGCTGATTGGACTCTCGTACGTTGGCGTCACGCGGGACGAGATGTCAATCATCCAAGCTCTCTCGGTGCTCAAATTCCAGCGAGAATGTTAGGCACCAAGTTGTAGCGAGCTTCATCGCAGCGCGTGCGAGCAACACCGTGGGGCCAGCCGATTGAACGGCTGCACTGATGACGTCGCGCCTGCATGTCCCTACAATCCCTACGCCGCGATAGAGTCAATGAAACGTAGATTGTACCTAGGCGGGCTGTAAATACTCTGAACATTCTCGTCGCAAGATCGCCGTTTGTGGAAGTTATTGCTGACGACAAAGTGACGTTTCACAACTTTGGGAAGGAGTTATTTGAGGCCAAAATCTTCGCTTCGGAATCGAGGCGAAGATTAAACTTTGTGATATTGTGGAGCCGTGCGCGGTGTATGCGGTTTCAGAGCTCATCTTCCAACCATGGGTCACCCACTAGGCGTCATGTATAGAGACGTCGGTAATGACTGAGAGGTGAGGGTGCGAGGGGGGATGGCGAGAAAAAGCTGTGAAAAGGGTAAAAGAAAGGTATAACCAACACAAACACACTCTCAAATGGGGGTCAGGAAGGGCCATAGAAATTAATCGGGAGAGAGAGGGAGGGGGGGGGGGGTGATAGTAGTGAAGAAGAGGGATATGCCTTCCCCCGAATTTTCAGAGCGCAACTCTTATGCGCCCGTTTCAAGCTTGAACGGCGTCGCCGTCGGCGTAACCGCGCGCGCGTTGCATTATGGGACTTTTTTTCACTAAATTTAGCGGTTAAAATAACGTCACGTGATTTTAACACCAATTAGGTTTCCCCACTAAATGAGAGGGGAGCAGGATAGGAGGAGGGGGGGGGGGGTGGAGGGGCATATGCTCCCCTCCGTACCTTCCCCTTCTCCTCCTCAAGAGCTGCGCTTTAATTCGACATTACAGAGAACTCTAAACGTCTGTCTTTTTTTATTATAACTCTCTGAAATGCAATAGTCCGGGGCTGGGGCGATATCCCCCCCCCCCCCCCTCCTTATGCCCTTTTGGGCCCCCTTTTTCGACGCCACTTGGGGGGGAGGGGCGTGAATCGCCCCCCTCCCTGTTCTTCTGTTTCGACAACCCTGCTTAGAGGCGTTCCAACTGAGCGATGACGAGGAACAGCACAGCGTGCAATTTTCGAAATTAGGGTTATAGAGATTCTGGAATTAAAACGGGGCGCGTTCCAGGAACTTACGAGCGGCCATGACAGACTTTCAATCGAGAGGCTCGTGCCAGGGCTCGTTGTGTGCAGGCGCGTTCAGTGACGTGCTTTTATAGCTTCATAGCTTTGACGTCAGGGTCAGGATGATCACTTGTGAACGACAAATTTGATGATGCGTGTTCGAGTCGACGGTGAAAAGTTTGGTTGTGTACGATGAAAGCTTGGTGTCCTCGCGTTCTCGAAGCATCACCGTCAATATTGACAAACTGACATTACTCTTATTTCAGTTGATGAACGCAGAATTAATCCCAGTTTGGCTAATCTTTGAAGGTCTATCATAAAATAATTTTATCTCCCGCTGATGGGGGACAACTGCCCCGAAGCGAAATCCGTCCAAAGATGGACAATGCTACTCGGCTGGTAGTGATCTAGCCGTGTCGGGCTACACTCTGATCAAATTCAAAAGGCCGAGATAAATAAAAGGGACGACAGAGACGTTTTTTAGTAACTTCTGCTTTATCGGCGGAAATAAGAACGATGTCAGACTATCAACTTTGACGGTGTTGATTTTAGAATGCAATTACCCAAGCCTCCGCTGTGCTTTTTAGAGACCATCAAAGTCGCAGCTGATAATCTTTATCGTGATATTATACCCAAGAACCACGTTGGTCTCCGCGTGCTTTCTCGTGCTGCTCTAGCTCGGCGCCTAGGGAGTAGTAGGGATTTTTCGCACTTGCAATGAGAAACGTCACGAAGATCTACGGATCTGCGGGTTTGTGAGAAAAGAAAACTTCGCTGCAATCTTTCGGCTCCTCCCTCCGCTATGTCATAACACGAAGAAAGTTGTGTCTGACGAGTTTAGCGACCCTGGCCGCTGTTAGGTCTGCCAGCCCTTTCAGCGGAATCGCCACCATCAACGTCGTTATTGCTGTGCTCTGCGTGGTATCTGCTCTTGCTCTGCTGAATCGTCCCCATCTACCACCGCTTGAGCACCAGCAAAGTGTATGCCTCTTCGCGGTTTCTCCGAGTGATTCTGCTTGGACGCTACGAACCCTGTCCTAATTAGATGTTTGGCAGCCCGACTTAACAAAACTTACGTTCCACAATGCACCCGCGTATCAGCTTTGTTTCGTGCTTATTAGGTGACCATGCCGTTCATGCATGACTCTCGCCGTTCGATCTGCATTTTCCTATATTTATACCTTCTTTTACTACTTCAGTTTTGCCATGGCCTCCACTAACTGTTCCAATTGCCACGAGCCTTTACCTGCTGATGGGAGATATTTGATTTGCTCGAGTCATAAAAATAGCTACAACCCCGGAAAGTAATGAACCGGTGGTGCTGCGAACACATATAACTCTATGAGTTTGGCGAAGCGAGAACAGAGGCTGTGCCATCTGTGCCGCACCTCTGAGACTAAGTCGACAGGAGGAAGTTTGGAAGCGGATTCGCATATACAATCCGCGTCATATGCAGCCCAATTAGCAGAGGGAAACAGGAAAATCGACTTGCTTCTGTCTCTCAGGAGTATCGTGGAATCGCTCGCCAAGCAGTTCGGCAAAAGTCGATAAGCTGCTCATGGTTAAATCCGCGGTTGATGCGACGGAACAATCTGTCAATGAGGTGCTTAAGTCGGTAGCCGTCTGTTCAGCTCAGTATGACACTCTGCTCAGGCACGTGGCTGAGCAGGATGCTAACTGTTTCAGAGTTACAGACCAAGGTGAAATCTTCAAAGTCCTCCATGTCAATCCATTCAGAGGAGATCCAACGACTCAGGTCTGAGCTCAATAACTCAAAGAAATTTTGTCATCAATCTAACCTAGAAATCCATGGCCTTCCCTGCAGACCCAATGAAGATCTTCTGGTTGTGAGAGATGATACAGCACAAAAACTCGGCATTTCCGACTTCCATTCTGCAGAGGTTGAGGCCGTTCATCGCCTTCCTACTTCGCGTGATACCATTCCCATACGTTTGTCCGGTTTCGCTCTGCGAGTGCTTGGGACCGCTGGTTGAGCTTGCGCGGCTCAGGGTACTCTCGCCCGCGAACGAAAGCTCCCGAAACTCTTTTTTAATGAGAAAATGACACATACGAACTAGGAGCTATTTTGGAAAGCCCGGGCGGAAGGTAAAGTGAAACAATATCGATATGTCTGGATTAAAAACGCAAAGATCTACGCAAAAAAGGCAGAGGGAGCCCCACTCATTCGCATTACTTGCGTCAGTGACTTAGAGCTCATTGCCTAGAATCCATGTCCTTCAAATTGTTTAGACTGCGTTGTTTTTAATTCTATTTTGTGTAATTTTGTCTCCTCAACTAGTGGGTTGACCATTTTTTACACTAATATTCGTAGTGTTAGGAAGTATTGGGAGCAATTTTTTCCTATACCTAGTTCCCTGCACGATATTGTCGACGTGTGGGTCTTAACGGAGATAAATGTACCAGCTGTTTCTGTTGACCAGTTCTCAATACCTGGTTATCAGGAATTCTTCCACACTCGTCATGACAGGACAGGTTGAGCTATTAGGATTTCTGTCAATGATTCATGGGGTACGGAACAGTTAAAAGTTACTTTTGCTCACGCAGAATGTGTCGCTTTCAAAAATTTCAACTCCATGTACTCTATTGCATTAGTCGCCTGCTATCGCCCACCTTCAGAAAGCGCTTCGTCTTTGTTCGTTGAACTGAGGTCTTGCTTGACTGACCTTCAAGCCGAGGAACAACCTTGCGTAGTTGGCGACTTGAACCTTGACACTTTGAAACCCAGAAAGTCAACCTGAATCTCTTTTCAGAATTTTGTCTCAACTGTACGATTCAAGCACCCGCCAGAGAGGAAACTTTGAATGAACACCTTGTTTCTGCTTGTTTGGACCACGTGAATATACGCACTCACGGCATTTCAGTTAAGTCTGCGGTATTTCGAAGAAACTGGCAGATCACTGCTTTTCCGTAGTTCAACTGGTTTCCGATACGCCTCTAGACACGCCTGTCGGAAAAAAAAAAGACTTATAGAAGTCGTCGATCGTAAATTAATTGACAAATTAATCTCTTCTCATGATTGGAAAAATTTACTAACATATTCAAATCAAGAAATCTACACGAACTTTATTAATGTGTGGCAGACTTTTACAAGGTGCAGTAAAAATGTAATTACTATCAGAAAGCGACGTGCGGAGCATTTATGGTTGAATAATAACATTATCGCCGCGATCAAGTATAGAGAGCTTTTGTGGACGCGTTGCCGTCGCTCTCCCGATAACATAGACTTGCGAAATGAATTCCGAAGTGAGCGCAACAAAGTTTTGGCATTAAATCGCTCCGCTAAACGTAACCACGTTAAACAGAAGTTCATCGATTCACGTTATGATCCCCGTGTAACTTGGTCTGTTGTAGACAATTTACCTGGGGGCCAGAGCGCGAAACACTTTGTCGATGAGACCATCGCCAGATATTTCCCTTGCAACAAACAGTCCACGGCAAAGACGTTTACTGTACATTTCGGTAAAACTTCAAAAGTGTCACGGGGTGGTGAAGTTTGTTTCTCCAAAGCAGCTTCGGTGAGTTTATCGTCTGCCTTCCTTCCTGAGATTACAGAGCAAGGTCTACATAGTATGTTGCTTAGTTTCAGGCCGGGCTTGTCTCCTGGAATTTATAACGTCCGGATGACTGATTTCCCTAGAAATTGCGCACCATTGAGGCATCTGATATTAAAGATGTTAAACGGCTTCATAACGTGAGGTAATATTTCAGTAGAGCTCGAAACAGCCAATGTCAGGCCTTTATACAAAAATGGGGATCATAGTAACATCGAAAGCTACCGTCCTATATCTATCTTGCCTTCACTGGTGAAACACATAGAAAAACACATTTTAACGACAATGTCAGAGTTCTTAGATAAATTTAATCTTATATCTCCCCAACCGTACGGTTTCGTTATGGGAAAAGGCACCCAACCCTTAAATGAACACTTTGTCGATGTTCTTCATAATGCAATAAACCATAATCTTTTCATGTGTGCGCTCTTTCTCGATGTTTCTAAAGCTTTCGACTCAGTCTCACACAAGGTACTTTTAAATAAGCTGTTCAGCCTCGGCTTCAGAGGCCATTTTTACAAACTGCTAGAAAACTTTCAGTTAAGTCGTACACAGCTCGTTTCAATATGTGGAGCTCGGAGTTTGAAAAAGTTCTTAAAGGCTGGTGTTCCACAGGGCTCGATACTATCGCCTCTTCTTTTTAACATCTATGTCAACGATCTTTCGAAGGCGGTCAAGTTCTGCACAGTATTTCAATACGCTGACGATACTGTCCTTTGTCGCGTCATGTACGCTACCATGAGGCTGTTGAACTACTACAGGCAGATGTTTTACGGTTCATGAACTGGTTTTCAGCCAATGTTCTTGAAGTAAACGCGAAAAAAACAACACAACTAGTGTGTTTTCGTAGTCCAGTAAAACGGGTTCTTTTAGACAAACCAATTTTTCTTCACACGTCAAACTGTGTTTTTTGCGACTGTGCGCCAATTGTCTATGTGAACAATACGAAATATCTAGGACTTTATTTTGATTGCGATTTGTCATGTAACTCACACTTCGTTTACATTTTCGAGAAATTACGAGCGCGCTGTGCACCTTATATAATCTACGCATATTTCTTCCCATCACGACAAGACTTCTGACGCGTGCCCTTGTTTATAGTATTCCCCAGTACGGAATAACTTTATTCGGACAGTGTACGGACATATTATAGTCTACAGTGAACTCCTTACTGAATGGCATCTTGCGTGGTGTAGCTTACGGTTCTTGTCTCCAAAGATTTGATAACCTCTTTAACGACCTCTCACTACCAACTTTTAGATCACTATTTTTAGAAACAGTAGCCGCTTAGGCACTACTGGGATAAAACCTTTAAAACGCCCAACACTGCTTGTCACGCCCTTCGAGATGTGAGACCATATCAAACGAAACGCATCAAAATACATTTTGCAAAATGCGTTTGCCTGTATTATGCATCCCATATTTTTAACCACCTCCCCTCTGTGCTCCCCGATGCAAGTTCTTGCGGAATTTTGAAATGTAAATTGAAGACTATTTGCCTAGACATCCTTTTTTTGAAGGGCCAATTAATTTTTTGTTTTCATTTTGTTTTCTACTTTATGTGAGTTCTGTGCGTTGTGCACTACTCCCCTGTTTGTATATATTTCTCTCTGTCACGCGTCCTAGATCTCTGAAAGGTTTATACTAACTTGCTTTGAGTGTGCCTTAAGTAATTTGTTGGTAACTAGTCCTACAAGCCTTTAGGGCTTCGCCGGTTCCGATAGTGCATATAATTGTATTTGAGGCACCTGCATCAGACATTATTATTATATTATTATTATTATTATTATTATTATTATTATTATTATTATTAGAAATGTAGCTCCGTCTGTTTTCCTTCTCTGCTTGGACAGGCAGGAGTTGTATTCTTTAATGTCTGGCCTCAGCTCCAAAAAAGCCGCTGGTGGCGACAACATTGGAATGGGTGAGCTCCGAAGAAACTTTGGCGCCTTGTGTAATGTGCTACTCATTATACTAAACGAAATACTAACTTCTGGTTGCATACCGGTCAACCTAACGACTGCAACGGTTAAGCCATTATTCAAGGGTGGGACTAGAGGAGAATTTGAAAGTTATCGCCCAATATCAATCTTGCCTTCGTTGTCTAAACTTTTGGAGAAGCATCTGTTCAACGTTATGACCTCATTTTTTGAGAAGCATGACCTTATGTCATCCTGCCAATATGGTTTTGTCAAAGATCGAGTCACACAGCCTCTACTGGAAGAGCTATCGGAAATGTTGAACACCAGTTTTGACAATAATCAAATATATTGTGCTCTGTTTCTTGATGTATCCAAGGCGTTCGACACAGTTACTCATGACATGCTGCTTCAAAAACTGAATCTTTACTGTTTCAGAGGTCCATTGCTTTCGCTTCTTACTAACGTTTTAACCAACCGGTCTCAGATGACTTTGGTTGGCGACAGAAAAAGTTCTAGGGCTTGGCTGAGAGCGGGAGTGCCGCAGGGCTCTATTTTGTCACCTCTATTATTTAACATTTATGTTAACGACGTGCAATGTTGTATCCAGAACTGTACCCTTTATCAGTACGCGGATGACGCCCTGCTTTCATCTCGCCATATGCAATATAGTACCGCAATAGATATGCTACAGGATGACGCTATACACCTGTTGGGTTGGTTTGCGTCAAAGCTTATTAATAGCAATTTCTCAAAAACAAAACTTCTCTTTTTCAAACCCGCTGAGGAGTGTTTGCCTAGATAGGCCCTTGATTTTGCATACATCATGTTGTACCGATTGTACATGTGTTCCTGTTGAATATGCTTGTGATGTTATGTACATGAGAATTGTGTTCAACTCTGATTTATCCTGGAACACGCCGATGGCAAATATTTGTAAAAGAATGAGAAGAGTATCCTATCTATTATATTCTATTAGAGTGTTTGTCCCGATGTCAATTCGGATACTTATTATGCAGATACTGGGATACAGTATGTTAAGGTATGGCATTACTTTATTTGGAAACTCTCCCAGGCGATGGCATACTATTATTGATGGTATCTTGAAAGGTATGCTGAAAAGTGTAGCTTACAACTCGGAGTTTATTGCAGAGGACAACTTGTTTAAATCGTTTCAGTTGCCTAATTTTGAGACCCTGTTCAAGCACACCATTATCACCCGGCACTACTGGGACAGTTATTTAAGAATCCCATATATGTTCCTAGGTCTTTCAGGAGCAATCAACGGTTAAAAATGCCTAGAAGAAGAACGCATTAAGGAGAAAGCATAATATCTTTTTACGTACCAAAGATATTTATTGAGCTTCACGAAGACCTAAATAACATAGTCGGTGCAAAAAATAAAGACAGCTCTGAAGTGCGTCTGCTAAAGCCCATCTCAAGACCGATCGAGAAAAAGAAATCTGATGTCTTTTTTATCCCTGCATTGTTTGATGGTAATGCTGTTTCACCTAGTGTGAGTAATCATATTAAATTACCTTTTTTCTATTTAAGTGACTCTGCAAACCAATTTTGTTAGCATTTGTTTTTCTGTTTCACTTCACGAGCAGCATGCTCATTAAGGTGGTGTTCATCATACAAGCCCTAGATGGCTTTGATGAACCCGTGTGTGTACCTGGTTCTGTGTTCGTGCATTCAACTATTATTAATCGTATTATTATTATTATTATTAATACTATTATTATAGCGCATTTGGCATTCGGCGCGTCAAATTCAAAAGTAATTTTGATATTCGTGATACCAAATGTCATGACGTAAATGCGTTGATGCCATGACAAACAAAAGCACGGCCCGAACCTGAGTTGAATCATAAAGTATTTCCCTCTCACCCTCCCTCCCTCTCTCACACACTCTCATTGATGCACCTAGGTCTATCATCTTCTTGGGTTTTAGCAGCAATGTTGTGAATGTTGGACAACATGTGAACTCCTCGCTCTTTGGGAGGAGTGTAAAGTTATGGACCTTTTTTTAGCACCCAGCTAATTTCTTGGGCAGGGGTTCACCCCCCTTCCCGAAGCTAAAAAAACGTCCAAACCTTTGCACTCCTCCCAAACAGCCACAGGGGGAATAAATGAAAGCAGTGTCGCTCTGGTTTTTCGGTAAAATAAAAAATTCAAAGAAACACAAAGAAACACACATACACACAGAAAAGCATACACTCACATATACCCTCTTGCTCTCTCTCTAGACGAATATCGTCAATGACCTAAGAAATTTAATTAGACACACCTTTAACTTTCTTTCAAAATAGCAATATGTGGGCAAAAAAAAAAAGAATTAGCGTTGAGTATGGTATAAGAGAGGGCGGGGTTGGGAAGGGGTGATCAACAAGTTTTGCCTCCTCGGCTGTAATTTTATATTCAGTGATGGAACTGGAAAAAAAAGTTGCATTTAAAATGAATTTAAAGTGTCTTCTTTCCCAGGAGCAGATAACTTTTCAATATAAACCCAACCGGCGGCGATGCACTTCCGCTACTTTTGCACTACCCTCCGCATCCCTTCGTAGACGATTGAAGGCGGTTGGTGACGAGACCAACGCCGGGCTGGAGGAGCTGCAGTTCCAAAATGTCATGCCTCATTCACCTTACAGCGCGGACTTCCCGGCATCAATCTTTCGGCTGTTTAACGGGACAAGGGAACATCCGAAGTGTACGGCGTTTCCGTCCGACTACCAGGTTAGCGATGCAAGAGCCGCTCTCAGTCATCTATGACGACACGCCAAGAGTAGCGCACCGATAGCAGAAGGGCATCACCGCCGGTAGGGGCTACATTAATAAGTTATGCGCTCCTAAAATCGAGAAGGTGCGAACTTTAATTCCGATGTAACGACTTTATATTCAATCACTTACCAAAACGTTACCACCTAGGAGGCAAAAGTTATTTGTGACCCCTTGTACTGCACCCCATTCTTCAGAGGCTGACAGAGACATTTTTGTCTTTAATAAAGAAGATCGAGCCGTCTAAATCGGCTTCTCAAATTGATATTCTGTTTTCTTCTTTTTTATGGACATGGTGGATCCTTGGCAAGAAAATTGGGATCTCTTGTGACATTCTTCACGTATGATGACACTCCGCTGGTGCGCCAATATCCTGCGACATCATTCAGGAGTCCTCTCTGGAGGCAAGCGTTGTTTACATCTTCGAGTTCAAGAGAAAACAATGCCACGCCCAACTGGAGGCCAGGATACCGCTTGGTACTCAGACAGATCTGAAATCAACCAAGAGCATCGATACTGTGACAGCGCACGCAAACGCTCCCTGACTTTACATTCAAACAAAGCCTAGCAGTGCAATTGCTTTCTTTGATCCAATGAGTGGCACTTCCTCTTTCTCTGCAAGTTTACAAAGACCCGATAAACCTTTTCTCAAATTACCCAAGCATCAAGGAGACTGCCGGGAACAGAGGTGCACGCGTTACACGAGCTCACATGAGTAGTCATTTACTGCATAAGAAACGTGTTGATTAGCTTTTTAGTTAGTGAATAAAAACATAATTTTAATTAAAAACTTGCTGAGCTTCATCAAAAACCAAATAAGTTTATTTAAAAAAAAGATATATATAAAGCGCAAAAGGCGCGCTAATTTTGCCACTCGTGCAACAGGCGCAAGGCCCGATATGTATGTCCGGTTATCGTGTGTTCCTTCGTGCATTGGATTTAATATCTCACTGCGAAAGCCCCGGATGGGAAGGAAAGGAAAGCCTTTCTGTACGAGTTTTGAGTGACAGACTAATCTTTACGGAGGAGAGAAGCGATAGGGAGGAGGGGTTATACAATAGTGGGGTGGAATAAGAGGGGGCTTTGCTCCTTGCCCTCTTCCGCAAGTGCTAACGTAACACCTGTTAGTAATGCGCATATGTATACACATTTTCACCACAGGATCCGTAGTAAAAAAAAGTCCGGCTCATCGCGGAGCATTACTTATTTCCCTCTTCATGTAGAGAATTAAGATATATGTAGGTGCATTTTAGATGAGTTATGTTATTTTATCAAGATGTACACATTTCGCACGCCAAAAACATCGCTCCTTTCTACTACACCAAATCTAGTAAGAACTACTTCGCGCGGCATCTGAAAAATGCCCAAAACATTTTTTTCGTGAGGTGAAAACAAAAAGTGACTAAAACCCTCGGTTGGGAAACTCACCCTTGAAACCCAGACCGCTCGCGTCTACCGACACCAAGCTATATATAAAAAGAGCGCCCCCCTTTAGCAACGAGTCTAAACATGAAAGATGATTTATATAGCTACTGTGAAATGGCACTACCAGAAAGCGCCACCGGCCTTTGGGCGACTCGACCTGAACCAATACATGCAGCCGTGCAATTCCTGGAGAGGCCGCTGCGGAAGAAATGGCGGCGTTGCGATTGACTTTAGTTTGGTTATCAAGTACGGATTGGAGTCACTTTTACAAAGCAGGCTCTACGGCAGTTTCCCAATTGAGTTGTTCTTATAACGTTGGGTGAACACAAGTAGAGTGAGATAGTGTGTAGACGTTTAAAAAAGTGGCTCCGGGGAGCTTCCATGTCTGACGACGCAGGGGCCGCCTGGCGTACGTCATGTTTCCTTCATGTTGGGGTGGGGAGATTTACCCGTCTCCCAGCAAGCCCCAAGTAAATGCTGCGTGTAAAATGTTAATTTTTGGTCAGTGTTTGTGGTCCCTAGCCTTAATTTAACTGTTTGAACATAGTTGCGGCCAGTCGCTGCCTAGATATTTTTAATATGCCTGCACCTGTCATCTCACAAACAGTCTCACAGTGAGGCACATCAAGACACTCGACAGACCCCTCCATACACATAACATCAAAAGTTGTAACCACTGCATCACTAGACACGCCGGTATACCGGGGAACTACCGGACCTGCCAGGCAGCACGAGCAGCAATACAGAACCCTACGTCGCTATACGCCGAATCACAAGTGGAAACTAAAGTGCCTTGATCAAGGCGTTTTTTACAAGTACCGCCGTCCGTTGTTATGTAAACGCGCAAGACACGTGCCAGGAGCGCTTGCTCCACCGCCATTCGCTTCGAATAGCCTCTCATTTCAGTGCTCCACCTCGATTTGCTTCGAACGGCCGCTCAGGACCCGGACCTTGTCGAGGCGCATTTGACGCTACTTGAAAGACAAACGCAAACGCATTGAGGGGTTTTAGTGGAGCCCCCTCCGTACGATCCATATGACATCGCCCAAAAAGCCAAGATGGTGCGGAAGGCCCTTCTGGCTTAACGTCAAGCTAGGGAGGGTGTTGTGCTACATCCTCCACCAGATTACCCCACGGCACGACATGTACTCCCTCGTAATCTTCAGGTTGGTGCACTTCTCTCGCCGGCGCTCCGGATGAAAATCTTCAGAGGTTCCCCGGACGAAGGGATATAAAAGACGTGCGGTGCCCCGGCCGACGAAGAGCACGCGCTGTTGTGGTGCAGACTACACTCCGCTCACAGCACGGGGGACATGCAAAATATCCCCGCACAGCACAGACCAGCGTCTTTCCAGGAGTGGATTGATCCCGAATCCGCCAGTCCCGAAGACACGTGATAGCCACTTCTAGAGCTCATCGTCGATCGGGCCGCCGGAATCGGTGTACAACCTTCGTAAAAACCCCTCACATTGAACGACATATTCTGAAGCAAATCTCTTAAAGGGGCGGTGCAACGATATTCAATTGAAATGTTTTTCACTTTACACGAGCTTACTGGCACAAGTGGGACTCAAGGATACTCGCACGAAACGCCACTGGCCAAGAAACTCCTTTCTTGCGATGTAATCTCGAGGACAAAACCGAGTGTTTTCAATCAATCTCTCCTTCGCAAAACCTGATGACGTAGCTGGGCGGTAGCAGTACCGCCCAGTGACGACATTAATATGCGGCTCATAGATTGGACCCGAGTATGGCGTGGACACTCGATTTGGGCTCGTGATAATCGATAGCTCGAGAAGCATTCGGCTAGTGTCCTGGGTCCAATCGCTGCAATGACGACAAGACCCGAAACATAACAACGTCTGGAACTCAGCGCGTGTCCTGTGCCTTGGCAACCCCAGCGCATGGCTATGATCAACATTGGCGGCATATAATCGGCTCCAGATCACGTGGCCGCTTGTTCTGGCTGCGAGTTGAGGGGGTGAACTCTGCTAGTTTTTCTTTTTTTTTTTCTGCGACCTCGATTAGGTGTGGTGAAAAACAAAAGGGTATTTCATAGCTCATTATCGTCAGGGACCCGTTCTAAGCGGTATTTGGGCAAAATACAGAACTCGTTGCATCGCCCCTTTAAGTTAGAGCACGCTCAGAACATTCAGTGGTCAGCCTAAACAAATTTCTGGCAGTCTGTCAACGTCCTGTTTTTTTTTATTTTTTTTTAACTATGTGAAGATTTTTCTCTTTAAATTTTTATGACGCCCCTGTCAGGTACACTCGTGCCTCCCGCCACCCCTTCAGACCAACCTGCACGCCACCTGCACGCCGCACGTTTCAAAGCAAAAAAAATCTAAAATAGAACATATTTAACATCGTGCTCTTGAAGATATGCTTGCATTTTTCCTGTTATCCTCAAGTATTTTCATGATATAATTACTATTTATTTTTAAAAACGCCTTTAACGTGAAGTAAAATGGCACTCTGAATGTGCTATATTGTTATTTTACTATAAACGTTTTACGTACCTTGTGTCTGTATGGAAGCCATATGTCTGTCAAAGATGTTTATTTTTCGTATCTCCACATATCTGATTTACGTGTAACTGAAGGTTTCAATGCGAGGCTTAGGTATGTTAAACATGGCTGAAGAAGTTCATATAGACTTCCAAATTTGTTGTGACAATTAGTTTCAAGAGTTAAGCAAAGTTTGACGTGTCAGTAAAACTCTATATATCATCCTAGAGTTTCCATTTATACCTTCTTGGATTTTGTAGACCTATTGTACAAAGTAATTTTTATTTTTCTTATTTAAATATTTGAATTTGCGTTCAAGGTAAGCTGAAGAGCTTCTTAAAAAACCAGTTCGGGGTAAATTCTTACGTAACCTATTCTTGTTAATCCTAATATTACAGCCATTCCGCCAGCCTCTATTATTAAAGGCCAAAAAAAGCCGAACACCGGACCTGGTGCCGCTGCCCTTTGTCATTGGGTGATCTAGCCTTGACTTCATTTGGAGGCATCGTGTTCCGGCTCGGATAGTTCCGGCAGGCTATGGTTCAGCGTGTATAGTCCGGCGCGCTCCGCTTCTACACTCTATTTCACCTTATGATGCACCGCGGGAAGCGTGACACGCGCGAGCTCCTTGCTCTGGGGCAGACCTCGGCGGCGGTAGCTCTCGTACATTAAGGGGAGCTGCCAACCCCACGAGCTCGCGCTTCTAAACTTCATTGCAGTACCATATACGGTGGGACGGAGTATAGTAGCGCGGGAGAATACTTTTTTTTTTCAGCTTAACCCATTCGCTTTTAAAGCCGCCGATCCGCGGGTTGCATCCGCCGAGGCCAAAATGCGAAAAGCCGGCGGATCGCCGTCCTCCGGAAAACGCGTTGTTTTTAAAAAGCTCCAGCAGATGGCGCTTTCCTGTACACTGGTTTCTGGTTGTTTTGTATTCTTTACGCCAGATGGATATAGTTGTCCACTATTTTTGAACATTGGTTGTTTAGAAAAAGAAAAGAAAGTTTGCAGCTTTCTTTTCCCTGATGATTCGTTTGCTGTGTCTGAAACATGGCGTCGCGAAAGAAGAAAACACTTGCATGTGAGTAAATCCTCGAGCTGTAACTGTAGCGACGATCCAGAAGTCCTATCGGGCCAGGAAAGTAGCCGCGAAGAGAGTGACGGTGAGAGCGGCAGTGATTGTGAAGGTGATTTGTGTGGCAATAGACCCTTTCACAAATTCAGTGCTATCTAGGGGCTCAAATATCAGTCTAAATTTTTGTGTGCTAATGGCGGCTAAAATCTAGCACCTATTTGTCAACGGCAGACGCAAAGAAGTTACGGTGTCTTCACCGTGCAGTGTACTCTTTATTTGTTGCAGTTTCGGCGATGTCAAGAAACTATCGCTCTCTACGAGTCGCTTCGTTAAGTAGAACTCAAAATGAAATTCACCAGATTTTATTTTGTGACACTTTCAAATATGCAGCGCATTAGAAGCTTATGTCTCGGCCCGGTGACATCGAACAACAATAGAGCGAACTAAAGTTTTGAACGTTCAGCCTCCGCATCGGCGCCTGTCTTCAAATTCTTCCTTCACCAGTCATCAAGAGGCCACCATTAGCATGTACAGACGATATACACACCGATGATGGTAGTTATCGAAGTGGCCAGACTGAATTTCGGAAAGGGTCTATTCCCATGCCCGTCTGTTTCAAGACCTTCCACACCCGCAAGGTACTCTGAGTGCATTGCTTTGGAAGACATTCCCGAACAAAATAAAGTAAAAGGTGTTCACCTGCGAGATATATAGCAGAAGTTATAGATCTTTCCTTACGACGTCACACACGGCAGTCCGTGTGGGGGAAAGTTGGGCGGTACAGCTCGCGGGAACGGGCGTCGAGGCCGCGGAAGCGAAAGGGTTAAGCTCGCTGAAAGAGCTCAGACGCCTGGCAGTAGAGCTGCAAAACGTACGAGCACTTGGCGAAACGTCCGGATGATCTCGGCGGGGATGCTGGCAGTCGAAGCAAACCGCGTGGCTCGCAGTCCCCGATCAGCGGCATGCGTAGCGTGCTCCACACGTTCGGTAACAAACAGGTGCGCTCTTTTTTGGTTGATTGTTTTGCATTTGCGCTTTCCGCACTTGCCTAGACTCGCGGCTAGAACTCGCACCAACTATAATTCTAACCGTGTGCTCCCGCTGAACGAACACTTTCGCATCAAGGCCGTCCTAACTTGGAAATGCACAAGGCAACCTTGGAAGCATGCAGAGCATGTAGAACCGCAGTTTTTGTAGTGAGCGGACTTCTGAATGTGTAAAGCGGATTTAATTTAGTTTGGTTTTGGGTTAAATGTGACTACGTGTGCATCAGTTCCTACTGACGATATCACCTGCTAAGATGGCGAAACGTCTATCTTTTTGTGTACGTCTTTGGTATATTAAGTCCGAGTAAAAGTTTTCAACCATGAGCTTTCCAGGCTCTTCGATCATTGTTTTCAGCTACGAACAGTTAATTTTTGACCACGATACTTAAGAACGTTTATCACAAAATGAGCACTTGGTTAACTCGCGGCCACAATATCGGTGTCATTCATTCGTGTGAAGTAATTCCGCAACGTGGGGTTCGTGATTTACTTGCTTTTTCGATTCCTAGCCTACTTCTTTTTTTTTCAAGTTAGTGTCTCGTACCAAGCGATGTTCATTACAGTCAAGTGAAACTGGACTGTACCAGCATTGTTGGTTATCGGATTGGCGTTTAGCTTGCTTTGTTTGGACTGAGATTTATGTTTATGCTGGGACGGATTAACAGGATGACATTGGATTACTGGGATTACTGAGAGTACATGTTTTATATACGATTCTTTACATGATCGGAGGTAGTCCAACTGTTGACTAGGCTTGATCCTTACTTGGGGACACTGTAGCTGGTGCCAGGTGGCGCTAGTGACGTGCTAACTGACAATATACATAACACGTCCTTTTTTCAGTTCTTGAAATTTGCAAGGTTAAAAAAAACCAATAAAGTCACTCTCTAAAACTACTTTGGAGCTTCACAGCACGTCCCGAACGAGTTTGGTGGTTCCCAGCTGAAGGTGGCTGGGACGCTGGTACACAGGACTGAACACACCCAGATGATGCCTGCGGAGCTGGCTCTGCGGTGCACTGGAACCGTGGTCTCAGATGGTACCTGTTGCGCATGTAGACCACACCACTCGATGACTTGACAGTGTATGATCAATGAGGTCCCACATTCAGGACTGTTGCTGGAGCCCATCTTCCGTTCAGCCTAAACCAAACTTTGTCACCAATTTTCAATGGTTGTACCGGAGCTGTGTGCTGGTCTCCATGACGATGCTGCTTGTTCTGGCGCCTCTGTAGCTGCGTTTGGTACTGGTTGTGTGGGTACCGCGGTCGTAGCAGTTGCGGGTGAACTGGCAGAAGTGTTCTCACCCTACGGCCCATCAGCATCTCCGCTGGCGATGAAAGGCCATTCATGGGTAATGAGCGGTAGTGTAGAAGCACTCCAAAGAGATCCTGACCGTCTTGTGCAGCCTTAAGAAGGGATGCTTTGATTTTGTGTACACATCTCTCCACTTGCCCATTGGAGCGGGCGTAAAGTGGCGACGATGGGTTGTGGCAGACGTCCCATTCCTTGTTGAAGGTTATGAATTCCATGGAGTCAAATGGTGGACCCTGATCAGTGATGATCTCTTCAGGTATCCCAAACCGAGCATAGATCTCCTTCAGGGTGTTCACCAGGGCTGCTGCTGTGGTCGAAACCATCTTCTTGAGTTCAATGTACTTCGAATAGTAGTCAATGACCAACAAGTAGTTTGTCCCTCCAAGGTGGAAAAAGTCCATTCTCAGCCTCTGCCAAGGTAGACTTGGCAGCGCTCGGTCAAGAAGGGGTTCATGAGGGTTAGCTCTCTGATGCTCCTGGCATGCGGTGCAGTTTTTTACTAACGCTTCAATGTCTGCATTCATGGGAGGCCAGTACAGAGCCTCTCTTGCCTTGTTCTTGCAAGTTACTATCCCTCGATGACCAAGATGAATCTTGGTCAGTGCATCTGCTCTGCATGGAGCAGGCAGGACAAGGCGGTTGCCCCTGCACAGTAGACCATCTGTGAAGTGGAGTTCCTCTTTGCAGTGCCAGAACCCCCGTGTCTCCGGACTCATGCCGCTAGAGCGCTCGAGCCATCCATCTTTGATGTACTGAAGCACACGCTGAAGTACAGTGTCCATGGCAGTCGCCTCCTTTATTTGTTGGAGCTTGCAAGGCGACACTTGGACGACTAGGCAAACTGAGGCTGCCGACGTCTCAATTTCAGCTGTGTCCACCTTTTCTGTAGTAAGCGGTGCTCTGGAAAGGGCATCTGCTACTAGCAGCTGCTTGCCTGGAACGTAGTTTAGGTGTACATCATAATGCTGGAGCCTCAGGAGCAGGCGCTGCAGTCTTGGGGATATTGTATCGTACTGCTTTGTCGAAAGCCTAATTAGTGGTTTGTGATCGGTCTGCGAAACGACCTGGCGTCCGTACCCATAGTAGTGGAAGTGTTCCAAGGCGAAAACCACTGCCAAAAGCTCCTCAATTTGTGCATATCGGCGCTGCGACTCGGACAACGTGGCTGATGCATACGAGACTGGACGTTCGTTTTGCAGAAGGACCGCTCCCAGTCCGTTCAAGCTCGCATCCACAGACAACACCGTTGTCTCTTTTGCATCGAAGAAACGCAGAACTGGTGCCGATACCAGCTAACCCTTCAACTTGTTGTAGCACTCTTGCGTGTTCACATCCCAGTTCCAAGCAGTGTCTTGCTTCAGAAGTTGTCGTAGTGGGTAGGTTTCATGCGCCAAGTTGGGTACAAACTTGGTGAGGTACGTGACCATGCCCAAGAAACGTAGCAACTCCTGCTTGTTGGTGGGAGTGGGAATGCGGCGATTGCATCCAGCTTGCGAAGCTCTGGAGCAACACCTTGCTCAGGCAGTTCCTGTCCCAGATAGAGCACTTTGGGAACCGCAAGCTGTAACTTGTGCCTGTTGAGCTTGAGCTTGGCTTTGCGAGCTATTTCGAGCCCTCGTCTGAGCTGGTCACAATGTTCTTCCGCGCTGCTTGCTGCGAGGAGAAGATCATCGAAGTAGGGATTGATGTCCTCTTCATTCTCGAACAGTTCGTCCATAGTGCGTTGAAACTCCTCTGGTGCACAGTTGAGACCAAACGGCATAGCCAAGAAGCGGTACCTGCCATATGGTGTTGCAAAGGTGCACAATTTTGAGCTCTCTTCGTCCAGCTGCAGGTGGTGGAAAGCATGCGAGACGTCAAGCAACGTGAAGACCTTGGCATTCTGTAGCCTGACAAGGACGGTCTCCTGCGTCGGGATCAGGTAGTGCGAACGCATGATGTCTTCATTCAGCTTCCGTGAGTCCAGACATAGCCGGATGGAGCCGTCTCGCTTCGTGACAGTGACGATGGGGCTGACGTAACTTGTAGGCTCAGTCACTTTCATGATCACCTTGTCGCTTTCCATTCTCTTCAGTTCTGTTTTCACTTTATCCTCCAATGCTTTGGGCATTTTCCTGGGTGCTGAGATACTTGGCTGGGCGTTTTCACGCAGTACAATCTTGTGAAGTCCAGGGAGTCTGCCTGTGCCTGTGAACACATCGGGGTACTGGTCAATGATGCTTTGTGCTGCTTCTGGCAGGCTGGCTGTTGCATGATTATTGCTGTCCCTTGTTCCTTGTACCACCACTGTGTTGACGCGAGCCATTCGCTGAACTCTAAGTTGTACTGTTTGCATGCTCCGAGCACCAGAATGGGCACAGCTTTATCGAGGTCGACAACAATGAACTTCAGGCTTCGTGTACGTTAGTTAGCAGTGCAACTCAACTCACATTCTCCAATGACAAGCAGTTGTTCTCCAGAGTAGGTAGAAAACTTTGTCCTCGTCCGACGCACAATTGGTCGGGGTTCCCACTGGCGAAGTTCACCTTTCGAGATGACATTCACTTGTGCTCCTGTGTCGAGCTTTACAAAAGTTTTGAGACCACCCAGGTAGACGTTCTCTATCCATGCCTCACTGTCGTCGTCTAGGTTGTCCACGGAGAGTACATCCAGGTTTATGGCCTCGTCGTCAGCCACAAGCAGTGCTTTCACTTGTCTCCTTTGCTGCTGCTTCTTTGGCTGCTTGCACACTGTTGCGAAGTGGTTCTTGTTGCAGTTGAAAGCATGTTTTTCCATAGGCTGGACAGTTCTGAGCGCGATGAAGCGATCCGCACCTCGAGCACGCCGGCTGAGTAGTCTGTTCACGTCCGTCGCGTGAGCGCTGTGCCGACTTCTTGAAACTGGTCTTGGCGGTGCTGGTTCGGTCGTGTCTCATGGCGTGAACTACCTCTTCGTTCGGTTTCATGGCCTCTGAGTGGGTCTTTGAAACTTCAGCCGCCTTGCACCGATCGATGACTGCCTTGAAGGAAGTGTCTCCTTCCCGAAGAAGGCGTTCTCGGAGAGCGCTGTCCCGAATACCCTGGATCAACCGGTCCTTCACAATGCGGTCTTGCGCTGTCCCGAACGCACATTCCTGCGCCCTGAGCTTCACTTCTGCGACGAATTGGTCAAACGACTGACCTGCCTTCTGTTGGAGGCTGTTGAACATGTACGATGCGTGCGTGAGATTCTTGTACGGCCGGAACTGCTCGTCGAACGCCTCTCGGACATCTGCAAGTGTCCTTTCACAGCCATCTGCCAGTGGCGGGAACGTCCGGGTGCGGTAAATCTCGTTGGTCTCTGTTCCCCCGAAGTGCAAGAACAATGACGTTCTCGTTTCTTCATCCTCGGTGTGATACTTGCACGCTCGTTCAAATATGGTGAAGCCTCGTCGCCAATGTGCCCATTCCTCCGCCTGGTTGGTCGTCGCCGAAAATGGAGCAATCTGTTGTAAAAATGCGGCCATGGTTTCGCTATCTGTCTTCTGACACCATGTTATGTTTATGCTGGGACGGATTAACAGGATGACATGGGATTACTGAAATTACTGAGAGTACACGTTTTATATACGATTCGTTACATCATCGGAGGTAGTTCAACTGTTGACTAGGCTTGGCCCTTACTTGGGGACACTGTAGCTGGTGCCAGGTGGCGCTAGTGACGTGCTAACAAACAATATACATAACAAGATGTTTTTTGTCAAATCAATGTCAGCTTGAAATGCTGCAACCCAGAAATCGAGAAAATCACTCAATTTAAAGGGAGAATGAAAAAATATCAGACATAATTTTAGTGACTGAATATCGTTCATGAGATCAAAAGAAAACTTGCCAAAACGATTAGGAAGGCTAAATCCTCATTTTTGGCATGACATTATGGCAAATAAAAGCAGACTGTGCCTTACACTATCCATCGAACCCTTGCAACGAAACTGAGTGTATGAATTCAAATACGTTGTGGCTAAACGTTCTGTAATAGGCAGTAGCTTGCGCCACCTAGCAAAGTAACCGCAATATCCACAGTGTATGAGTTTTTTCCCCTTTTCTCCGAGCACGTCACGATGAATTTAGTTTCCGTATTGAATACGAGTAGCGTGCCACTCGGACTGTGCTTGCAAACGATGAAATTGTCGATGAATACCCTCGACGGAAATGACCGAGTTCCATATCCGGTTGGATAAGCAGCAGCGTCAACGAGAGCACGTGGGGTTTCTCGATGAGGAGTTCCTTTGGGAATTTATATTATATCGTTTCTAGCGCTTTGTGTTCCCAGTTTAATTGTGAACCTACCAAGCCAGCCCTACACGGCCGGCGCAGAACTGCTACAGTCTTCGTCGGGCGAGTTTCCATTTTGCAGCGTCCCGGCGGCGTATTTGTAACGCAGTGACTATTTCGACGTCCGCCGTCAAACATCTCCCAAATTATTTCGCCGCCTGTTGCGTCCCTTCCTTGAAATGCCAGAATAGTGGCTTTATTATTTCGACGTCTGCCGTCAATGCAGCCGTCGCAGTGGTAGCAGTGGCCGCCGCTTCGGTGTTTCGTTTTGTTTAGTTCCCAATGCCGTTGTCGGTGTTGTCCTGAAGTGTTGACGGAGTCATGCGTTTGCCTAAAAAGCTCCGGTCTTAGTTGGCAATTGAATTGTCGTATTCAGTGTGTGTGTTGAACTGGCTCGATAGTTGATCCTTTCGGACGTAACACTGGTGATATGCCTGGTGACGATGTTCTAAGCTCTAACGTCCTTTTGACACGCGTCTCGCTTCATATTTTGAATGCACAACAAAGGCGATCTGGACATCATTTTGCCTGGCCAGCACGTAACAAATATAAGTACGTAGACTACTTGGCATTGAAAAGGTACGCCCTTTTTTCTTTTAGTTCATTGGTTTTCCGTATACGTTTTCGCATGGGGGGCACAGATAAAGGCACAAGCGTCTGACGGAGCCTCTGCCCCCCCCCCCCCCCTCAACAGTTCAGCCGTGGCAGATAAGATAGAAGTGTCACATACTACAATTAGGCAAAAAAGCAGAACTAATATACACTCTGGAAAGGGCAATCACAGGATCACCCAAGCAAAGCAAAACGCACCATCAATAACAACAAAGCAACAAGGCAACAAAGCAGAGTGAAGATTAGATTATACACAGGCGATCAGCTGAAATAGTAAAACCACAAGCGTTACACATCAATCACATTAATAACGTCATTAACGTTCGACATCAGCAAAGCGAGCTTCATGGTTGCAGTCTCGCTTTGCATCTGGCCCCACCCTGTTTTTAACAGTATTTCGGGAGTTCATCGTTTAGTTTCGAATTTTTTATTGGTTTAGGTAAAAGGAGCTGGTTAACTACGAAACGATTGTGATTTTAAAGGGCCTATAAAACAATTTTTGCACTTCGTGCGAATACCGCTCGAAAGCAATCCTTCATATTTATGAACATTGCAATACGCGTCCCTTTGTTTCCCCACGCAATAAACGTTGCAGAAAAAATTAAAAAAAAAAAACGAGAAGCGTTCACCCCCTCATCTCGTAGGCAGAACAAGCGGCGACGTGGTCTGAGCCCATATATGCCACCAATGTTGATCACAGACACGCGCTGAGGTTGGCAAAGGACAGGACAAGCACTGAGTTCCAGAAATTGTTAAGTCTCGGCTATTGTCATCATTGCAGCGATAGGACACGGACCGCTAGCCGAATATTTGTCGAGCTATTAATTATCACGAGCCCAAATCGAGTGCTCACGCATTGCTTGGGTCCAGTCCATGAACCGCATTCAAACATTGACACGGGGGAGACTGCGACCCCCCCCCCCCCCCCCCAGCTACGTCATCAAGCATTGCGAAGGAGAAATTGAAATGACACCGCAACAAGGGGTTACTTTCTTCAGTTAGGTCGTGTGCGGGTGTACTTGAGTCTCACTGGTGCCAGTAAACTCGTGTAAAGTGAGCAAGTTTCCAAGCGAATATCGTTGCACGGCCCCTTGAAATTAAAGGTTGTGAATGTAGACATTGCCTCCTTGATGTTTCTTGACAAATGTGAATGCGCAAAGGCTCTGGCGCGGCTCTACGAGATACACGTATTTTCCAATCAACTGCAAACTTTATGACACGTCATTCAACGCCTTTGTCTATATAAAACACGTTAAATAAACCTTGAAAACCAACCGTGTCGCATTTTTCAATGTTGGGCACAACCAAGTCAACGTTTCTTGCGGCCTGATACCTAATGCTGTACTTTGATATTTTTGTTTCTATTTTAAATGATTTTAAAGGCTGTCAGAAACTGCTGTCGACTCCACATTCGTTTTTGAAAATGAGCGTTGAATCGTGATGCCGCCTGCAAGCAAGATGATATTTGTTTGACAGCCGGTTTTGATTGCGTTCCAGTCGAACTCCGGAGCTCCAAAAAGCATCCCAAATTGTAAGTTCGAGATGTGAAAATAAGAAAAAACAAATAATTTCACGGAAGACGTGAAAATGATATTGATAATATTTTCAGATCTCCAGGAAGTGGCGTCACGGAAGTCAAAATAATATTTAAAATTATTTTGAACGTGGACGTCGAACTGGTTACCTATATGCCAACGGTAGGCGACACGCGGCATAGCAACGGCGCCTCGAGGAGGACGCTGTGTTGTCACACATAACAACGGGCGGTTACAGCGCCGGCCGGCAGTGGGCGCGTTGTGCGCGTGTCACAGGGCTTGTTTTAAGGTACCCCCCTCTCTCCCAACCCCGGTTTGCGCAACTTCGCGGCCCCTTGGCGTGTCTACCGCCGTGGCACGTTTTAGCCAGCCTTGGGTAAGTTACTTTTAAAATGTAATAAGTTACAGTGACAGTTACATATAGTTTGTCAAAATCGTATTTAGGTTACAGTTAGTTACTTAAAAATAAAAGTAAGGAGTTATAGCTAGTTACTTTTAAGATACTTGTTGTTTTTTTTTTTTAAATTGAACAATGAAACATTGCTGACAACAAACATTCGCTAATATTTATATTTATTTGGAACTCTACGAAAACTCTAAGGTCACTTCTTTGAGATATAAACTATAACTGTCACACGACTTTATTGAATCAAAGCGTTTGCTGCTTCTAGACAACATAGAATAAATAATAAATTTAGTTGATGTTGTAACCCAGCTGGAACTGCTTTTCAAATATCACTCAACTTTTCACTTTTGATGCTGAACAGATCCCTTGCTAAAAAGGCTCTCCACTGGTGCGCTAAACAGAGTATTTAGGCGCAAAAAAAACAAAAAAAAAACGTTTCCCATGGTGGGAATATCGTTGAGGTTGCAGAGCTCTCTCGAAGATTGAGCCTTCCATCGTTCCGTCTTCATACCTAGCGGTAGTGTCCAGAAATGAATGTCTTAACTCACCCCAAGGTGCTTTTGAAGGTTGAAGGAAGAGGACCTCCCGCTGCGTATACTTTTCGCAGTGTTTGCAGCTAGCAGTGAAGTTAACGACACTATATTCGACAAGTTCAAAATGCGGTTCATCGCCCGGCTATGGTAACACCTGCCGTTCGTCACTAACGGCACCCTATCATTTGAGTGATAACGGTTAATTACCATCCAAATAATTTCCTTCCTTCTACTGACGTTCTTTCTACCTTCTTCATTTACTTAAAAGCTTTCTCCTTCCCCTTTCTCAGCTGACAGGAGAGGAACATACCGATGAACACACGGGTCCATTAGAGTATTAGGGAAAGGAATAGAAGGCTAAACCATTTAGAACTTAATAAAGTGAAAAATATCGTTAATATATGTACTGTTATCGGCCTTCTTTGTATAGCGCGATGCGCGCGTAGCTACCTGTGTCACGCTGTACTGTCACACCTCGACATGACTTGCGGAAAGTGTACCGTGCTCGTCTATCATCAAGTGACCGGACATCTTGATATATTGCTTTGTTGAAATGGACTCGGGGCTTCTTGGCCTGTCCGTCCGGGCCTGCGGCTGGAACTCTTCTGTTTATCCCGGTAGAAAACGGGACAGTATCAATCAAAGTATAGAAATCAGGGAACAAAGACAACTCAAGGTTGTACAGAAATGCGTTGCGCTTTTATTTTAAATTTATTCTATGCAACGGAGAGCAAAGGGCACGACCATAGATTACGTGCTCGCGGCCCACAGGAAAGAGCAAGTCGACCAGTAGAAATAAGTGTCCGGGGCAACGGTCAGACAGAGTCTACTGGTGGCGACTCGCTTTCGCAAAGAAATCTGTCGCCCCGACTGCAGCATCACCGATGACAAAGGGTCTCCTTCGGCGCTAAACAGGTCACCCTCAGATGTCTACGCGTCGCCTGTTTCCGCGAGGTGGCTCTGTTGCTTGGCTGAAGAGGTGGGTGTGTTCGATGAGGCCGCAAACGGTGAAGGAGCGAGAGAGCCACCCTCGAAAATATTAAAATAAAACTAATTCTGAATGTTCTATTCCGCGCCTTAAAAAAGAAAAAAAAATATAAATAGAAAAATGTTTCTCCTTTGCGCCGGAACTTCGCTCCAACGAAAAACGTTTGAGTTCTTTTTTTTTTTATTTTGTCACAATCAAAGAGACCATGAAATGACCTTTTTACTTTTGCCAGATAACTTTTACATTAAACCTTCAACGTTCACTGAATGCCGAACAGGCATCCGTTTTCGGTCTCGGTTCATTAATTTCTACACAAACAAATAATGAAATATCGACTTTTTCTTTCTCTCCAACTGACCGCAAAACAAGTTGCGGCGTAATTTTGACGGTCATGACGTACGCTGGGACAGGAACTGGAAGTTCTCTCGGCAGTAGGAGAGTGGGAGCGTTAGCGGCGGCGAGTTGGGGGTGCGCCGGTAGGTTTTACTGCGCTGATGTCACCGACGTATTTTCTGAATCGACGCCTCTCATCGCCGCGATAGCCATGGACACATCGCAGCTGTGCGAAATTCAATGAGATATGTTGCGCTACAGCGACAGCATGGGACTTGTCTCATACGCCGGTATGCCGGTTGGGAAGTGCGGCGAGTCTTCCGGTGAAGACTCCAGAAGTCAACGCAGCTGTCATTGTTGGTAAAAGGCGGCCCGTGTCAGTCGTTTGGAAATCGACGTAGATGGAAACAAATCGCCGCGGCGGTTTTCACGGCCTCGGAGATGCAGGAGCGAGCCGACGCTAAAAAAGATACGTTTGAACTACGACAGTGTCAGCAAGAGCCACGTAAATACCTGTTCACACTCTGAGCGGACGCGCGCGTTTGATGGAAGTGTTGTATTCGCGCTGTTGGTAAGCGCTTCGGGACCGATCTTTTACGATTGCAACTCGATACTGACGCTGCACTCGGCAAAGGAAGGATGGCCCGGCATCGCACGTAGCTCCCACGAACTTTTTTAGCTTGACAGTGACGTGCAGTCGTGTCAGAATAAAAATGGCATACTAATAACAAAGTGTACATACCGTGTTACGAGGTAATCCATACGGCGTTTATTCGAGCTCTATATCACACAAAACAAGAAGATAGAATCGACGAGAATTCCTTTTCGACGACAGTGTTCGTCAACACTGCCTCGGAAAACAAGAAGATGACAAGGGGAAGAGATTGTCCTCACCTGTTAATCTAAAATTGAGGTCAGCGATCAAACTATAATACGGGAAGGGTCCACAAGGGTCGCGCGGGCATATTCCATTCAGCACGCCAGCCGGTCGTGGGCAGTCTGTCTTGGCCAAGTACCGTCGAAGCAACGCTGCGCCGAGTCGGAGTGCCTGCTAGGCCAATACTCTGCACAGCTCGCTTGGTCGGAGTCGGTGGATTCGTGACCGTCGTAGCTTTTCTCGGCCGGGTGTTCGTGGATCCAGCGTTCTTGTTCGTCGTGGTCTGTTTCAAGTACTTTTTTCTTGCTGCTTGAAGTCGGGACGCACGAGAAGAACACGTAGAAAAATAAAACGTTCGTTGGTCGTCGCGACCAAGCGACGCTGTCGGCCATGCTGATTTGATCGTAAAAAGTGCCTAAAGGCTGAACTCCATGGAACGAATTATGTGACAAATAACTGGCGAACGCCGCCCGACGGCACGCTCGCTTTGCGCGCGACGTAGCAGGCACTGTGCTGATTCCACGCGCAGAGCAAAAGCCGCCGGGCAAAATTCGTCGGTTATTTCGCAACATATTCATCCCATGGAGTTCCTCCGGAGCTGACTCTCAGCTTCGTTTACCACACGATAGATGGCGCTTGGCTCTCAGCATTATTAAATTTTGCAATTTTCGACACACATCTCTAATTATCCTACAAAATGTGGATCTGAATATTATTTAACAAACTTTTAGGAAACATTTGCCGGCTATTTATTGTTTATGATCGCGGTGCTGGTGAGGTAGGCGCTTACCCAATAGGCGACGTGGATTCGACTGACGTGCTGCAGTTCCGCGGATGCATAGCAGTGAAAAGTAAGAGAGCTTTCGAAGGAAAGAAGGCGCAAAAGAGTCCAGTTTCCTTTTAAAAGTTCTATAGCAAAGAATTTTTTTTGGCTTCCTATTTTTGTGTTTCTTTTCCCACCTTTTACAGCGTCCGGTGGATGAAATTCGATTTCAGAATCGTTTCATGGTCCCTTTAATGTGTGCCCAAACTCAGCACATGGTCGAACCCACTGTAGTGTCCATAAAAAAGGGTGATTTTCTTCGCGAAATGTATCTGTGCATCTGCAGATACCTTTAGTTACTTTTTCAATCGAAGTATGAAGTTATCGTTACAGTTACTTTAAAAAATATATTGAGTTACAGTTAAAAGTTACCAAAGAATTAGATGTTTACAAGTTTTTGTAACGCCGAATTAGAGCGCAGCTCTTGAGGAGGAGGAGGGGATGGTACGGAGGGGAGGGTATGCCCCTCTTTCTTCCCCGCCAAATTGAGCGGGAAAAAGTTTCGCTAAAATTAGCAGGAACTTTTTTCGGCTAAATTTAGCGGGAATATTGGAAACATTGCGTGCGTGAAACGTCACGCGACGTCACAAGTGACGTCATATGTCACATGCTTCCTGTATTGAGGTCATACGTGACGTATAACCCTCGCGTGGGTAAACCCTGTGAGATTAACCCTCGTGACTCTCGTGAGGATAACCCTCGTAACTCTTACGAAGGTAACCCTCGTGACATCGCACGTGACGTCTCTTGTGTTGACATTATGGGGAAAGTCCCATAATGCAATGCGCAGTTACGAAAAGGGCCACACCGACACCGACGGCGAGGCCGCTCAAGTCCTTCCCCCCCCCCCCCCCTTTTTAGGCCGCTGCACCGCTTCTTTGCGCGTGTGACTCAGGGGCGCCTGAATGATCCCCCGCAGACTATCGCCGCGAGGTGGCTTCAACAGGGGGGGGGGGGGGGGGGGAGGATTAGGTGAAAACGCGCTCCAGTGACACACGCACAACGCACCCACTGCCGGCCGCAGAAGCAACCGCCCGTTGCCATGTGTGACAGCACAGCGTCCGAACGCATTTGCCATACCGCGCTTCTCCTACCGTTTACAAATACACGCCCCGGCGTACGGATAAAGGCTCAAGCGTTCACTGTACCGAAGCATTAAAAGCTCACTCAGCTGCGACGTATACATAGCCTTGGCATTGATCGCACTAGAGACGTGGACCAACGAGTCCTTCGAAGCAAACGGCGTTCATGGAAACCTCAGTAGGGGACATCGTTTCGACGCACCCGCGTCGAAACGTTGACGCAAAAACGTCGTTTTCACGGAACGTGACGCTTAATGACGTAGGCTCCCGTGCTCGGCTGGGTGATCTTACGTTTGTTGTTAAAAGGCCTGCATACATTCCCTATTAAAAATCCGTCTATCGGGCCCTCAAGTATTTTTCAAATGTTTTGACATACACTTCAAAAATGATTGGCGAGTTGAGATATCCGTCAAACTTTTGTAATGGGCCCCCCGTAGTCTTTTATAATTCCTAAAGAATGTAAGAGACCCGTCATAGGTTTTTTAGAGGCTTGTGGGGTCTGTCTCAGTCCGTTCTGCGAAACCATAGCACCAATCAAAGTCGTTTTAGCGTGTCTTTGGGAGAGATCATGTAACCCTTCAGGAATTATGCGTCGAAAAAGACGCTTGTTCATTTTGTATCGGGCTGCAGGAACGAGCGTTGGAGATTGAGACGTTCCTCCATCCCTTGTTCCTCTGTCTGCGTGTTGTGCGTATGTGTTTCACGGGCTGGACTAGAGAAAGAGAAAGATAGAGAGAGAGATGGCGCGTTCCCGATGCCCAAATATATCCCGTCCTCGCTCACGAGGAAGAGAGGGTGCGTGGGGAAAATTGAAGTTTTTTTTTGTTATTTGCTTGTAGATAACTTGTTTAGTAAGTCGAAATACAGCCTTCGTCAGAAGCCCGTGGACTTGTTTTATTGCCATCAACGAGCGCAAACTAAATGGGCTACAACCAGCAGACGCTCGCTGTCGGCTTCCCGTCCCATGTGTCCAACCTATCTTTTAGACCACCTGAGTGTGCAGATCAAGGTCTCTAAGTGCCCGGCTTCTTGCGCCTCGTCGTCCGTCCGGTTTTCGAAGCATCCAGCGAGCGAAAAGGACGCCGGAGACGTCATCCTGATGCCACAATGAGTCGACAACGTGACTGTAATCAGGATTTCTCAACGGCGGCAGATATTGGTTGCGGGTTTGTGGTTTTCGCTAAGCGTGCTACTGACAGTGTGTATGTGCTCTACCGGTGCACTTGCTCAGTTTCATTTGTTAAAATACCGTACACCTCAGGAAGTTACGCAATGAAATTGTGAGTATATTGAAAGATATTTTTGCGACACTGAGCTCGCTTGTACCTGTTTGGGCTGATCGCTTTTGTCTGCAGCTGCTGGTGTCCAGCTTTGCGTAAACGCTGATTCTTATCGTCTTTTCGAGTTCTAGCATGCTATGCAAAACCTAATGTGTAAAATAAATTTCCAATAAAATTTAAACTGCATTTGTGTTCTATGCTTCTCAGTCATTTTAGCATCTAGGGGGTCGAAGTGCAGAGGGGCTCACAAAGGCTGGAGGAATGAAGTGGTTTAGAGGGCTGAAGGGGTTTGAAGGGCTGAAGGGGTTTGAAGGGCTAAGGGGTTTGATGGAAAAAAATGCTTTGAATCGCTGAGTGGGTCCCATAACGCAGAAGGAATGCAGTGTTAGTTTAATAGGGCTACGTTACGGCCACGTGGTTTCATATGTTGGTGGTTGAGTCCGGTCGAGTCGAAGAAGAAAGCAGACACCAGTTTTTATATTTTTTGCAAAACTGGAGGCAATAAAACAAAATGGATTCCTGCTCCGGGGTTTATGAACAATGAAGGTAAATAGGAGTCTTCGTTTGGAAAATGCTGGAAAATGTCTTTTATGGTGGCTTTACTGGTTCTTATTCAAGGTGCAGTCGAACAAGGTTGGCGGTTCATAGTTGATATCAGCGCGTGCATCTTTCAGGGACGGAGTTTACTGATGCCCGAATACTTGCTCCGAGCATCCGAGTAATTCAGAAAACCTGCGGTATACATTTATTTTGAACGTGCTTTCCTTGGAGAGTGCAAACCCAGAAAAGAAGGTCTTATATGTTAACGCCGTATTCGAAAGACGACCTAAGGAGTTTGTTGAGTGAATTGTTTAGAGATCAAATTTAGGCGTGACTGGTTCTTATTTGTAAACAATTAGAACTGCTTATATTCCTTTACCTTTATAGAAACATTAAAATCCAGATTTCCAGAATAACAAATGCGAAGTCGCTCACCAGCTTGGCAAGTCAAAATGACTTGCTAAGCTGGTGAGCTTTGCAAAATGCAAAATTCACCTCTTTTAAAAGAGCGAAAAAAATGAAAAAGGACGGGAACAGTATCGTTACGTCTTCGCCCATGTTCTTCGGAATCCACATCTTGTCTTGACAAGCGTAGTCTGAGAAATGTGCTGAGCATAGCTGAACGCTGTGCTCTTAGGCACAAACGCGTCTCTACGCATTCTGGAGACCCGCACCTTGCAGAATTCGAAGTCGGAAGGAAGCGCGTAGAAATTAAATCGGCAGCCACGACGAGCAGCGTTCGAACAGCCGACGAAAGCGCAAGCTGGCGTAGCCAGGATTTTTTCCGGGGGGCGGGGGGTTGACGGTCAAATAGCATGTGGCTGGATTTCGGGAAGGGGGGCTGAAGCCACATGAGCTTCCCCCCTGGTTATGCCACTGGCCATGCAAAACATAGCCATTGCCTTGCCACCACCGTCAAAGCTGCCTAAGGACATGTAACTTTCGCACACCCGAGGGTGAGTCACAGCAGACACAAATATAAACTGCGGGGAAGTCAACACCAATAGCGAACGGGCGAACCGCAACAACGGCTGGGTTTACATATAATGCGATCGTAGCGCATCGAATCGAGCAGGGACCAATCACACGCATCTCATCTTCCTACATCTTTCTCTTCTAACCTATCGAAATAAAAAAATCTCGACTCGACGAAAATCAGAGACCCCGAAGGAAGCAGAGAGGTGGAGGTGGTGGGAATCTTTCCAGATGATGTCACGGCGAAAACGGCAACTAAAATCCCTTTGATGGGTGTTGTCTGTAGCAGCGAAACGTCGCCTAAATTCACATTGGCTGCGAAAACAATCTCGGGGAGGTTCCTGTAAATAAAGTAAATTAATGGCTTTGAATATAAAATTGCGTACATTTCGGACTCGGTGGAAATCGAACCTGGGCCTCCGATGTGCGAGACAAACAAGATTCCCGACGCCACGACGGCTCCGTGGTTCTAAAGCCCCTTTATACGGAAAAGTAGCGACATGCTTTGAAGAATGCCGCCTGCTATCTTGGGCCGATCCAGGCGGCGGTACCGTCGACGCGCGGGTGTAAAAAAGCAAAACATAAAGATAAAAGGTGTGCGCGTCAGAGGAGGAAGGATAAGGAATGCCTATGCTGTCGGAGTGCAGCGCATGCTGTGAGCTCAGGTCGCCAATCAAATAACGCCGACTGTGCGACGTCACGGCGTACATCGTCTTTTTTTAGCACATCCTTTGAGGCTGGTAGACCCTGCGAGTGCGCATTTATCCTGTGTGTATGTATTTCCCTGTCTTTCAGCCTTTGACTGCGCTCCGACTTAAGTATAGGAAGGCCGTCTGCTATCTTGGGCCGATCCAGGTGGCGCTACAGTCGATGCGCGGGTGTAAAAAAGCAACAGGAAAACATGAAGATAAAAGGTGTGCGTGTCAGAGGAGGAGGGAGAAGATGTCGCTACCTTTCTTATTTAGGGGCATTACACGGTGCCTGCCGACTAAAGCTGTGCTAGCGCGTGACTCATACTTTCGCGTTCCCACATGTAAGTGTCCCCAGGGGGCTATGTTCGACAAATGTTTAATTTCTCCTAAGTAGAAGCGAAAGTGACGGAACTGACGATATCGCATCTGATTGTTTAGAGGTTCAAATGACGAAAGTTCCCTCTTTTGTCATTTGAGCCTCTAGCCAATCAGACGCGATATCGTCAGTTCCGTCACTTACGTTTCTTTTTAGGAGAAACGAAACATTTGTCGAACATTGCCCCCCTGGTAGCACACCGCGTCGGCCGGTATCGGGACTAGGCCGGACGGTCTTGGTAACATAATGGCGGCGCCCGGTCATTGGTGCCGATGAGCTACCGGCCCCGGCCGGCGTCGGGGTTTCGTCTTGCTCGTAGGCCACTTCAGCCGTAGAAGTTACAGTGACTCGCCGGCATCGAATTTTCGCTGTCTTTGATGGCCAGTATTTACATGGAAGTTCAGTGACTGGCCAGCATCGGCGCTTTGCTGTTCAGACTGGCGAGCCCCCCAATGGAAGTTTCGGTTACTGACCGACATCGTTTTATTTTTTTTTTTTTTTTGCCATTTTCACTATGCAGTCAAGTCATTGAGATTCTGAGGAACTGCTGCAATTTATGAATGGCGACTGCAAATGTTTACGTTGATCAGTCCTTCGTAAATGACTGCCGACGCTGGCGTATTTGATCTCAGCATTGCAACGTTGATGTGTTTTATCGCGAAAACGCGACAAAAAGATATGCGGGGAGGAAAATTTACAGTTCAGGATTTAAGAATCTGACCACCTACGCCACGAAAATATAAATTGTACAACGCCGAGCGATACTTTTGTAGGAAGTTACTTTATTAGATACTTAAGGTCTGGCGGTGTTTGGCTCTGATTGAAAATAAAACCGGTAGAGGGCGTTTTCAGATAAGATTGAACAACCATGTCCGGTGACCATTTTTAATTTTGATGAAAAACAAATATTTTGCCGGCTCCATGCCCACAACAATAAAACCAATCCATGTTTTGGCAAAAAAAAAAAAATTGTCTTTCCGAACAAAAATGTAAGCCCCCCCTCAACCACGTGTGCGTTCTGCGTATCGCGCGATGTTGGCATTTCGGGCGGCTTCGTAAAAAACACTCTTATGACAACGGGTCTAAAAATATTTAGTGACTAATTAGGCATAAAAAGGATTGACACAAATTATTAATCACCGAGTATTAGGGTTGTTATTTTTAGAAACAAAATCGCAAACACGGCACATTGCGCAATAATGCTCTGGATTAAAGATTTTTTTCTCCGTATCTATAAAGGCTAAAGTCATCAAACTTTGCCAGTGCTGTTGCCCTGTGTATAGTTAATCTTTTCTTGAAATATTGTTCTCCTGGTTAGCAGGATATATTTGCAAGAATTGCTCACACAGGGGCATTTAACTAAAAATGCATTTTTTTGAAAATCATTTAAAAAAAAGGCCATCTTCAATATTTTTTAAACTCCCCGAAATTAACGTTTATAATATGTACTAACAGAGTCTTCAAAAACATAATGCAATATTTGAGTGGCTTTCAAGTTATAAAGCGAGGAATATCGCCAAATGGGCGCTAACGCGGTTGCCATAAATGGGGCGTGCGCATACCCGTTCTTCGCAATTTCTTTTTTAATAAAAAACGTAAAAATGCTACAGGGTGGTCAGGAAAAGACAAATTGACTGCACAGAGGTGGACGGTAGTTTTGAAAGGAAAATTTCTAATACATATTTGAACAACCGACCTAAAAATTCCCTGGGTCAGAGCGATCGAGAGGCGCCACCTTTTCACACGCTTTGCGGTGCCTGTTTCAACAGCCGGCGTATAGCGTCTCCGTGTACGCAACGTAAAGGAGGCAACCGGAACGACTTTGCAAACAGATCAGCCTACAACCTTGGCGGTAATATGATATAGGATGTAGGGCACGGCAGAACTTGCGCCTCCTGTGAGCGCCAATAGATCCGCCGCCGCAATAAACGCACAATGCCAAAAAAGAAAAAAAAAAGATACTCCAAAAAGAAAAAGATTTGCGATTAACTGAGATTGTTTTTATCGCTCCGGGAGTCTGCGGCCCAAGTCAATACGCGAGATGGCACGGGATTACCAGCTAAAAAGGGCACCGCAATCCGTCCTCCCCTGCGGGTGGCCTTTGGCCATGAAACCGAAGCCGCGAAGAAACAGCACACACCAAATGAGGAGATAACTGGGACCTTGAGAGCTTTGAGATAGAGTTGGAACCTTCTTTATTTTCGCAAGGGGGCCCACTGCATCAAGCGGTTTCAGCGTGAGCAGCTCCTGCGACGGCTCACGTGCGTGTTCTCTGTTTCGATGGCTGAACGTTACAGTTCGAAGCGCGAGTGTTGCGCCGGTTACCTCAAGAGGCACAAGGAAAAAATTGTTTACCAAAGGAACTTTCGAAGTGTGATGGATCTGGAAATTGTTTCGTTGAAGAAGCGTCTCCGTGTAGGAAGTGTTCCTGTCCGAGAAACGGATCTTGTGTGCGTGAACTGTTTCAGCCGTTTCAAAGAAATGACTGCGGAATCGTCGGAATCAACGGGGCCAGAGGAAACCTTCGTCCCGGAACACGCAGCCGTCGAAGAGCTAGCTGAACAGGTACGCGCACTCTTCAGGATTTTCACCTTTGAAACCCCATTCCGCCGTGAAAAGGCACTGTAGGAGGTCTCACGCCAAGCGAAAGCAGGAAGAAATTGAACGCGCTCTGAGCAAGAAGCTAAGATCAGGCGTCACTACAGCGTATGGCGTGGGAGACAAGCCAACAACCTCAGCACAAAGCTGCAGCACCTGCTCAAAGTGGTTGAGCAACCTTCGGTCTGCGTTTGACGCTTCGGGCTCGTACCATGAGCGCTGCCGACTTTTAACGCTACTCCCGGAGTCGCTCTCAACGAAAGAAATTCAAGATGTTATTCCTTCAGCGACCCGCTATTTGCTCCGCAAATCAAGACATTACAAAGAGAAACTGGGAGTGTGGGCAATTCCTGACCCTTACACAAGATGGAGAGTAAGCGAGGCGGAACTGCAGGTAGCGATGGACTATTACACCAAAGATGAGCTGAATTGTACACAACAGAGTCCGAACAGAAAGGACGTCGTTGGCGTCATGGTGGACGGAACGAGACAGTACATTGCGAGACGTGTGATGACGCGGTCAATTTGCGAGGCTTATCGGATGTATAAGGCAGCCCACCCAGACACAGCCATCGGCCTTACAAAATTCTATTCTTTGAAGCCAAAATGTGTTGTACACATCCCCTCGCATGAAGTTTGTGTGTGCGTTTATTGCGCAAACACGACGCTCGCTGTGTGCGCCCTAGAAAAAATTACAGGCGTCATAAGGAGCGCCGAAGACCTCCGTGACCTTACTTTGTGCAGTCCACCTTCTGCCAAGTGTTCACTCGGAGAGTGCTGGGCATGTCCATCGGTTGGGTGTTTTGAGGCGACTAACCTTGGAATTCCAGATGAGGAAGTGCTTTACGCAGTCTGGGAGAAAGGCGATCTAATAAAAAAGGAAGTGAACCCGAGTACGCTTCTGGAGCACCTTCAAGAATGTGTCAGGAAGTGGACATCCCATGATTATATCAGGCGCCTCCAGGGGAAGGCGATAAGCGATGAAACGAATTATCTGCGGAAATCTAGCATTGTTCCCCACTTCGATTTAGCGGAGAACTGGACGGTTGTCCTGCCTGAGGAAATCCAGTCTTACCACTGCAGAAAGAGTGGAGTCTCCATATTCACCAGCGTGGTCACGACAAGAAAAGGAACCTGCAGCTGTGCCGTTATAAGTGACGAAATTTGCCACCACTCCGCCCACGCATGCTACGCTGTGAGCAAGGTGCACGAGTGGCTTGAGGAGAAGATTCCAGTGTATGCTCATGTGACCTACGTTAGTGATGGTCCAGCAAGCCACTTTAAGAACAAATACCAGCTACATGAGCTGCAGAGGAGCAAGTACACGTCTACGAAGTTGATTTTTTCTGCAACTGGACATGATAAGAGTGCCTGTGATGGAATCGGGGGTCTTGTCAAGCACCAGGCAACATTGTACAACCTCCGAGGGCCCACCACGTCGGTGATCAAGTCGGCGTCAGAGATGGTTACCGCACTGAACACTAAACTGCCAAACGTGGAACTAATCCACCTTCCAAAAGCTAGCGTCAAAGCGTTCAGGGACATCAAAGCAAAGGAGTGGGACTCTGTTTCTGCTGTGCGTGGAGTTCAGTCCTGTCACTTGTGGCAGTGCACGCGGTCCGGCACCTCGCAATCATAGCTGTTTGTAGCAAGAACAGCTAGTAGACACAGAAAAGATATATCTTTGAAAGTAAACTCTCTTACGGCTGCGAAAAGCAGATCAAGGTCACCAGCTCGTGGTGCCATTAAGAAGAAACGAACATTGATCGCTACAGGCAAAAGAGAAAAAAAAAATGTTCCACCTCGGAGTGCCAGGAGAGCGCCGTGACTGAATCAGGTCAGCGGCCAGTAATGCATGCGACAATCGCCGAATCTGCGCACATGATCTTGATTAATTAAACTAATTGCAATTGCAGCACTTCAAGCATGTGTTCCATCTTATCGCTAGTTAAATATGGCCGTCAGCAACCCAGCCTCCCTACGAAGGGTAGGCTCCGAAAGTCACTGATCCGAGAAATCTGTATTTAAATTGTTGACTTGTGGTTCAAATTCATCTTACATCTTTTGTATGAATTATTAATTTTCATGATCTCCTGTCATAGTGCTTTCTGTTCACGCTGGAAGCACTATGACAGGCGCCAATAAGTCCAGAGCGGCGGATCTGTGAGCGCCAATAGATCCACGGCGGCGGATTTATTGGCGCTCGCAGGCGGCACAGGTTCAGGTTCTGCCGCGCCTTACCTCCTATATCATGTTACCGTCAAGGTTGTAGGCTGATCTGTTTGCAAAGTCGCTCCAGTTGCTTCCTTTACGTCGCGTAGACGGAAACGATATACGCCGGCTGTTGAAACAGGCGCCGCGAAGCTTGTCACAGGGTGGTGCCTCTCGATCGATCTGACCCATGGGCATTTGTGGGTCGGTTGTACGAAAATGTATTAGGCATTTTCCCTTCAAAACTACCGTCCACCTCTGTGCAGTCAATTTGCCTTTTCCTGACCACCCTGTAGCATTTTTACGTTTTTTATTAAAAAAGAAATTGTGAAGAACGGGTATGCGCACGCCCCATTTATGGCAACCGCGTTAGCGCCCATTTGGCGATATTCCTCGCTTTATAACTTGAAAGCCACTCAAATATTGCATTATGTTTTTGCAGACTCTGTTAGTACATATTATAAACGTTAATTACGGGGAGTTTAGAAAATATTGAAGAAGGACTTTTTTTTAAATGATTTTCAAAATAATGCATTTTTAGTTAAATGCCCCTGTGTGAGCAATTCTTGCAAATATATCCTGCAAACCAGGAGAACAATATTTCAAGAAAAGATTAACTATACACAGGGCAACACAATGGCAAAGTGTGATGACTTTACCCTTTATAGATACGGAGAAAAAAATCTTTAATTCAGAGCATTATTGCGCAATGTGCCGTGTTTGCGATTTTGTTTCTAAAAATAACAACCCTAATACTCGGTAATTAATACTTTGTGTCAATCCTTCCTGCGCCTAATTTGTCAGTAAATATTTTTAGACCCGTAGTCATAAGAGATTTTTTAGGAAGCCGCCCGAAATGCCAACATCGCGCAATACGCAAAACGCACACGTGGCTGAGGGGGTGCTTGCAAATTTTTTTCAGAAAGACAAATTTTTTTTTCCAAAACAAGGATTGGTTTTATTGTTGTGGGCATGAAGCCGGCAAAATATTTTTTTTTCATCAAAATTAAAAATGGTCACCGGAAATGGTTGTTCGATCTTATCTGAAAATGCCCTATGCGAATCCTGCGAATGGCAAAAAAAAACAAAAAAAACACGTGGCATGATTGAGCACGCGCTTTGAGTTTGCAAAAACAATAATTAACGTTACTTTCGAGAAAGTAGAAAAGTAAAAGATGTGATTATTGCTTATGGCGCTTCGAGAGGTACACAACTCTCCTGAGATCGTGTTACTTGTGATTTTATTTGACTATAAAATTATGTTATTTGAAGCAGGAAATGACTGTTTTCTGAGGTAGTTACAATAATCTAACTGAAATATTTGAAATGTTCGCATAGCCAGACGATATCTGTCCCCCGATAGCTTATCTTATACGACATACCGCAGCAGAGGAACGCGAAAATAAAAACTTTTTTTAACGCAAAAAAGCGAGAAACACCACCGAGTTGTGGATGTTTACACTGCCGGGTTTGTGAATGTGACCCCTTGACGCTATGAAAAATAAATGTTACAATGCTGAACGATACCGTTTCTGAAAGCTAGTTTAAGTATCCGTACTTCAATTTATTCTCAGGAATAAAAAGTGAAAGCCGTTTACAAATGTCACGCCGAATTGGAGCGCAGCTCTTGAGGAGGAGGAGGGAAGGGTACTCAGGGGAGGGTGGACACCTCCTCCTCCTCCCCTCAATCTTCAATCTGCTTCGGGGGGGGGGGGGGGGGTCACGTTACCTGGGGGGTCATGTGGCCTGGTGGGTCACGTGACCTCGGGGGGTCACGTGACCTCAGGGGGGGGTCACGTGGCCTCGGGAAGGGGTTCACGTGACCTCGGGGGGTTACGTGACCTTGGGGTGGGGTCACGTGACCTTAGGGGGTCACGTGACCTTAGGGGGTAACGTGACCCCCTAAGGTCACGCACGGTGCATTATGGGGCATTTCCCATAATGCACCGCGTGCTTACGCCGACGCCGAGGGCGACGCCGACGCTGACACCGACGCCGACGGCGACGCCGCTCAACCCGGAAACGGGCGCCTAAGAGCTGCACTCTAAAACATGTCTAGGTCTAACAAAAAAGTAAAACTGCGAGGCGCAACCTCGATAAGTAAATCCCGAGGGCACAAGGGGGATAGCACTAATCTACCAGAACAAAATTAAATACTACTTTCCGGAAGTCAGAAAATTAAGGGATCTGCTTAATATGTAGTGCAATTTGAACTCGGGTAAATAACTGCCTTAAAATAGCGGTATTTTTGTTTCAATAGTGGGTGAAGTTGACCGCTTGCAGACAAACTTCGGCTGCACCATTGTGGCAGTTTTATCACTTACAGATTTTCCCATTTTGCTCTCAATATGCCCATTATTATTACCTTCCTTTCTTCGTTGAAAAGACTTGCGCTGTTCGCCTACTACATTCAGCCACCTGTTAACACGGAGGGAGCGAATAATCCCGGCAAAACAAGGAACCATGCTTTGTGCATTGCGTTAATTCAAACTTGGGCTCGCACTGTTTAGTTTCATTTTCTGTGCGATTCCTACAAAAACATACAAAATATATGAAATAATGGAAATTAATAAAAATATTTAAAAAAGCTTGCTTTTACTTGGATTCGAATCACAACACAGCGCGTTAACAGAACAGGCCACAGCTGCACGATCGATTTCGCGCCATTTTAACTGCTTACATTACTGCTGAACTCGTTTTGGAAGCATTGTATGGTTAGTTTAGAACTTAATATTTTGCGTCGCCTTCAGGGCGTATTTATAATATTGTGGCATTATTGGCATGTTCAATTAATTATTAATACTGTAATACTCCTAATAGTTTTTTCATTCGTTTTGCTGATCGTTTTATTGCAAGCCTGTTGAAGATAATCGAACATAGCTTCCGTAAAGTCGCTAGACATCCATAATAGCCAAGGAATGCAATCCAAAAGAATTCACAACCAATGATTGGCACGCGTTTTCGTGTGTTTGCATATCTGTGTCTTGAGGTCAATTTCCCGATTAGTCGTGATGCGTGGAGTTTGCCTTAGTTTCAAATGTGTCTGCAAAAGATGGAAGCCACTGTGAGACGTGGAACTACGTCAGATCTGCTCAACAGCCAAGATTATGGCACGGTTGTTCCCAAGTAAATTTGATCCTTTGTTCCATAGGGCTATATTATTTTTTCCGGCGTTCAAAAGGCTTGTCAATGTCAGTAGATCGCGTCCTTTTACCATTATTACTAATTGTGCGCGAATGAAGGTATGCGAGGCTGTTTTTCTTATTTTTCTCCCCGATGCAGAGCACGCCTACCTCGAGGTGATTATCGTTCACAAATGAGCGCTTACGCTGCGTACTCGCTCAAGGCCCCTCAGTAGCAACGGAACTCTTTGGTAGATGAGGGGTGGGTGGGGGCAAAGGCGGAAAGGGGACGAAGGGGTTGGGGGTGTTTGAGTGCCTCCCACCATCGTATTGTTTACTGCTAAACTAGAATGTCTGGAATAGCGCGGTGCCCTTCCATCTCCGGAGCTCTAAGTTGCACACTGCGGGAGGATTCTGTGTGCGTACGTCCGTGCGCGTAGAGCTGGGCCAGGCGAAAGGCAGCGATTGGTTGATCGAGCAAGCCCGTTGCTTTCGCCGTCCAGTCGTCTGCAAACGGCTTCATTCTAGCGATTCGTAATCAGAAAATTATAGGCAAAAATTGGTGCCGCGATGAATTCAGACCATGGCGATTAATGCATAGCATACCCCTCCAAACGCAGAAATATGTGCCCGGAAAATAACTTTTAACGCGGCACTTTAAGTAATTCCTCGCGAAATGTCGAGCATTAAAAGATCATTTGCGGAACACGTGTTTCGTATGATCCAATGCACGTGCAACGAATTTCGTACCTCCAGAAACACTCAGGCTGCTTGAAGTGGTGAAGCATTTATTATCTTCCTACTGGTATTTTTTAGAGGCAATCAAGTATTAATTGCAAGCTTCTGGGGAAATTTACACGCATGCCCTGAATTAAGATAGTGTATCGCCAGTTTCTGGGAGGTATATTTTGTTCAGTGTAACTATATAGTGTAAGACATACCTCACCCAATTCCTGTTTTTTTCGTTTGGTACTCCCTTTAGCGAATGATGTAAGTTGTAATTGTTTTAGTTGGTGCATTATTGTAGTAAGGTGGTTAGGTGGTACTAATTGAACACATAAAAATAGGCCACAAAACGTAAAGGAGACAAGGAGAGTAACACGTCGACCACATGCAAGCGCCTCATCTCGCATAAATCAGAGACGAAAGAAGAAATAAAATATGCGGAAGGAGCTCCAGCACAGGACCAAGTGGAACACGCTGATTCACCTGTTAGCAAGAGCTGAGTTTAAAAACTGTGGAGATCTGGCTGCCCTCCTCTTGCGCTGACCCTCCGGGGCCCAGATTTCAGCCACTCGGACATCGTCGTGGGCCCGGCGGAAGCTTAACGCGCCATATCTCCGAGATGCGTCATGCCTCGGGGGAGCGGCGATGGCCTCGCGCACCACAAGATCCGGCTACGCCGCTACCCTAAGCCAACTGACGTCACGCGACAGGCTTCCCAAAAAAGGGGCGAAGACTTGAAAAGGGGACGCGGGACAAAGAGGACTCTCTCTCGGACGGCGTCTCTCTCGGGTGGCGGACACGAAGAAGCGTGCAGCGGTGACACAAGAGGAAGACCCTGGCGCGGGAATCGGCTGGAGACGGACGATGGCGCGGGGAAAGTGGGGCAAGACGTTGAGCTGTGGACTCGACTAACGGACCGGATGGCGATCCAAGACGACGACGTTCCCATGACGTGGTGTGGACGACCACCGCTGATACTAGGAGCAGCTGCAGTGACAGCGGACTTTGCCCCGGCCTCGCTGATGACCGTTCCCCGATCACGAAACCCCCCAGGCGATAAGTTATTAAAAGAAACCTTTTGCCGAGAGCGAAGTATTTCCGTGTGAAGTTTATCCGGGGACAGGGTCTGAGGGAATCGGAGTTAGAGGCCCGCGAAACATAATTTCCTTGTCAGTTTAGGTAACAGATGGATGGCTAATACATAAACACAGCTCAATCTCTTTCTGAAATGTACGATACATTGGCACATGCACTGTTTGCCCTGCTCATGTGTGTCATCCGTAGAAAACAAAACGTGAATAAATAGCATAAACTATGAAAAACATACAAGGGGATTATTTTAGGCCTTTATTATTCGTAGTATGGACGACCAATGTGTCCGCATATGCGTCTGTTACATGAGCTGCCAAGGAAATCGTTTTTATAGTGATGCATATGGGTTAATCAGCATGTTCCAATTAGACCTGCTTGAGCTTTTGCTAAGACTCCTTCTGCAGTTTTTATTTTTTTCTTCTCTAATTTATTTGAGTTGGGAGTCTGCACTCATATGTAGTGTATGTATTGCTCTCCTTTATTTCTTGTTTTTTTTGCTATTTTTTAAGATGTTTAATCAGAATTAACTCATCACCTTACTACATGTAAGGGATGTTGTTAAGGCGGCGGTCCCACGGCGGCCATCTTGAACAAGCCATTTGTTCAACCACTAGATGGCGGCACTCATCCGTGTGGCCAGAAAGCAGGCTCGTGGCCGTGATGTTCCTCCTCTGCTCTTAATTTTCTCCTTTCTGCTGCTCGCCCGTGCACCTTCAGCGCTCAACGCGTGCTCCCGCTGACACAAATGCGAGCAAACGTGCCAGTGGTGCTAGCAGTGCCCAGTTCGCACAGAAGCGGAGCCCAGCTAGCTCATCGACCCGGTCGAGAGCGCCTAGCTGGGCAAAATTTTTTTTCTCGATCCTGCCTTTGTTCCACGCTGCAGGGTTGGCAAAGCGATTTCGTTAGAGGCTCACAAATCAATAGCTATTGTTTTAACTATTAAAGCATTAAAACATAGTCAATCAATCAATGAAGAATGTTATCAAACAATGAAGAACATATATAAGACATGCCTTGTCAGCATTTCGTGAATAAAGGAGGTTCTGCACGACATAAACGTTTAAATTCATTTTCGCTGTAAGTCGGAGCGCAGCTCCGACTTACAGCGAAACATAACAGGTCAATGAGGCCAGTCAAGCAGAGCGAAAAGACACCATGCCACGGAGCTCAACGTCTTATAGTGCGTTTTTTGTCCCCGGTCAAAGCAATCAAGCGGGAACCATGCACCTTGACCTTGCGCTTTTAGTATGCGTGTTTGTGCTTGTGTACCTTAGTCTTTGACTGCATTTTGATCTATGATAAAACAAGCAATAGCAGACTCTTTTTCAAGACGGGTGTTCAGAGGGACGCTCTATAAAACTCATCATTTTGATGATAGTTTGATTAAGCTTGATTACCAGTTATCTGACCTTATAAATAACCACCCCAAATATTGTTGAAATAGTGCGCGGAGGTCGAAGACTCTGCATGTTCAAGAAAAGAGTAAAAGTGTATTCTTTAGTCCCAGTGACCTAAACATAAAAATTGTTAGTCGAGCGGGTAGCAGATTTCAAAAGTGTGTTTTATAGTGCTTTTGATATTTTTTCATTAATAATTAAATTTGTTGATAATTTGATGTTGAATAAATATACCAACGTCTTACATGTATATATATATATATATATATATATATATATATATATATATATATTCTGTTTGAATGCAACAGAAATGGGGAATTTTACAGTAACGCTAACATTTTATGGTAATGAATGTGATCTCAGTGATAATGATGTGAATGATTTCTATTTCATACTTTTGATGACGTTGATTATTAATTATTGTGGCCTCGATGCTTAGCTAATGTCAATTTGATTTTTTTTATGTATAATTTCTTTTTATGCTGACACTGGTCCTGTACACTGTTGAATGCTGTAAAAAGGGACTGATGGAAAGGCCAGAAGACTTTTTAATGCGAAAATATTATTTGCCTCATAACGCGAAAATCCGGCGTCGTCGTCGGCGGCATGACCGAGCGATGGTACCAAAAATTGTCGATGGCGCAAAGAGTAAAAACACGTTAGAAATGCCCGGATTGACGTCACATTTTTCACGATGGTTCTTATAAACTAAGTAAATGAACGGCGCTTTAGAGAGAAACTCTGTTACATTTCGGTCAGGATGGGAATCGAACCCGGACCTCCGGGGTGCGAGACGGGCACGCTTCCCCGACTCCACGGCGGCTTTTTTTTTTTTTTTTTATTGTCGACGCCACAGTGGCTCCACGGTCCTGGCTGACTAAGGTGTGCCTAGTGCGTGCGTCACTGCACACGTCCCGTCACAACCATCTGGTTGACTGAAGGTGTGGCCAAGTGTCATTGGGCACGTGACGGCGCAGCCAATGGGGAGAAGGATGCGGGTGCTGCCTCCCGTGCGTCACACACCGAATCAGAAGAAATAACTTTAACGCATGTCAAAAAAATAAATCGAAAACCTTTCACCAAAGGGACTACGATGCTTTCACATTCCCATACGTAAGCAGTCTTAAGTGTCTGTGCCGAATTTCCTTTTGTATTCTTTTGCCACAGCCCCTCAGACACATGTATATCTGGAAACAAGGATTATTACTTTTATTATTAACTCACGCACACTTGTTGTCGTAATATTTATTTTTATTTTTAAAACATGTACACGGGAGAACCGCCAAGCGGTCCAGATCATCCAAAGTTCAGTGTGTCTTCACGTTCCTATGGCCGTCTGCTCGTTCACGTTCAAATGGTAAAACACCGTAGACCGTCTTCTCTTTTCAAATGACAACGAACCGTAGACCACATGAAGGTATATGCACGCTGTCTTCATGATAATTGAGAAATTTGACAGATAGAAACACCTAATGAACCGACCTTTACAGCTTCAAAAATCTCTCGTATTAGCGGGTCGCCACTCCGCGCCAACCACAGTCTCGGCAGTGAATGCCGAGGTGGTCAGAGACATAAAGCCAATCGATGTGTTGGCGTTTGTCTGCAAGTAGCGTCAAATGCGCCAGTGCACGAGACCTGTGTCTCGAGCGGCCGTTGGAAGCAAATGGCGGCGTAGACCTGAAATGAACGGCCCTTGGAAGTGAATGGCGGCGGATCAGCACCCTGTCGTGACACGTCTCTTGCGCGTTTCCACCACGATAGTTGGCGGTACTTGTAAGCGTGAATTTTATCGAGGGACTTTACAACGACAGTTCGTCTCTCGCCATCTGTGCACGTTTCCACTGTTCACAAAAAGCACAGTCTACGCATGCTAAATCACAGTCCAGCCAGCGCTCGATCGCAGTTGCAGCCAGCCAGAAAGTGCGCGTGCTTGACACAAACACAGCATTGAACGCGCCCTCGTACGCTTTTATGGAAAGATGTATACTCCTACGCGGCTAAAGAAGTCCCATTGCTCCTCGGCGAGAGTGAAGGTCACAAGGAAACCGCTCTCTAGCCCGGTTATGGAAGAACATGTCAGGGCAGCACTGAGCATCTCGCTTGATTTTATTTCGCAACACTCATTGCGAGGACTCCGAGGAACGAAAGAGAAGCGCGAGGAAACTTCACGAGTTGTGATTCTTGGCCGGCTTGCTAAAACAGCGTCTCAGCTGAGACTAAGTGAAAGAAAGCACTGCAAAGGGTTGGGCGCGCGACTGTCTTGAGCCGCGGCTTGAGTGCCACTCAGCTCGAGCGCTGGCTTTGGCATTGCTTTCTTTCCCACACTCTCAGCTGAGTCGCTGTTTCTAGCAAGTCGGACCTGGCTGCTTATATTTAGTTGCAAAGGACAACAGTCATGGTTTGTGTAAAGCACAAAGTGGAAGCTTGGAGTCATTGCATTATTAAACCAACACCATCAAAGTTGATCGTCTGACATTGTTCTTATTTGAATAAATGAAATAAAAATTAATCCAAAGAAAGACGACCTAGTGAGGGTTTCGCACATGTGCAACGCTTTTGATAGAGCACTTCATGGAAAGGGGGTTTATTAGACCCTTTTCCTGAGCCTCAGATTTGAGCCACGATGACTGGCTTTTTGTTGCCTTACTATGAGGATCAGTCACTGCGGTTTGCACGTAACACTCTCCGTAAGTTGTCTACGAGTAGAGTAACGTTAAAACTAAAAATCTCATATCCCTGCACGATGGCGAACAAAACAAAACCAGCACGGTTTTAAAGCTGGGACCGTAAAAAAAATGTCTGTTAAAAATCTTGGAGTGGAGGAAAAAAACTTATCCTTCGTCGTCACCATAATATGGAGATCAATATTTGCACCTTTCGCGGTTTCGGAACATGGCGGACAGCATTGAATAGCTTATGTAGGCACTAGGCGTTTTCGAGAACTTGCTCGTGACCCTTGTAACGCGCTTCTCGGTTTTTTTTTTTCTTCCAAGATTAACTGTGACTTACTGCAAGAACGAGGAAGTAGCGCGAGGAAATATTTGAGAAAAGAATCCTCTGCGTCAGAGACAGAATCAGCGCCACTTTGCCTGAACTTCTCAACCTCGAATTTCAGCCATCTTTCAAAAGATGGCGCAAGTGCGCGTCGTCTGCTAAAACATAGGTTCTTTTTACTATTTAGGACAATTAGTATGCTTTCAAAAAATTACAATCATAGAACGTGATTTTATTGAGAACGAGAAAAGCACTAATTAAAGAATCGTTGCTTAGATAGCTGCCCTCTTCTTTGAAAACGGTTTCTTGCGTACAGAGTCGAGCTTCAAAATAGTCCCATGATTTAAACATATTTTAAACATATCTGAACATGAATACGAAAAAATCACGCTTCTAGTGAACCAGCTCAGTTCCTCTAGCATACAATTAAAAAAAAATTAGGTCAGATGCCAGAACGCTGCCTGAGAAAACCAAGAACGCGTTAAGAGAATTCTTAGAAATTTTATCACAATCAAGCTGTGTTTACAAGAAAACGGCTGGCGTTGCACTTCTACTATTTTGTATTCTGATTTCCTATGTTTACCCCAAGCATGCCCTTAAATGTCGTTGCTGCGTTATGATGTGAAACTGAGTTACGAGACTTCAAAATCGCGTAAAAAAGGCTCTTTTTGAATACATAATAAAAAATATGAGCGTGCTAATTAAGAAAAACACGCATACACGGAACTAGACGAGTCCTTCTTCTATTCAATAAAAAATAAGAACGTGTCTTGGATGCATTTACAAGTCTAGAAACTTCGAATGCATAGAGGTATGTCTTTGAAAATATCAAAACTTGCACTTTTTATTTTCTTATTGTGCCTTAAGTTTTAAAAAATGCGTATCATACTTTGCACTAAAAGAGTGATGATGAATTGACAATTTATTTGCAAAAAGAACAAAATACGTAACACGTGTACAGATGCGACATTTGCACAGCAAACAGGAGCGTTAGCAGAGCTGCCACCGGTATTATAGTTGGGGCCGTAGGACCGCCGCCTTAATTCCAGAGTGTCTGTAAAACAATCTATTTGACATCTTTGTCTCACGCCCCGAGTTTTGAAGCTCACGTTCTCCAACCATAGTCTTTCTACTCACCTCTGGTGTACTAGATAGCACCATATTTGCAGAGCTACTCTTTGGTGTTTGTAGTCCCATCGAAATATATTTCAGCCTTTCTGGTCATTTGTTATTTGTTTTGTAAATTTGCAAGCTTATCTAGATTGAAGGCTGCAAATATCTCACCAGCAGTGATGGTACGAGTCCGCAGTACACTGAGTTAACATAATCGACCCTACCTCAGATTTTTATTTGTCAGGGCCTCTATACTTCGTTTCAGTTTTGCTCCGAGCGCGGGTGATGTCATGAGTCGAAGGGCCGTTCAAACTACAAAGAAGTGCAACGTCAAGGCGTGCTGTCTGCGCTTTATAGGACTAGCTGTCGGAGGAGCACCCACAGAGAGACGGCGAATACCGGCTGGTCCTATCAACTGCAGTGAGCAAGCCATGACGATGTGCCTCTTTTGCTGTTTGATTGGCCCTGCGGCTCATAACATCGGCCGCGCTCGGACCTAAGCAGAAACGAAGTATAGCGAATTGTGCATGCTAGGATTGTGTTTGTGTGTTTGTTTGTTTCACAAAATCTACAGCAGATCTTTCACCTTTATACTTAGTGCAGCCTTCACCAAACAGAAGCTAGCATCGACTAGGTCGATTCGCTCCTGCATCAACCAGCTAAGGGGAGGTTCAGTTCCACGGCAGTTTGGAAAGGTTGCTGCTGGTAAGCTGCCTTATATACGCAGCTGGGTAATAGCAGCTTGTCTTGGGTGAATATTGGAAATGTATTTTTATGTTTTAGAAAGTGAACTTTGCATGGACGTACTTGCAATTTGAAACCTTACCAAGCCGATTCTGTACTTTCATCCTCTTCAGATTTCAATACAGCCGTTTTTGCTGCACACACAGTGCCTACTTCGGCTAAGTAGAGACTTGATGTATATAAAGGTACACAGGTGATTATCAACTGCTCAGTGCTGTCCGTGGGGACGTTCTCTTCTCATCGGACGGCTTACCACGCTTGGTTCGAAAGGTATTTAAAAAGGAGAGCAAGACAGCTGCGGCATGATGCTCCCAGTACTGAGCAGTCGACGATCGCTTGATCGCCTTCATATAGATCACCATTGTTCTTCAAGCTCGGCAAGTGTAACACTTATCTGATTCAGTCTAGCTGTGGTGTGCTGAGCGGTATCTGTAGAGCTAGTTGACTTGTGTACACACAGTGGCTGTGCGGTATAAAACACACCCAATCGGCAACTTTAATGTAGTCTTGTGTAGTCCCACAAATGTTTAGTTTTGTCGTGCATATTATGTGTTCCCAATTTTTTCCTCGTTTACGGACAGTCCTAGTTGTCTGCAGAGAGTAAGTATAAAACATACCAGAAAGTCTCTGAAGCAGTATGCAGTGCACTTTTGGTGTATTGTACAAGCGAGGAGGAAGAGACTGCACGTTTTGCAGCTGTGGCTGCGAGATAGACATTACACTGTTTTAGCTGAGCATTTTTACGGCCAGCTCCGTTCAGCAGGAAAGCACCTTCATGCGCACAACGCTCAGTCAGCAACGACCAATCGGAACTTGGATGCCGATGGAGCAGACAATTCCTGCACCTTGGTGGCCACTGCCGACTGAGCGTTATGCGCATGCCTGGTGGCTATCTCGCTCAGTGGCTGAGCGGAGCGGGCCGTAAAAAGCGCTTAACTAAAACGTTTTCTGATAGGGGGCGGCTGACGAATAAATATTTCAGGCAGAGGGATGGCCGACATTGCTCACATCAATTCTCAGTATGAGCCGCAGGTCATCGTAGTACGACAATTATGATTCAAACTTTCTCTACCCCTTTCTGAAAGGTTTCGAGGCATGTTCTCCTGGCAGTATTGTCGGGCTAGACTTCATTAAACCCTAATCCACTCCAATAAATTCTAAGAGGATGAAGTCGGTTGCCACCTAGCTCGTTCAAAACTAAATCTAGAACGCGCTCCTCCTTCCTGTTTTCCAAGGAATTCAGAATATTGTCCAGATAAACGATATAGTCACGAATGACAAGTGATGAGGCTATAATAACTGAAGAAACTAAACGTTTTATGGGCGAACTTGTGCCCAAAAATAAAAAGGGAACAGAATAAAGCAGAGCGTCGCGGGCGTCGAAGTCGGCGTGACAACAGAATCGAACGCTGGGGCGAAACTGGCCCCGCTCGCCTTGCGGAATCCCTTATATACCCTCGTGTGTTTCTGGATCGTTCGGCGTAGAACTTTCGGTGCGTTGAACATTTCGAACTCGATCAGACAAGAATGTTCTGAAGCTTCCGAGAAGGCCAAGTTGAAAGAATAAATAAAAGGACAGTCCGCTAAATGGAATCGAACCTACACCCTCCGCGCGACATTCAAGCGCGGTAACCACTCGGCCACGCACCCGCTTGCTCGCCAACGCGCTTGGCATTACTCCCCCCCCCCTCCCTTTAAAAGCGCATGGTCTCGATGCGACGTGCCGGAAAACAAACACAGCAGAACAAAAAAAAAAGGGCAAACTACGTAGACTTGCGCAACACTATCCTATGGGCCTCCTGCGTTGCCCAGGGGGTGCTGCGAAAAGGGACTTGCTAGGCCTTGTTTTGGGTAGTACAAACTTTAAAGTCTCAAACTGTCACGCATGCAGAAGCGTGCCTGCTCTGGTGCGGAGCGCGAGATCACGATGAAAATACAAAGAAACAATAAAAATTCGAACGCCGTCAAAGCTAAGACGCTAAGAGCGTGAGCCAAGCGACGCCGCTTCACGCGTTTCAAAGTAGACATGACAAAGAAAAATAAAAAAAGAAAGCATCGCGACACAGGTGTTTTCACGTCACCACCCAGAGATAAGAGATGCGTACCCTAGCGGTGGAGTCATGAATTTGGCACTTTTGGTTGTCTTGCGGCGCTGAGTCTGGCCGATTTCTAGCGTCCGAAGGTTTTTTTTTTTTTTTTTTTTTTGTTCTTCAGTACCAAACAGAATTAAAAAAGTTCAACCAACGTGCCATAAGTAGTGCGAGGCTCAACCAGGGGTGAGCTTGTACTACCCAAAATGAGGGCCCTACAGTTTGTTCAAAGCCAGAGCCGTTTATTGAGAGAGCTTGGCCATACATTGGTTTGAATAGGCGAGCATCTCGGGACCAACCACAACCCGCGAAACAGCCCCTAGCGGTGGTCGTGTGCTCTAAATTTGTGACACGACTAATTTAAGCCGTTTTAGCGTCGCTAGAGTGAAAAGGTTTAGTTCTTGGTGACTGAAAACTATGGGCATTTGAGGTTTTATTCAGGCCAATATACACCTTTTCTACGTGGCCGCCGCCATCTTCAATTGTGGAACTTCCGGTATGCGTGAAAAAATCGCTTTCTTCTCGCCTCAACAATAGAACGTGTAAACATTTTAATTGCGACCGTCAGTCGTTCTTGTTATGAACCTTCTATACTTTTTTACTTTTTCGGGGTTGTAAGCTCTTGCTTTTTGTTCGGAACGCATACCGGATATAGAGGGACAACGTGGCTGGTTGCGAGGCTAAACAAAAAAGGTGTATAAGGAGTATTCAGTGGGCGCCATATTTCTGGGTGATGTCTAGAGCGCATGCTCTGAACGAGCCCACTTTAATAGGCTGCTAAGACCGGCAATCTTGAGGGTGTGAAATGCACGTTACAAAAGAACTGTGGAAGCTCGCCATCAGCACGCGCTCAGCTGTCGTGCACACAGCTATGGCCGCCAGTGAATACTTCCAATTCAAGTGTAGAATAGACGAACGTGCGCCCCAAACCAGGGCCGACTTGATAGACACAGCGTCTGTTCTATGCTTCGTTTCACCTTATGTGCGAGCGAAGGCAAAGCTGGAAGCGCGAGCACGAAAGCTCCGTGCTTTCAGGCTTTGCTCGAGCGCGCGAGCTGGGCAGAAACGCAAAAAGCGCTGGTCGCGCGCTTCTAGCTTTGGCTTCGCTCGCAGATAAAGTGAAACGAAGTATAGCAAGCCGGCTTAGAGCAAACTGTCACCAATACTCCATCTGCACAAACATCAGCAGTGCAGACAAAGACATGGGCACGAGCGCGTGGCTTTGGAAAGTGCCTCCTATGCGCGAGTTCTCGTACAAACAAGAGCATTTCGATGAGCCAGGCTCACGCCCCTGTGCCTTTGCCTTTACTGCAGACGTTTGTGGGATGGACTGGAGAGGCCGAGATAGAGCGCTTCTATTTCACGCTTTAAATGTCGTTCGCAATATTGTGACGTAACGGTCTCCTGATTGGTTGACGCTGTTTCGTGCCTTTAGTTTACGCTCTAACCGCAGGGGGAGTTTTCGGCGCTGGCGGCGGCCTTTGCTCCGTCCATTGTCCAAACTCTCCTAATATACGGCTCTGTTCAAAACTTCAGCGCAGGAGGCCTATCGAGCGTATTACGAAACACAATTCACGGTCCTATCGATCGTAGCACGGCTTGAGGCGCACGACGTGGACGACTTCCAGTCGTGGAGGGCGCGTGAAGAAGTCTGTGTTCCGTCGGGCATCATATCGTAGTTCAGATCCCCGAGTCGACGAAGCACTTTGTAGGTTCCAAAGTAGCGCTTCAAGAGTTTTTCGCTGAGACCCCGGCGGCGAATCGATGTCCAGACCCACACCCTGTCTCCGGGCTAGAAGTGGACGTCCCGACGACGAAGGTTGTAGCGGCCCGCGTCGACGCGTTGCTGGACTTGAATCACAAGTCGGGCGAGCTAGCGGACTCCTTCGGCCCCTTGAGCAACCACCTGGGCGCCGTCGCTCCCATTGTCAGATGGCTCATGGGGCAGCATGGCGTCCAGCACGGTGTCCAGATTGAGTGTTCCGACGAAGGCTCCCAGCCCGGCGACGCTACCTTGTACCCGGTAGGAGACAGAACAGAGGAGCCGGGAGGCGACGAGCTCAGCAAAACAGAACACTCTATATTTACATTAATTACAACATCGTTTCAGTGTTCGTTTAACAACCACTTCACGGGTGTCCTTCTTTATATCCCCGTCTCGCCATCTCGCCGTCCACTGGCTTGTCCAATCGCAGGGGCCTACGTGGTCCTCGGCAGCCAATGCGGAAGAAGTTCGTGTGCCAGCGGCCAGCCAATGGCGAAGAAGTTCGTGGCAGGTCTCTCGGCGTGGTGGCTCGCTCGCTGAAGAGGCACCCACACGCACACGCAGACACGAACACCCAGCTTGTACAAAGGTTGCCTCGAGAGCCCCGTTCTCCAAAGCTCCCGCACGAGCCGCCGGTCGGTGCGAGCGCGTGCTTTGGTTGACGTGAGCCAGGGGCACGCGCCGCTCTCGTAATCGTGGTACGGGTGTGTCGTAGCCTTTCACAACAGCTCCTCCGCCGCCAGGAAGAGTGTCTTGAGGGGGAGCAGTCCACACTGGTCCCCTGAAAGACGCGGTCTCACGGCTGGTCTGGCAACTGAGGTCCCGGCTGGAGTCCACACTGGGAAGTGGTAGTAACAAAACCCACAACACCGAACCACACTCTGCACAGTCAAGCGCCCAGCCCCCCAATCTCTCCAATCCGCCAGACCAAAACAAACAACAACAAAATGCCTTGCGAAAGTTCCGTACCATTCTGTCAAAGAGGAAACGCACGCACAAAGAAACTTATTTCTTCCGACAGGTTGCTCTAGCGAAAGAAACTTTTGCAGACTAATAAAAGCCCTCTAACGCTGAACCTAAAATAAAACGGACTCCCGTGAAAACAGAACCACATTACAAACCGTTACGTAACTCCCATAGGGCATATCCCTATTAAATTTGAGCACATCCTCCATAATACAAACTCTACTGAGGAGAAAACCGCTTCAAAGGAACTTTTTCCGCCACCACAACGAGCTAAAGGCCGAACGAAACGCAAAACTCGGACTCCCGAAAAAAGAAAAGCTAATAAACTTGCCGAATAACCTAGTCGACTCAATAACACTAAAACCCACGTTTAGCCCTTCCTTTTATCTTAAAAGTCCTCCTTTGCATCTAACCCACGCCCAGTTTGTCCTTGGCCTCACTCGAACTGTTCAAGTTCTTCTCCTTGGACTTGCGTGCAGGCGCGAAGCTGCAGTCCCAGAGATCTCCCTTGGTTTCCCCGTCCAACGGGATGCCTGGCTGAACCACGGGCGATGAGCCCTGCCTCCGTTTGGAACCTCGTTGCGTCGTTCCAGGCTCGTTGTTGCCTCCTCCAGGCTCCTTGCTCGCACTTGAGCTGTGGGTCCGAGGCTCGATGGGATGTGGATCCTGGAGTTTTCCCCCTCCCAGCAACGAGGACCGCTTCTTCTTCTTGAAGTGGCGCTCGTCGCGCTTCCCTGGACGCTTTTTGCAGGGAGCGTCGCTGCCAGATCGTACGAGGCTGATCCGGCGCTCCCGCTTCTTCATGGGTCTCGGTCGCTGGCGCGTGACGACATCCGAGTTCTTGGTCTCAGCTCCACCTTGCCGCGGACACGACGATGTCTTCAGGTGCACTTTGTCCCGCCCGGGCTCAATCGTGACTCCGGAGGGTCCCTTGCCCGCGCAGCCGCCGCCGGTTGCAGGTTCCTGGGGATGGCCGACCTTGGGTCTCCCGTCCTCCAACTTCGATGACGACTCGCTGCCGGACGCGCACTCGTCGTCGTTCTCCTGGCCCCTGGACTCCGTGAATGGTCTGAAGTTCGGGCTCCAAGCCGGTGAGAGAAGTATGCCGTCTTCTTTCTCATGATCGGCAGTCTGCTCTCCCCGTTCCGTCCCTGGCTCGGTGTTCTGGCGCTGTGATTCGGCAAATTCCCCCGACACTCCAGGCTTGTCTCCTGACTCAGCGGAAGGGAAAGCCTCTTCGACGGAGTTATAGCTCAGCTGCCTCGCTAGAGCTCGTACCTCCAGTTTCTTAAGCTCAAGTTCCACTTTCCTTAGCTCTAGCTCCTGAGTTCGCTTTTCTCTCTCCCTCTCGTGTTCTCGTTCTCGTTCCTCTCTCTCTTTCTCGCGTTCTCGTTCTCGTTCCTCTCTCTCTCTTTCTCGCGTTCTCGTTCTCGTTCCTCTCTCTCTTTTTCGCGTTCTCGTTCTCGTTCTCTCTCGCAGCTCTCTCTCTCTCTGAGTGTTTGCAAACACTCTATCAGCTCCTCATCGTTAATCTCTGCGTCCCGAATGAGCTTGATGATATGTGGCTTTCGTTTGGCTTGTCCCAAATCGATTCCCAATTCGGTACAAACCTGTACCAGTTGTGCCACACGCAACGTCTCGAGATTCATGACTCTCTCTGTGTATCGGCACACTTTTGGAACTCAGGAAAGCTCGCGTCCAACGGAAACACACTCGTTTAGACCGATACATTTTCCCCCAACCCCTAACAACAAGTCTAATGGCTGTCAGGTCTGGCGGATCCAAGAAAGAGGGCCGGGCACTCACCCACACCGAGAGTCATGGTCCGGCGAAGTCGATCCGGCGTAGTCGAGTTCCACGAAGTCGAGTCCCACGTAGTCGTATCCCACCGCTGCCACCAGTTGTCGTGATTGAGGGTTCCGACGAAGGCTCCCAGCCCGGCGACGCTACCTTGTGCCGGGTAGGAGACAGAACAGAGGAGCCGGGAGGCGACGAGCTCAGCAAAACAGAACACTCTATATTTACATTAATTACAACATCGTTTCAGTGTTCGTTTAACAACCACTTCACGGGTGTCCTTCCTTTATATCCCCGTCTCGCCATCTCGCCGTCCACTGGCTTGTCCAATCGCAGGGGCCAACGTGGTCCTCGGCAGCCAATGCGGAAGAAGTTCGTGTGCCAGCGGCCAGCCAATGGCGAAGAAGTTCGTGGCAGGTCTCTCGGCGTGGTGGCTCGCTCGCTGAAGAGGCACCCACACGCACACGCAGACACGAACACCCAGCTTGTACAAAGGTTTGCCTCGAGAGCCCCGTTCTCCAAAGCTCCCGCATGAGCCGCCGGTCGGTGCGAGCGCGTGCTTTGGTCGACGTGAGCCAGGGGCACGCGAAGCTCTCGTAATCGTGGTACGGGTGTGTCGTAGCCTTTCACAACAACGGTCGTTACATTCCGACCATATACCAGCTGAAAAGATGTGAATCCAGTTGTCTCTTGAACCGCCGTATTGTAGGCGAACGTGACATAGGACAACACCTCGTCCCACGTCTTGTGCTCTAAGTCGACGTACATTGAAATCATGTCGGCGATTGTCTTATTGAGTCGCTCCGTCAGCCCATCGGTCTGCGGGGTGTACGCAGTGGTACGACGATGGCTGGTGTGACTGAGCCGGAGGATTTCTTGGGTCATCCGTGCCATGAACGATGACCCTCAATCTGTAATCAGAACTTCGGGAGCGCCGTGCCGGAGGACGATGGACTCGATGAAAAACTTGCCGACTTCCCCAGCAGTCCCTGAAGGAAGGGCTTTCGTTTCGGCGTAACGCGTGACAAAATTTGTGGCGACGATTATCCAGCGGTTTCCCGACGTTGACGGCGGAAGAGGGCCAAGTAGATCCAATCCGATCTGCTGGAACGGTGCGGTCAGGGGAGTAATCGGCTACAGGAGACCTGCCGGCTTCATCGGCGGTTTCTTACGTCGCTGGCAATCGTGGCACGATCGGGTGTAGAGGTGGACGGCTTTGGGGAGCTTTGGCCAGTAATACTTTTCACGAATGCGGGCCAATGTTCGGCTGTAATCGAGGTGTCCGGACGTCGGGTCGTCGTGCCATGCTTGAAAGATATCCTCCCGAAGGTCGGTCGGGATTACCAGCACCCACGGTGTGTTGTTGTCCCCGAAGTTCTCTTTGTAGAGCACACCTTGTCGAATGGCGAAGGTCGGCAGTACCCGTGAGAAGACACGTGGCACGGTACTCCCGCCCCCTTCCAGGGGCTCGATTAATGCGCGCAGCTCAGGATCGTCCCGTTGACGTCGTGACATGTCGTCGGTGCTCACTGCTCCTAGGAAGCACTCGCTGTCATTGTCGTCGCTGCAGCCGGGAGAGGTTTCGACGGGGGCTAAGGAAAGGCAGTCGGCGTCGCTCAGCTTGCGGCCTGACTTGTAGGCCACAATCATGTTGAACTCTTGTAGTCGGAGACTCCATTGAGCGAGGCGTCCTGACGGGTCCTGGAGGTTCGCAAGCCAGCAAAGCTAGTGGTGGTCCGTCACCACGCGGAACGGGCTCCTGTACAAGTACGGACGAAACTTCGTGATTGCCCAGACAACCGCGAGGCATTCTTTCTCAGTCGTGGAGTAATGTTTCTCCTCCTTGGACAGTGTCCGACTTGCGAAGGCGATGACTCGCTCGATGCCTTCTTGCACTTGGACCAGTACTGCGCCCAGTCCAGTGTTACTTGCGTCCGTGTGAATCTCGGTTTCCGCATTCTGATCGAAATGCCCAAGCACAGGAGGAGTCTGGAGTCGTCGCTTCAGCTCGTCGAATGCCTGCTGCTGCTCCTCGGCCCATTCGAAATTTTCGCCGTCCTTCGTGAGGTGTGTGTAGGGTACGGGAATTTTAGCAAAATCCTGAACGAAGCGTCGATAGTAGGCGCAAAGTCCAAGGAATCTTCGCACGGTTTTCTTGTCTGTCGGCGCTGGAAATGCCGCGACGGCGCGAGTCTTCTCTGGGTCGGGGCAAACGCCTTCGGTACTAACCACGTGACCTAGGAACTTCAGTTCGTTATAGACAAACCGACACTTTGACGGCTTCAGGGTGAGTCCGGCGGTCCGTATGGCTTGGAGAACAGCTTGGAGTCGTCGCAAATGCTCGTCGAAGTCGCTGGAAAGCACTACGACGTCGTCGAGGTAGACGAGACAGCTCTTCCACTTTAGTCCTGCGAGTACGGTGTCCATGACACGCTGGAAAGTTGCTGGCGCCGTGCACAGTCCGAAGGGCATCACCTTGAACTCGTACAGGCCATCCGGCGTGACGAAAGCTGTCTTCTCTAGGTCCCGTTCGTCGACTTCGATCTGCCAGTAGCCACTCTTCAGGTCCATCGATGAAAAGTATCGAGAGTGGCGCAGCCGGTCTAGCGTGTCATCGATTCGGGGGAGTGGATAGACGTTTTTCATCGTTACCGCGTTCAGCTGCCGGTAGTCCACGAAGAACCTAAGCGTTCCGTCCTTCTTTTTAACCAGCACGACTGGAGAGGCCCACGGACTGCTTGAAGGCTGGATGATGTCGTTGTTCATCATTTCTTCCACTTGCTGCTGGATGACCTCCCGTACTTTTATGGAGACTCGGTACGGCGATCGGTGCACAGGGAGCGCGTCGTCCTCGGTGACGATGCGATGCTTCGCAACGATGGTTTGGCACACCTTCGACGACGTCGTGAAGCAGTCGCTGTATTCGGAGAGGAGGTCACTCAGCTGCGTCGTTTCGGGCCTAGAAGCTTGGGATCAGTGTCAAGCTGCGTTGGCGGAGTAATGTCTTGCTGAGGTGGCGATGATTCTTCAACAATCACGGCGATTTCGGCGGAGTTCCGAAGTTCCTCAACGTGAACCACAGTGGCACCTTTCGTGAGGTGTTCCGTTTACTCTCGGAAGTTTGTCACGAGGACCATGGTGCGCCCATCCTGAAGTTCAGCTACTCCTCTTGCGACGCCTATTCCTCTTCCCAGGAGCAATTGAAGGTTGCCTTCCAGAACAACTTCGCCGCAGGTAGCTGCATCGGTCACGACGGGTACGGCAACACTTGATCGCGGCGGCAGGTTTACGTGGTCGGCAGCGACTCGGACGGCGGCTGACGCTATTTGGGGTTTCTCTAAAGGTGGAACAGGTGTCCGCAGCGTCAATCTGTTTTCACCAAGGTCGATGACGGCGCCGTATTAACACAGAAAGTTCATGCCGAGAATGACGTCTCTGGCAGAGTCTTGTAGAGTAACGAATTTCACAGGGCACGTCTCACCGTGGATCTTGACGCGAGCGGTGCGTCTGCCGACTGGTGTGATGAGATGCCCTCCGGTGGTTCGTATTCAAGGTCCATCCCACGGCGTTGTCACTTTTCGCAGGCGGCGAGAGAGCCTTCCAGTCAAGAGTGAGTAGTCTGCTCCGGTGCCCACGAGTGCCGATGCGTCGAGGCCGTCGATAACAACGTTTGGGCTGTTGGACACAGTTGCAGGGGCATCGGTGCGATGCGGGACGTCGGGAGAGTGGGAGCGCTCCGGCGTTCTTGGAGGCTGTTTGCTTCCGTCGTTTTCGGCAACATCACCTCCAGGCGTTGCCGCACTTAGTTTTTCCGGCGATGCAGGGGAGACAGGCTCTCTCGGCGGGGTCGTGGCGCTGGGGACGCTGAACGTCGTGGCGATGGGGAGCGGGCTTCACGGCGGAGAGACGACACTGGGGAGGGTGAGCGTCGGAGGTACTCCTCGATGACGCGAGGGCGTTCGTCGTATCTTGGGCGCACGGGTCGCTCGGGTGGAACCCGCGCAGCCCCAGTTTTCTGTAGGGCATCGACGGTAAATGTGGCCAGCTTCACCACAGTGATAGCACAACGGGCGTCGATTGGCCGTCCTCCACACGACGGTCTTTCGTGGCGCTGCTTGTTCTGGGTGGGCGTGCGCCCGATCTTCCTGGCGTCGAGAAAACTGCGGCGCTGGGGGTTCACGTCGGGGTGGTGCCGTGACCTGGCGGTGAGCCTGCGGCAGTCGTCGGGCCATGGCGGCGTAGGTCAGCGTCGGTTCTTCGGGTGCGGCCACGGTGACAGGGGCATCTGGTAGGAACGCTCGCTGAACCTCGTCTCGGATGACCTCGGCAATGGAGATTGAGGCCGGGCGTTCAGCATTCGGCAGAAGTTTCTTGAGCCCCTCCCGGACGATGTCACGGATGATGTCGCGAAGGCCGGGGATGCTAGGGCTGATGTCGTAGTTCGATTCACAAGCAGCAGCGACGCTTGAGTGCCGATGGTAGCGGCTCGGTCTTGCGAGGAGGGCACGTTCCATGTTAATGACCTCCGTGACGAAGTCTTCGACGGTAGATGGGAACCTCGCATTACGATCCGCAGCTTCTTTTCGTCGGTGGCTTGAGGGTCGGCGCGAGCGACCAGGCGCGAACCATCCTCGATAAAACTGGTGATAGTCTCGTTTGGTCCCTGGGTCCTCATTCGAAGAAGGTCCTCGGCCTTCTCCTGTCAATATTGGTTGGCGAATGTCCCTCTCAGCGCATCCTTGCAGGCGGTCTACGAGATCAAGGAAGTCTCGCGATTCTCGAACCAGTGCCTGGCCCTCCCTTCGAGCGAATAGTAAAGGCTCTGCAGGTGCTGTTCGTCCGTCCATCGGTTGTGCTGGGCCACTCGCTCGTACTGCTGTAGCCAGTCCTCGATGTATTCATAAGGCTCACCGTGGAAGAACGTGGGCGTACGGGCAGCGACGGGTAGGACAACGACGGGTGGAGTGGTCATCGTCGCGGTCTTCTTCCTTGGTTTCTGTGACAGGGTTTCGAGTTCCGGGGGTAGGCCTTGGTTGCGGCGACTTGATCGGGTGTTGAAGGGTAGCCTTCGGGGGCTGAGCACTTCACATGGCCGGGATGTCTTTGTAAGTGTACGCTTCACGGGCAAAGAAAGCGGTACCCCGCACCTCCACCAAAATGTCACGAATGACAAGTGATGAGGTTATAGTAACTGAAGAAACGAAACGTTTAATGGGGCGAACTTCTGCCCAAAAATAGAAAAGGAACAGAATAAAGCAGAGCGTCGCGGGCGTCGAAGCCGGCGTGACAGCAGAGTCGAACGCTGGTGCGAAACTGTCCCCGCTCGCCTCGCGGAATCCCTTACGTACCGTCGTGGGTTTTTGGATCGTTCGGCGTAGAACTTTCGGTGCGTAGAACATTCCGAACTCGATCAGACGAGAATGTTCTCGAACTTCCAAGAAGGCCAAGTTGAAAGAATAAATAAAAGGACAGTCCGCGCGACATTCAAGCGCGGTAACCACTCGGCCACGCACGCGCTTGCTCGCCAACGCGCGTGACAATATTACTTAGAAAATAGATGTCTCATACATATATTTCTGCATCTACCAACCACTATACACTGCCTCAGTACCAATTTGGTATTTTCAGTTGATTTGCCTGAACTGTTTGCGCCATTATATATCTTAATGATGATCACGAGGGAATGTTTCTTGTCATGTGATGTCACATGCTTAAAGTGAGGCTTGCGGGCATTTTCAAGGGCTATGGGGAATGCCTCTATTATCAAACTCATGAATCTGAGTTTGATAATAGAGGTTGCTAATATATACTAGTTTGTAAGTCGCTTTTTTATTTCATTAAGTGCGGAGATGAGTTTTAATCGTCAATGTGCCATTATGTGGGAACACGGGGGTTCATACTCTGCAATACATTATATGTTTACCTGTGTCTACCCAATCTCATTAGTATATGTACAACAATGAGCTGTATATGTCGAGGATAGGATTTGTCATTGTCTCGGTAAGACTAATGAATCGCTATGTTTGCCTAAAAATGCTGGAGCTGAATATCAGGGACAGCGCACCTATCGTAACGAACGGCAATATTAAACTACGTGCCGACTTCTCCGCCAAGCTCGCCCGTCTCTCGACATGTCCTTTTGAATTAAAATAGATGGTTTCCACAAGCCTTTCTTTGAAGTGGGCCTTTTCCATACAAATAGGTGCCCTTGATTATGGAATAACTGGTCCATTTTTGCCCCTTGATCATCGAGTGTGTTGTTACAGGGTGTCCCTTAGGGCGATCGAAGTATTATTGTTGTGGTATAGTTTTCAGAATGAAAATAAAATAAAAACAATTAGTGCATTAGCTACAAAAAGTTTTCCTTTTACATGGGCTGGTTGTCTCATGCCCCTCACCCCAGTTTGGAATTTCTGGATTATCACGGGCAGCTGGTATTGATTTACCCTCTCATTCTATTGTGGTGTTGACTCTCTTCAGAGGTGCTGTAATGAAGGACTCGCATTCCCGGGTGCACGGTCGACTTGCACCACAAGCTGGGTGAGAAGTGTGAAGAAAATTTCCAAGACCCGTTAGTGCAGCCTTTCATCCAGCGCCCTCCTCTGGCGACAAGCCCATGATTATCAGCCGAACTGTAGCTGCACTGAAACTGACAATAAACTATTACAGTAACAATTTGTATGGTTTATGCACTACCCATGTACGAGTGACAGATGAATGTGGCAGCTGATTCACCAAAAAGGTGTATACGTGTGCCAGAAATATACTTTCATGCACAGTGCAAAATAATTGTTTACACACATTATTTGCTAAAATTACCCTAGTTACAAACTACATAATTCTATTCAGGTGTGAATTGCACACAAAACCAAATGTTAACCTAGAAAACAAGACCGGGAACACTACACTTTTAGCCTTCTAGCCTGGGGTCTTCCTGGTATCTTGCAGTACTGCTAGTGCTTAGCCGAGGATTTGTGCTGGCAGCAGCCCGGGAGCTCGCTGGGACAAAACAAGACCGGGAACTGTATGGCATGAGGCCGCTTGTCAGGGATCTTGGTGGAATCTGCGGCACTGCTGGTATTATGCCAGGTAGTTGTGCTGGCAGCATCCTGGGAACTCACTCCCAGTCAGTCCCGGTCACTGGGCAGTGACTGGCAATCTCACTGGCCCGTTGTCGCCCCATGGGGCGTTTCTAGCGTCGCCCAAGCAGACCTTACCTGCAGACCAGTACCACCCCATTCCCAAACCGGCGAGTTGTGGTACTTGGGTTTGTGTCGACTCTTTTTTTTTTATACTCCTTTTACCAGGTATGACGAGGGCGGGTCTTCAGCGGTCTTTTGGAAGTGTTTTATATCACCACTGCACTCGAAGTAAAAAAAAACTTTTTTATACTCCTATCTATAAAGCGAAATGCACACGTTTTTTGTTGTTTTTTTTCTTTCAGATAGAGAATCACTTTAGTTTCCATTTAGTTATTCATATATTCTTTTCAGATAAAGGTTTTAATAGTCTTCGTATTAATGTGTATATATATATATATATATATATATATATATATATTGTTAGGAAAAGAGGAAGACAAAGAGCTCGGTCTGCTGGGTTCATTTCCTTCTTCAACAACGAGAACAATAGGTGGATTATTGTAGCCATTGACCACCTCACCCGCTACGCTGAAACCAAATGCGTTTCGACTGTTACTGGCTAGGAAGTTGCCACCTTCTTCTTGTAGAATATTTTGTTCCGCCACGGCGCGCAGCAATATATTATCAGTGACCGAGGTACACCTTTCGTTTCACAACTTCTTCGCGAAGCTCTGCGACTGGCATCCACCATCCATACTGTCACGACCGCATACCATCCTCAAACTAATGGACTTACCGAGCGCCTTAACCACACCTTGACCGAAATGATTTAATGTATGTTTCTAACAACCAAACTACTTGGGATACCGTCGTACCCTACATCACATATGCCTAGAATACGGCTCGACAATCAACTACAGTCTACTCCCCACATTACCTTCTCTACGCCTGAGAACCTTTCACCCTGCTGGACACCGATCTCCTCTACTTAGACGATTTTCCCTTGGACCCCTATCTCGCCCATATCGTCGCCGAAGCTAAAGACGCCCGCCGAATCGCCCACCTCCACATGCCCGAATCGCAACAGCAACAGACGCTCCGCTACAACGCATCTCACCGACCCGCGACTTACAACATCGGAGATGGAGTACTCCTCTGGTCACCTTCTCAGACTGTTCGAAGACCTGGAAAGCTCCAGAACAAGTACATTGGCCCATTACGCGTCATCCGCCAACTGTTGGCTACCAACTACGAGGTGGCATCTTTGTCGCCCCATCGCGACCGTCTGTCGCACGAGTCAGACATTGTGCAAGTCGCACGAATTCGGCCCTATCACCGCCCGGACGGCTAATTGCACAACCCTTGTCCCATCAGAAGCCGCCGGATGACCGGCGCCTTCACGAGCCGGGAGATATTGTTAAAAAAAAGAGGAAGAGCTCGGTCTGAAGACGCGCGCTCAGAAGACTCGTGCTTTTTGACTGGGGGCTTTCATGAACCGCCAATCCATCACGCCTTATTGTAAAACCCATTGAAAATTAAATCATCATATACAACCGTTAATGACAATTATAATATGTACAAATTTTGTATATATTTGCAATCAAATTGAAGGAGCAGATATGGTAGGAAAATTAACCAATCGGAACACCAATGAACAGAAGATGCTGAAAGTATTTGTGGCGCTTACCTTCTTATTGATAGTGTTGGGACTGTCGTAAGCGCCGCCGTACCTTGAGGTTAAGGAATAGCCTAGCATCACATACGAGTCTGGAATGACTGTGCCGCGGTACTGCGTATTGTATCGGCACATCTGCGTGTAAAAAAAATGAGAAACAGTTTTTTTTTTTTTTTTTGAAGGGAAGACAGCCTGTTTCAAGGGCAACTACAGCAGCTGAGAGGAGTTCAACGACGAGTTTGCGTTTTGAGATATTCGAAGATAATTTTGAGGAGTGATCACAAGGAATCATGGTGTTAAGCGCCTAAGCTTTATTGGGCCGGATTCTAGAATATTCGTTTCGGCCCACTAGAACACTCCAGCAGACTAACTTTGGGGTCTCGACCCAGGACGGGCGCGTTGACTCTCAATCTTAACCGACACGGTCCCGGCCCGATGGGATGCCTTATTCGGCCGGCCCCGAACTGGAACCAGCTGGAAGTGCTTCGACAGTGGGTGATGACTAAGAAGCACAAAATGGGCTCTAAAAGCGGGCCCGACGTGTGTCCCACTTCTGCAGCCCACGTGTGTCCCACGTCGCATTTGCAAGCCCGGCCCATGTGAGGCCCACTTGGGCAAGCTACCTTGCCTGCCCTCGGGGAACCACAACGGACCTAATTGGGAAGCCCACATGAACTCCCCTCGTGGGATCCAGATAGGGCCTACTTGAGCAACACACATGAGCCTCTCTCGTGGGCCCAAAGGGCGTGTAGGTGGGGTGAACAGCCCACATGAGCCCCCCTCGTTGGTGCCGCACAGGACAAAGGAGGGCAGCTTACAAGGGCTCCCCTCATGAGACCCAGAGTGAGCCCACGTGCGCAGCGCAGATGAGGCACCCCTAGAGACCTTACCCCATTTCGAGTCATTTAATAATTCCCCAGACAATTTTATATCTTTTTTTTTTATCTTATCAGTCACAAGACAACGTGGGATCTATTATAATTCGCCTATCATGTGGAGTATTGCAGTGCATTCCAAATTGGGCATGCCTTACTTTCTCCCTTTGACTACAAAAAAATACTAATCGCCATTTCCATACTTTCATCAATATCGCTGGTTTGATATATTAGTGAAACATCTTAAAGGGGCGATGCAACAATTTTTGTACTTTGCGCAAATATCGCTTAGAACGAATCCCTGACGTTAATGACCTATAAAAAACGCGTTCATGTTTCACCACGCGCAGTATCAGTCGCAGAAAAAATTAAAGAAAAACGAGCAGCGTTCACCTCCTCAACTCACAGCCAGAGCAAGCGGCCAGCTGATCTGGAGCTGGTTATATGCCGCCAATGTAAATCGTAGCCACGCGCTGGGGGTTGCAAGCCACAGGACACGCGCTGAGTTCCAGACATTGTATGCCTCTGCTATTGTCTTCATCGCAGTGATTGGACACGGGCCACTACCCGAATGTTTCTCGAGCTATCAATTATCACGAGCCCGAATCGGGTGCTCACGCAATGCTCGGGTCCAATCCATGAACCGTATTCAACTATCGTCCCTAGAAGATGCTGCTAACACCAGGGTACGTCATCAAAATTTGCGGAGGGGAGATTGAAAGAAAAAGCTCGCTTTTCTCCTTGAAAATACACCGCAACAAAGAGATTTCTTGGTCTGTGGCGTCGCGTGTGAATGAATTTGGGTCCCATTAGTGCCAGTAAGCTCATACAAAGTGAAAAACGCTCTAAACGAATACCGTTGCACGGCCCCTTTAACCAAGACTATCGAACATTCATAATTTTATGTTTAAGACATTGGACAGAAAACAGAACATTTCCATATAATTCCTTTTGGACAGGTAATTGTGATATATAGAAAGCTTGAGCCGTGTAGTGACACCGAGGTTTAGAACAAATACGGACAACTCAATACGCGTGTGCTGGATTCACGCTAGAACATCATAATGAGAGTAAATACGAGGGGCGCTCATAAATTTCGTAATATCGGCACAAAGAATTGAAAAAAAATGAAACAAAACAGGCATCAACATGAGCGCGCGTCCCTCTAGTTTCCGCACAGTATAAACATCGCATGCTATAGTAGCTCAGAACACCGCTAGGGAGTCGAAACAAAAATGGCACCGCCCATCGGTACCAAGCACATGCAGTGATCCGTTTTTTTCCGTTTGAAGGGAAGCAATGCCAAGGATATTCATTCCAATCCGGGAGCGTTGTTCGGGGACAACGCCCCAGTTTACGACACTTTGGTTAAATGGTGGAGACTCTTCCAGTGTGGTCAAATAAGAGGAAAGCATTTCAAGGACGGCGACAAAGTGAATGCTGAGGTGGAGCGATTCCTGAACCCTCAAAACGAGGAGTTCCATAACAATGGCCGCCAGCATGTGGTGCATCGCTAGAAAAAGTGGGTGACTTTTGGTAGCGAATATATAGAGAAAGCCTCAACTAGTACTCGAGTTTGATTGCTGAATCTCTATTTCTTCGTGACAATACTACGAACTTTATGAACGACCCTCGTATTTTCACACCACGTAGAACGGCCTCTCCTACATATACACTGAGTACTATGTTGCAATAAAGGTTTTCAACGCATAAATTTATCTCACACACCTTATGTTACAATCATTGGTGATTTTATATCAAACTAAACCAATATGTGATATTAAATTTTCACCACGCGAATAAAAGTTCTCCTATATTAGTGGAAAGTGCCCTTTTTTGATTTGCACAGGCAGTACAAGTTGGGCATGCCTACGCGTAGCCGAAATGGGACCGAAGAGGGTACTGTGAGTGCGGCACACACGTTGGTGTACTGCCCAAGTTGGCCTTCTATCGCTTTGCCCACATGTCTGCGAACTTTGCCCTCGCGGAAACAAGATGAGACCCGCGGGAGTATGGCAAGGCGTTTCCCAGCTTACTTTGACCGCGTTGGGTCTACGTTGGCCCACTTCCTCGCTACCTGGTAAATCACGTCTCCGACTAGGGCCCGGTCAGGGCTTGAGAACAGTGCGTTGTACCCTGCTAGCGCGTTCCGCCCGGTCCGTTCACCGCTACGCTGGGACTGGGATGGAAGCTACGTTCTCGTTGGACGGGTTATAGGCCTCTCTTTCGCCACGTCATCACGCTCTCGCCCATACCCATGCGTAGAAAACCGGGTAGGGTAATGAAAGGAAGGCAGCTGAGTTGCACGACGGGCACGTAGCTCCCGCCCTAGTCTCAGCTAAGGGGTGAACGGAGTATCGTCTTCACTAAAGTGATGGATATCCTGACTCACCCAAGTACCGCCATCGTTTGATCGTGCCGCTGGCGCTTCAAGTGGATAGCGGCGACGAATCGCAATTTTTGGTTCATGGAGCATCCCATATCCAGACGCGCACGCTTCTATTATTCTTCTGTTGCTTCCGGTGACCCGCAGCCGTTTGCGAGCACGCTACAATTGTTCTACTGTAGATGCCGGCGCCGCGCCGCCGCGCCAAACTAGATTGGCTGCGACGTTGCGCCATTTTCGGCTCAAATGCTTCCGGCAACGGACCACCTTGGCGGTACTTCTTTGTGAAATTCAAATTCATTCAGCGCTTTAGTCTCCCCATCTTGCCTCGATGGTGAGGCAGCGCTAATAATGTCACGTGTTTACATCGGTTGCCGTATGGGCGTGTGGCTGAAACAGTGACGAGTCCTCAGGAAGCAAACTCTCGGTACATCGCATTTTACGTGACATGGACGTCACATGACACCATAACCCCATGTGACGCCGTGACGCCACGTTACCCATTGATATCACGCGAGACACTTGCTTCATCCAGACGTCACGTGACGACATAATGTCACGTTACACCGTGACGTCACGTCACTTGATATCGTGACCACACATGACCTTACGTTACGTTAGATGCTCCTGTGACCATGTGGCTAACAGATTATCAGGTAACAATATGGCATCAAGTAACACCATGTTGTCATTGTGGTCCTCTAAATGCTATGCATCTTACAGCGCCTTGGGGATTCACCAAATGGAGTTTTTTTGTTTATTATCTGTGCAGTTTTTATACGCTTTCGTCTAGTTTAATCGAAAGACACTTTTGTGTTCCCTGAGATTTCAGACATACGCACATAACATTCAGAGAAAAACAATATTTTACAAGACCTATGCAAGGTATTTAACCAGTTATCTTGCCCTCGTTTGTCAATTTTTTGATGTTTTAATTAATTGCTCATGAAATCACCGCAAACCTAATCGATAGGTGGGCGTTTACGGCCACTTAGTTCTCGATATCTTATCTGACTACTTCTCCAGAGGAGATCACACGGTGCTCTTCACCATTAAAAAGGCGAAAAACCCGATAGAAGCATTTACTTCTACGCCACTATACGTTCCTAAACTTTACCACACAGCATGCTTGTTTGTTCACTGAGCTGAGTTAACTGCGTGCTGAACACGCGTCTCTGCTCGGAGAACGTGGGGCGAAAGCTCGCGCTGCAGAGCCCAGGGATCCTGGGTTTCAATACACACCCCTGCCCGTTTCTGTTCATAGAAACGCATCGTACCGGCACGCATTCTTGTAATCTCTACTGCGTGACGCACATGAAAGACCACAGGCTAACAGTTGTATGGTACCGGCTAATTAGCTCGTCTGCAGAGAGACATCGTCCAATTGAGACAAACTACCTGCTGTCTAAGCCCTTTCACAATACAAAGCCAGCCTTATGCATGCAAAACAAGGTCGCAATGTGCTAACGTTTAGGCGTCTACATTTTTTTTTTATTTGCAGCATATTTGCGTTGTATTGCGTCGCCGGAAGAACTGGGATTATTATGTTCGTGGTCTTTCCTTCGAGATTCATTCCTCGGCTTTTGTATTGCCTCCTGCCGGCGTCTCATTAATTGCATGCTGTTAGTGTTAGCGACTAGAGCCAGTTCACTTTAAGATGCTAACCCCGTCTGTTGCTTTTCCTTTTTGCCACTGTTTTGATTTTAACGGATGCACCAGGGGCAAACATTGGCAGGGACTTTTTTCCTTGCAGTACCATAACACCTGAAATGCTGTCAGTTAAAAGTGATCGTTTCGACTGTTCAGAAAATATTAAGCAGTCGTTCTGGAAGTGAACAACTTTTTTTTTTATTCTGAGGAACTAAGTTGGTGTGTCACGTGACAGGGGAGAGGATAGGGGGAAATCAGATGAATGTGAAGGGTGGGAACTGTAGGAGAAAAAGTGAATTAAAGAAGAGGGAAAATGAAGGAAGGGAGAGATGATTTCAATTTCACGTGTCGCAAAATACACCGCTGAATTCAGCAGTGAAACTGAACTCGTTTGTCCGGTGACAAGGAGTAAAGAGGAGAAAGGGGAAAAAAGGAGGGGAAGGAGGAGGACGCCATGAAAGAATATACAAAGGATGGGAAGAAGATGGGGGAGGAAAGGAGCGGTAGAGAATTGTACGCCGGTGGGAGAGGAGGGAAGATGGGGAAGTGAAGCGCGAGACACATGCGCGTCCAAACTGTCCGATCCGACGTGCGAACTGTCGGAATGACGTTCGGAGGCGAGGGTTTTCGTCGCACCGGAGCGTCGGACAGGGGATCTGTCCGGAGCCGGCGTGCGACCAACTTGCCAGATATCGCCGCACCGTTGTCCGATTTTCGGAGGGCCGCAGCCAATGGCAGCACGGATGGCGCGAAGGTCATGTTGTGACGTGACGTTCGGACCGATCGGGCTAGGAGGCGCTACGTGGCTTGGGGAAACGGATCTGGCGGTGCGCGGTGCGTCACGCGACGCGAGTCCTGGTTTTGAAGGAAACGGACGCCATCGAGTTTTCCCGCGCGCACAAAACGAGCTGCTGATTTCGCGCGCCAAAGCCAGCCGGCCTTCTGGGACCGATCGAGATTTTTGAAACCCGAATATACTCCGTTTCACCTTACGATGGACAGCAGCGGACGCTACGAGCCATTCCAATGTCATATGAGTTTCACGCGAACTTCGGGAGAGACGCAGCAATGCACCCGGTACGTAGTCACGTGATTTGTACGCAGTGCTCGCTTCGCTGGGATGGCTCCTAAGGTCCGCTGCGGTCCATCGCGATTAAGTGATGTTGAGCAGAAACGTAGCCTCACGGAAAATCTTCACACACTCACACTTTAATAGAATGTAATAAGAATATTGTGTTTGCTTTAAAGTCAGAAAAACCAAGAAGGTCGAGGGAAGTATTTTAGTTTTCAAGGCTAGGTGGCGCGACCTACCGCCCGTTATAAATATAGCCAGTAGCATCCATCCATCCGTTCGGTAGAGGGATACCCGAAACTGGGCGGAGCTGAACGGAGCGACGCAACGACGCGTCGGAAATCATGTGTCGCGAAGCGTCCTGTGCGGCGATTTGGAGCAGCCATCTTCCCGACAGTTCGCACGCCGGATCGGACAGTTTTGACGCGCATGTGTTTCGCGCTTAAGGCACTGTGGTAGGTTGGGCTAGTTCGTGTGGCATTGTAAAAGTGTAAAAAATAGCGCGGAAAACGACACGGACACAGAAGGTGTACACACACAGATCGCTGACTTTCAACTCAAGAAGGAACGCAGATGGGCAGGACACCCTGGGAGGCGGGGATGGGGAGAGGGAGGAAAGGAAGAAAGAGATGGAATGGGGAGAGGAAATTGGTGTGTCACGCGACGTATGAAGCCTTTAGGGGCAAAGCTCCTAAGGGGCCAGCCATGTCCGTCCGTCTGGCGTCCGGTGCTCGTGCTCGTGAGCTCACGTGCTCGTTTAGAGAAAAAAAATGAAAAAATGATGAAAAAAAAATGTTTGCGCAGTCGACAGTATTTGAGCCTGTGCGGGGAGACCCCAATTGATTTCAAGTTCATCGCCTTAACTACTCAGCCACGACTGCGGGACGAGTGGGGGCTCTGAGATGTGGTAGTAACTCAGGAGCTGGGGATGTCATGGATCAAACATTGCATGAAGCCACTCAACGTCTATACAGCAGAGTGCGCTGCGGACAAATGCGTATATAATCACGTTAAACTTTGCATGCTCAACGTTTATAGACGAGAGGGCGATGTGGTCCAATGCTCAAATGCGTATATAACCACGTTCCATACCACATATTCTCTTTCTGACATGGATGAAAAAGAACGAAAGGCTCGGCATGCTGCGGCTCAGCGTCTACGCAGACAAGCACCACCAGAGCATCGCCCCAATCAACATCATTCACCACGTGGAGATGCGGTCAATTTTTTTGTTTACCCTTGTCCCCAGTCATGTTATTGACAAGTCCGGTATGCGAGATGAAAGCAAGGCATCATAACCGGGAACATGTAAAATAATATGGAAAAACCAAAGCGAGAATGATGGACATTGGCGATTGAAACGAGACGTCCCCTTAGTGGTGGGGCAAGAGCGAAACGATGTTTCCCGCCTATCGGAAGTTCCGCAATTCTACCGGGTGGCTCAAGGAGACGGCAGGCTCTTTAAATCGACCGCAAAATTCGGTTTCTTAGCCTATCGCGCTACGACTTTGTGCAGCGCTGCCCACAGATGGAACATTTTTTTGTAAAATTTGCAAAGAGCAAACTTACCTGAGGAAAAAGTAAAAAAAAGAAAAAGGCTTAGCTCCTATGGAAACGCAGCGACGCCACCGGTCTTCAAAGAGCACGGCGCCGTTTCGCACGGGACACAACAGATGGCGCAACGAACGCCGCCAACGAACGAGCATACGGCGTCGAGAGCCAGCGTCTTTAGCAGACCATCTTTTCGACTCAAAAGCAGCGCGCGTTCCGCAGGCGGCGACAGTCGCAGAAACAATTACAGGCGCGGTAAAAACAAGCAACTGCAGTTCCTTGTCTGCTAAATACGCCGGCTCTCGGCGTCGTCTGCCCGTTCGTTGGCAGCAGTTGGCGTCGTGACCGCTTGCGCCCTCTCTTGTCTCCCGTGCGAAACGGCGCCGTGCTCTTTGAAGACCGGTGGCGTCGCTGCGTTTCCATAGGAGCTAAGCCTTTTTCTTTCTTTACTTTTTCCTCAGGTAAGTTTGCTCTTTGCAAATTTTACAAAAACATATGCACCATCTGTGGGCAGCGCTGCACAAAGTCGTAGCGCGATAGGTTAAGAAACCGAATTTTGCGGTCGATTTAAAGAGCCTGCCGTCTCCTTGAGCCACCCGGTAGATGGGGACGTCCGCGTAGAAACGCTGTATATTTCCCGCTGTATTTAGGGCGGAAATAATTTTGTAGAGGTCACGTGGTATCCTCACGACAATTTCCCCGCAAAACGTAACAAGGAATCCGACTTTTTCTTTAGTCCACGTCAATTTTTCCGCTAAATCTAGTGGGTAAACCGAAATGGGCATATAGCTCACGTAATGTCAATGTTGCCACTTGGTGTAGGGGTCACGTGACCTTATGTGAATTGAAGTTTATTTTCCCGCAAGATTTACAGGAAAATGCATGGACGGAGGAGCAGACGGATTGATTGACGTAAAGACAAAACTCTTGGGTCGGGGAGGGGGGGGGGGGGGAAGGGTTTTGTTAAAAAGTATTTGATGCCTAAAAATGAGTGAAAGTGCAGTCATGGCATTCAAAATTCACTCGTTTGGTCAAGCCCAAAAGCCAGCTGTTTAATGGTGGTACTTAAAATGAATCACTCACACTAATGAGCAAGTCACTTACCCCGAACGTAGAACCAATCGCAGTGTGGGTGCAGTTCTTTCCGGGTTGGTAGAACTGCGCTTCTGTTGGATTCTCCGGCCAGAACCAAATAACGGCCATTGAAAACGACACCATGAGCTGTCTTCGGGTGAACTGAGCTTGCCGGCTCTGCACGTAGTCCAGAGCTTCCACCTGCGGTAATATAACGAAATTAAAATAAACCTATGTAAGGTTATGCTCGACTTACTACGACGCCACCATAAGCCACATTTTCCCGTCTCCTGTCGCACCGACTTCTTTATTTGAGTAATACTGAATGGTTAAAGAACAAATATTCTTTAGGCGGCAATTTACTTCTGAGTTACGATTCATTTCTCTTTGACTATGTGAGAGCTCCTGTTTAACGAAGCAAAATGACACAGAGAAAGGGCCAAGTACATTTCCAAATGAAGGTCAATTCGCTTTTCGACGACTCCCCTGACTTGCCTTTTAAGAGTGAGAGTAAGTTTCCGAGCTCTCGATGTCGCGTAAAACAGTCACCATGGCGGTAGTAGGTGCTCACCACTTTTGCCGTGTGCACCTACTACTGCCCCCAACTGTACGTTGCCGCGCGCGTCACCGAGTGAGTATGTGCGTGCGTGGGCGAATGGTTACAGCGCTTGACTTTGGCGCAGAAGGTTTGGGTTAGATTACAGTCAGCGGAATGTTCTTTTATTTAGTCTTTGGACTTGGCGTTCTCGTAAGTTTGAGACCATTGTCGTCTGATCGAGTTCCGAATGTTCCACGCGCCGCAAGTTCTACGCCGAAGGTTCAGAAGCCCACGCATGTACTATCGGGGAAAAATGAAATGCGAACAGAGGAGCGCGTGGCTTGCCGTACAGGCTGCGCCACCTGGAAGTGAGCCTAGGGGCGAGGGTGCGTGGCCTACTGCGATGTGTTCACGCCCTTCGCTCGGCGCTCCCCAAGCTTCTGCAGTGCGCCTCTCAGTGCGCTGAAAGCTATCACCGCCATCTTTGCTGGCTCAGCGCGTGCGGTGCGAAGAAGCTCGGCCCACGCGCCGAGCAGACAAAGATAGCGGTGACAGCTTTCAGCACACTGAGAGGCGCACTGCCGAAGCTTGGGGAGCGCCGAGCGAAGGGCGTGAACACATCGGAGTAGGCCACGCACCCTCGCCCCTAGGCTCACTTCCAGGTGGCGCAGCCTGTATGGCAAGCCGCGCGCTCCTCTGTTCGCATTTCATTTTTCCCCGATAGTACATAAGGGGCTCCGCCTGGCGAGCCGGAGTCAGTTTCGCCCCGGCGTTTGATCCTGCTGCTTCACCGCCTTACACGCCTGCGACGCACGCCTTTTTTCTATTTTGTTTTGAGCCCAAGTTCGCCCCATGAAACGTTTAGTTTGCTTCAGTTTGCGTTGCCTCATCAATTGTTATTCGTGACAATATAATATTTATAAGCTTAGTGATATAGTGTTTGCCATTCTTGTTAGTTTTGTTATCGTTGGAAGCTAGCTTAATTTTCCCAGCATGGTTAGTGAAACTGCCTCCTGCATTAATCAATCGTTTATTACAAATTTTAAAACTTACTTTTTTATGCTTGGTTTTTATGTTCTTTCACAAAAAAAAAAGAAACACCAACTATATTTTGGGCCCTTCATTGACCTATATCCACAGTATTTTGTTGCTATGCGAACAGTATCGCAGGTTTAAGTGCGCAGCGCCGTTGTGGGTGGTCTGTTTGAGAACAGGACGAAAACGTTTCCAATACCTCCATATGAAGTTATGCTGCGTGGGCAAGGCAATTGCAGGAGCATCTTCTGTGAACGTTTGGGAATATTTCCCTCTTCTATGAATTTCAGCGTAGAAAGTGGTAGCCACTACCCATGAACATTGTTAATAGAAAAAACTAAGGAGCTGGCCGAATCTCGCATACAATGCCGAGATCTCCAGGGAAACAAAAAACAAGAACCGTGGCTTTCACTTCCTGTGTGAAAACAAATTAATGTAAAGTCCACGCAAATAAAAAAAAAATAATCAATATAAGTCTGACGCTCCTACACTCTAAGAAAAAGTGAGCACCACTTCTCGTCATCATGCGTTTCGACGGCTCTATCAACCCCCCAGGCTTACTTAACTACCCACTGGGCTCGAGCCATTGAGCGTTACTACCCTGTTGGCAGGTGACAAGCATGGGGTAGTCACGTTTTATAAACTCTTGAATTCGACATTGAAGTGCATGCAGTAAAATTATTTCAGAAAGTACTTGAAGCTTGTTTTCTTTGTGCGTTGGTTACCATTTATTCAAATTTGAACCGGTCGAAACAGGCGTGTGGCTCAGTTCCCCTAAACTGGCAGAAAACAAACATTACCAAAGAGTACAGGCAACCTTGGTTGGCACCTACTAAAACCCGAGGCAGATAATGTGTATCGTGGTTGTCCTTTTTGGTTCCGTCGCGAGTTTTACCAAGTACAGGAGTAAACAGCTGGCAGCTGGCGTCATGCTCGAGGAATTTAACCAAATCTCGAGAAAAGCACAGGAAGCTACGCACGGGCGTGAGTTGACTTGAATGTTCGCGGGGCTAGATACACTTGTCGTCTTTTATTGTGCGGTTCAGTAAAGAGCGTGCTCTCATTAAAGGTGTGATCGGTCAGTTCTGCGTCCCGATCAGTTGATAATGGCCTCCTCGGTTCCGTCGAAGTTGCGTGCCAGTCATACCCAATTTGTTTTTTTGCTTTCGAGTGCAGTGAAGTATGAAGCATTGAAAACTATGACTGAGGCCGGATAGGACGAACGTACACAAATATCTGGGATCATGTCCGCTTATTTTCGTATTTCCCTGTCTCGGGATATATGATTCGCCTTCACTGGCTCATTTGGCAAATTTCATCGAGCATACTCGACAAAAAATGCTTCAAACAAGTGTGCGTCATCTCAGGTGGAGTACTTTGAAGGGGACTAGGATTTCAGGCCTTACGGCAAGCGTTCCTTTTACCTATATAAAGATTTCCAATTAAATTTCCAAAAATAAGGCGTTGGCAAACATACAAGTGCTATTTGTTTTAGATTTTCTTTTAGAAAAAGTACTGCTGCAGACGCCAGCAGGTGCAGCGCAGAGAACTATGTTCTCGGCGTTTTTTGATGCTTAGATAATTTAGCATATGTCTTTCGCGTTCATTGCAGAAGGCACGGGCTCGAAAGTGGCAATTCTGCACTGTCCTCTTGGCGCGAGCGCGAACGCATATAACGCATATTTGAAAGACACGCGCTTGACTAGAAACAATTGTAGCGAAAAGAAAAAAAACTGAAACAACGCTTCGGGGAGGACCGGCGGACGGGCTTCGCTAGAATCAGCTGCGCGTGCTCAGTGTACTCAACGTGTACTCAACCGCCGCTGAAGTCATTCGGATATGTAAAAAGAAAAAAAGAAAATGAATCAGCGTGTTCAGAAAGTTGTGATTGCAGAAATTAGTTTCGATAATTAATACTATTAATTATACAGGCTTCTGTATACTTGAAGTGTAGGCTAGCGAGGAAACGAAACTGATCAAAACGTGTCGTTCAGCGACCATTCAAATTTATTTATAACCAGCAGTTCACTTTTGCAATGAATCACATTAGAGATATGAGCGCTTTCCTAAGGGCACTAGAGGAAAATATTATTTACGGGTAACTCTGGGACCGTCTTTTCGTATTTGTGCAAAATATGACAGTGGTTACCATCCTAATCGGTCAAAAAAAATGCAGCAGTATATAAGCTGGTGGTGATGACTAGTCGTGTGTAAAAGAATGTAGAGTGTCAATATCCCATGTTGTACCTTGTGCGGTTTGTGAACGCGTTCATGTATAAACTCCTATGCTGTCTGTAAGTCGCGTATGTGTAATGTGGAACACCTACATACGTGCATGTCTGGCGAGGCGCTCAAAGCAAAGACTCTTTGTTTCTTTTTGTTTAGTTTGAGCGCTGTCCGTTAGGTGGCGCGTGTCGCCGCCCAATTCAAGGAGTCGCGCGTTTATGTGTCTACTTATGTGAGTGAAAAACATGGAGGCGTTCCATGGCTCCACGGAGCAGCCTACGGAGGGTTCGGTTCTCAGCCTCTCGTACCAGTGGCATCAGTCCCATAGCCAGTTGAATGGGTGTTCCGGGCGGTGTAGCGCCAAGTGCGTGCACAGACGCGGTAAGGATTACCAGGGACTGAAAGTGGATAACGAATGCTAACAGGTGAGCAGGAGCGTTGAACGATCGGAAGCGACGCCGCTTGAATTAGAGTCACTAAATAAAGCTACGCTTTCAGAGTACCGAAACTCCCAAACTACGCGTCTGAAGCGCGTCAGGCGCCGCCATCTTGTGTCCGCGCGCAAATGGAGGAGTGACTGTAGCTGAGCCAAGCCGAGCTGTAGCCTGCGCCAGCTGCCGCGGCCGCATCGGTGGCAGCGAATCAAAGTCGTGTTGTTCGTATCTCGACGTAACACGAAAAACGCGCGTGCTTAGCGACGGACTTCAGCGTGCGCGCGCAGTAAACAGCAAACAGCAGCAGGCGGAGGATCGCTGGACCCAAGATGGTGGCGCTGAAAAAACGCGATGATGATGATAGCAACTCACGTGACTGCCGCTGTCCAATGATGCCGCATCGAACCAGAATATTGTTGAATAGAGCGACAATATTGTCGGCAAAATGCCAAAGAAAAGGAATGCGGTACTCTGAAAGCGTAGCTTTATTTAGTGACTCTAGCTTGAATCGGTGATGCTTCGCCTCGCCGCTGTGAACCGGAAACGCCGGAGCACTTGCGGCAAGCATTTGTCGCTATGCGATTCCTTTTTTTAATGTTTTCTGCCCGCAAAGTAAATGCAGCCGGCCGCGCGAAAGCAGTCGCGGACAAACCCCTCGTTGGCAGCAGCGACGGCACAGGGCTACGACGCTGAAAACTGCTCATCTTTACAGATAGCCGATTCCAACTCCAGCGTGCCGCTATTCTTTGGCATCTACCCCTGACAAGCGACAAGCCCGTGACCTCCGTGACTGCGCTCTTCAAACCAACCTGCCATTGGACGCCGCCACCGGACGTCAGCTGCTCTTCCCTACAAAAGAAGAGTGCATCTGGTCCCCTAGTCAGTTGGCAGCAGCGACGGCACAGGGCTACGACGCTGAAAACTGCTCATCTTTACAGATAGCCGATTCCAACTCCAGCGTGCCGCTATCCTTTGGCATCTACCCCTGACAAGCGACAAGCCCGTGGCCTCCGTGACTGCGCTCTTCAAACCAACCTGCCATTGGACGCCGCCACCGGACGTCAGCTGCTCTTCCCTACAAAAGAAGAGTGCATCTGGTCCCCTAGTCAGTTGGCAGCAGCGACGGCACAGGGCTACGACGCTGAAAACTGCTCATCTTTACAGATAGCCGATTCCAACTCCAGCGTGCCGCTATTCCTTTGGCATCTACCCCTGACAAGCGACAAGCCCGTGGCCTCCGTGACTGCGCTCTTCAAACCAACCTGCCATTGGACGCCGCCACCGGACGTCAGCTGCTCTTCCCTACAAAAGAAGAGTGCATCTGGTCCCCTAGTCAGTTGGCAGCAGCGACGGCACAGGGCTACGACGCTGAAAACTGCTCATCTTTACAGATAGCCGATTCCAACTCCAGCGTGCCGCTATTCTTTGGCATCTACCCCTGACAAGCGACAAGCCCGTGGCCTCCGTGACTGCGCTCTTCAAACCAACCTGCCATTGGACGCCGCCACCGGACGTCAGCTGCTCTTCCCTACAAAAGAAGAGTGCATCTGGTCCCCTAGTCAGTTGGCAGCAGCGACGGCACAGGGCTACGACGCTGAAAACTGCTCATCTTTACAGATAGCCGATTCCAACTCCAGCGTGCCGCTATCCTTTGGCATCTACCCCTGACAAGCGACAAGCCCGTGGCCTCCGTGACTGCGCTCTTCAAACCAACCTGCCATTGGACGCCGCCACCGGACGTCAGCTGCTCTTCCCTACAAAAGAAGAGTGCATCTGGTCCCCTAGTCAGTTGGCAGCAGCGACGGCACAGGGCTACGACGCTGAAAACTGCTCATCTTTACAGATAGCCGATTCCAACTCCAGCGTGCCGCTATCCTTTGGCATCTACCCCTGACAAGCGACAAGCCCGTGGCCTCCGTGACTGCGCTCTTCAAACCAACCTGCCATTGGACGCCGCCACCGGACGTCAGCTGCTCTTCCCTACAAAAGAAGAGTGCATCTGGTCCCCTAGTCAGTTGGCAGCAGCGACGGCACAGGGCTACGACGCTGAAAACTGCTCATCTTTACAGATAGCCGATTCCAACTCCAGCGTGCCGCTATCCTTTGGCATCTACCCCTGACAAGCGACAAGCCCGTGGCCTCCGTGACTGCGCTCTTCAAACCAACCTGCCATTGGACGCCGCCACCGGACGTCAGCTGCTCTTCCCTACAAAAGAAGAGTGCATCTGGTCCCCTAGTCAGTTGGCAGCAGCGACGGCACAGGGCTACGACGCTGAAAACTGCTCATCTTTACAGGTGTGCCTTTATTTCTTTTGTTACTTACCTCAATTAGGTGTTACCGTCGCTGCTGCCACAGCTACTATTGTTACAGCTCAGACTGTCTATTCTTTATTTTATTTTGTGTACCAGTGGTTTAACATGTCGAAGGAAATTTCTAAACTACTGAAAGACCTGAGGGAGGAACTTCAGCAGGAGTGGAAGGCCTTTAGGGTGGCATTGGAGAGAGACATTAGAGGTGACATTCGGCAATTGCGGACTGATGTCAAAGAAGCCAAAGAGAGTATGGACTTCATGAACCATGAATTTGAAGACATGAAAAAAAAGATTAAGGAAGTTCTAGACGAACATGTTGCACTTAAAAAAGAAAATGCTGAACTGTCACAACGGTGCGACGAAATGAAACGACAGTTGCAGAACTGTCAGGAACGACTGACCGAAACAGAACAATACTCAAGAAATGCAAACTTGGAAATCAAAGGGATCGTGAAACATGACAATGAGGGGCTTCTAGATTTGATGGGAAAGCTAGGCCAGTTCATCGGTGAACCGATCGTTCAAGCGGACATTGTGGCGTGTCACCGGGTGCCGACCCGCGATGCTGGAAAGTCGAACATCGTACTGCAGTTCATAAACCGCGCCAAACGCGACGCCGTTCTTCATAAAGCTAAAAAGAAGCGTCTCTCAAACTCCGATATAGGCCTTGACACAGACGCACCTGTATTTGTAAATGAACATCTTTGCCCCACTTTGAAGCGTGTGCTTGGAAAAGCGATCGAAAAAAAACGTCAGTGCAACTGGAGGTATGTCTGGGTACGAAACGGCAAGATTTTTGCTCGTCAAACGGAAAGCTCTCCACTTGTTCAAATTATCAACGAGGATGACGTCGAGAAGATTCGATAGGTTATCTTTGCTACTTTACTTTTTTTTTCTTCATATTTTAATGGAATACATAGAGCTTGTTTTGCCCGATAACGTAAATCAGTGTCTACTATCTAGAGATGCCATTCATGTCTTTCACTTAAACGCTCGTTCTGTAAAAAATAAACATGATTCAATCATATCATTTTTGGATTGTTGCCGCGTATCGTTTGATATTTTAATGTTCACGGAAACCTGGTATCAGCAGGACGCTGACATGCTTATCCTACCGGGTTACAAGCATTTCTTTCTGAACCGCAAAGATAGGCGCGGTGGTGGTGTCTCAATTCATGTGAAAAGTACTATGGCGTGTGAATTACTCGAGGGTTTTTCTTTAATTACAAGCGAGTATGAAGTGTTAAGCATAAAATGTGGAAGTAACATTGTGACTGTTTTGTACCGCCCACCTTCGGCAGATTTCGGCAATTTTATTTTGTTTCTTGAAACTTTTTTGGAATACATATCAGTAAATAACTACCGCCTGATCCTCGGGGGCGATTTCAATGTAAATATATTAGATGATTCTCTTGAAACAAGAACGCTCAGTAATACGTTAAATGCTATGGGATTTCATAACGTTATTTCATCCGCGACCAGAATTACGTTATCTACGTCAAACGCCATTGACCTATTCATAACAAATGTTTCAACCAAAGTCATAGTTGCCGGTACCATTAGCTGCGACATCAGTGATCACGTTCCAATTTTTTTGTCGTTATTTAAACATGAATCTTCAAAAGATAATACAAAGTCCACGGTCACTTTTCGACAAATGTCAGATAAATGTTTATTGGCATTTAGGAACGAAATCTTAAACTATGATTGGGCGCCTGTCTTCTCTGAGTTAGATGTAAATAATGCATACAATAAATTTCTAAACATTTTCAAAGAGCTCTATAACACACATTTTCCGTTCAGAACTATTACCGTAAAGAAGAAAATAAGAAAACCTTGGGTTACCCCAGTGCATATTAAAATGATGCAAAAGAAAGATCGCTTATACAAGGCATTTTTAAGATCAAGAGACCAAAGCAAGTTATCGCGTTTCAAAAAACTTAGGAATGAATTAACGTCTGAGCTCAGGAAAGCAAAATCGTCGTACTATAAGCAAATATTCAAAGATGTCCCTAAACAACGCCCAGATGTTGTTTGGAAAAATATTAATGAAGTCTTAAATTGCAATCAGGTTTTTTCTAGTATAGTTGAATTAACTATAGATGGTCAAGCTATGTCGGGTACGACCTTGGCGGAATATTTTAATAACTACTTTTCAAGTACACACGAGACTGCCTACAATGATGACGCCATTTCGTTTGCCAAACGTGTCGACGATAGTCTTTTTCTAAATCCCACCGACGAACAAGAGGTATTTAACATGTTTTTGGGGCTTAAGAACAGCAAGAGTAGTGATATAAATGAGATACAGATAAAACCAGTTAAATTTGTAATGGACGTCATCGCGCCATGTCTCGTACACATATATAATTTATCTTTATCGTCCGGACATTTTCCTGCGAGCATGAAGTTGGCGAAAGTCGCAGTTATATATAAAGGTGGCAATAAGCATATCATAAGTAATTACAGGCCTATTTCTGTGCTACCTGTTTTTTCCAAGGTACTTGAAAAAATTATTTTTACGCGCCTTGACAACTTTTTTGCGAAACACTGTGTGTTTACAGACTCCCAGTTCGGTTTTCGTAAAGGTAGATCTACAGAAGCAGCATTGTTATTTCAAAAAGAAATTATTTTACAAAACATAGAAAGAAGGCTCATTACTTTAGGCATTTTTATTGATTTTAGCAAAGCGTTTGATGTCCTAAACCACAAAATATTACTTCAGAAATTAAATCGTTACGGTGTCCGCGGCACGCCACTTGCTTTACTTGAATCCTACTTAAATAATCGTAAACAGTGTGTTGTTATCGATGGGCAATGCTCTTCTTTCCGAAATATTCGCACTGGTGTACCACAAGGAAGTATATTGGGACCCCTTTTATTTAATGTCTATATTAATGATATTGTAAACATCGATGACGAAGCGCAGTTCATTATCTACGCGGATGACACCAGCTTGTTTCTCTCGGGGGAAGAAGCTGATGTATTAGTATGTAAAGCAAATTCTATTTTAAGTAAGTTTTTTATGTGGTCTGAAACAAATGGGCTCAAGGTAAACACAACAAAAACCAAAGCAATTTTATTTAGGTCAACAAATAAACCTGTTTCTATAAATAATACAATCAATCTTGGTACTTCCTCAATTGAACTTGTAAACCAGCATAAAACCTTGGGTGTAATTTTTTCAGAGCACATGACGTGGGATAACCATATTAATTATATACTTGTTAAACTTTCACGGGTAGTTGGTATTATGGCTCGCTGCCGTAATATTTTGCCACCCAACATTAAGCTCAATATTTATCATGCATTATTCCAGTCCCGCCTAAACTATTGCCATCTTGTGTGGGCCACTACGACCAAAACAAACCTAAATAACATATTATTGCTCCAAAAGAAAATTTTACGTTATATTGGTGATGTTTCTTATTATGATCACACAGAACCTTTATTTTCCAAATTTCACATACTGCATATAGAATCCATGTACGAATACCGTTTGCTTTATACAGTTCGTTTTTCCTGCCCAGCTCTTGTAGAATTTGTGTATGCAATTTCAGATCTTAGAAGGCAGGAATGTGTTGTTAACACGCGTCACACAGTTTCATGGGTCCTCCCTCGGTCTCGCACAAATTATAATTTTCAGTCCTTACATTATAATATACCGCTTCTGTTAAACAAATGTATTAATAACAACATAAATATAAACACAATAAGTAAAAGAGCCCTTCGTTTGTGCTTTTCTAGCATTGTATAATTTTAATGTGTTTTTCATTTGTTGCTGCTGCCAATGTAAAGGGATCCCATACCTAGTCAAGCTGTTTTTTAACAGCTTTTTGTATGGGTTTTCCCACCAGAGTTTCTGGAAATAAACTTGATTTGATTGATTTGATTTGAATGCCCCCCCCCCCTCCCCCCCCCCCCCTCACATCGTCGCCCCTGATCGTAATATGCGCGGTGCAGATGCTTCGAGGCGCGTTTTGGAGTGCTTTAGTGCGCACGGAAGGCAGCGAACGGGCGTACGCACTTGAGAATCGTATTTTAGCAAAAAGCAGTTCAGCTCGCTAGTTCTTACTCGTATTGCTCCACTGTCGCTTGCCAGCCGCCATGTTGCTTTTGGGGGTGGTCACTGTGACTACCTGTTGATTGCGTGCCGTGTGACTACCCATGGGGTCGTTAGTATAACTAAGGGGGATAGCGATATCTGTGACGGCTTCTGACTACCCCAAATGTAGAACCTACGACTACCCTTTTGTTGAGAGTGTACACGAAGCTCGGAAAGATTTCAGAACACCTAAAAAGATGTAGAAGAAAGCAAATGATGTTTCAGTTAGTCTTCTCACGACAAACTTAAGAGAATCAAAAAGTATTTTTGAATATTGCCAAGAATAACAATTGATGAGGCGACTATGGGCAGACACAAACTAAATCTTTAATATGACGAACTTGTGAAAAATGTTGCGTAGTTACCGCGAGGCGCCTGCTACTGAACTTATAGAGGCGGCGCGAATGTTTATCTTCTTTGTCGATCCCTGTGACCCGTGCCCTTTCGAACAGCATGAAAGCTTATGTTCCTGGTTGCTTGGTCCTTGGCGTAAACATAATTTGCATTGTCTTCATGTCTTTCATGTCTGCTGCCCCGTCATAATACGATATCTTGGCGACGAGGAAGCTCATCTGATTTGCGCGGAAGCCGACATGACAACTGGTGACCCGGTAGCAACGGGAGCAGTGCCGCAAGTCTTCTCTCGAGTGGGCTTCATTGAACCTTTGGACGAATGGACCAGCGGCTGGCCGTCGTATCAGGAACGACTAACATCGTTTTTCTGGTCACCAGAATCGCCGAGGACGTCAAGGTACACGCATTTCTGGGTCTCATAGGCTCGGAAACGGACAACATCCTTGGGTCATTGACCACGCCATAGTTTTAAGCAACAAAAACGTTCTGACCAGCTTAAAAAGCTTTTGGTGGACCGCCAGGCACTGAAACTATCAATTATCAGCGAACGTGCCAAATTTCACAAAGAATGCGGCTCGAGAATAAATCTGTAGCAACGTTCGCTGCAGAATTAGGTTAGTTGCCAGAAACGCGAGACTTCGAAGCATCCTTGGACCAGTCTCTGAGGGACCGCTTTGTGTGCGGTTTACGAAGAAAAGACACTCCGCGTGTGTGGTTCCCAGAAGACAGGCTAACCTTTCAGAAAGCCGTAGAGAGAGCACTGGTCATAGAAGCGGGCTCAACAAAGTGACCACGTGAGACGTTGTTGCGTTTTTCGAGCAATACACAAAGCTTGGTGCACTTCTTGACAATTACCAGGATCTGTTCAAGAACAAACTGGGACTATTACCGAGGAAAGGGTGGAGCTATCGCTTAAAGAGGATAGCGTACCAAAATTCGTCAAGGCAAGAAGTATGCCGTTTTCCTTACAACTTGCTGTCTAGCATGAACTAAAGAAAATGCAGGTTATGGGCATCATATTGTCATGGGTGGTGACCAAAAGAACAATAAATCGACAGGAAGAAATGAATTTTTAATGTGGCGAACTTTTGCTCAAAACTAAAAGGAAAAGGTTAACAACAGAGCGTCGCGAGTGTCGAAGTCGGCGTAACAGCAGAATCGAACGCTGGGGCGAGACTGACCAGAGCAAAATCTAGTACTACGTAAAGAGCGGACACTTCCATAGGCCCCAGCGGCCCAATTTAGTGTCAGCGTGCGCACCCAGCGGCCAGTATAGTCCCTAGTTGAGTGGTGAATGGATGAATACACGCAGTAACCACTGGCCAGATGAATGAATGAATTCAAGGCGAATTCTGGCGGTATTTTATTGTATTGGGCAGTAGCATGCGCCCTCTAGTTTAACTAGTCAGTGTTATTGTAACTAGCGTGGTTTTTGTGTAAAATAGAATAGTTTCATAAGTATACCTTAATTGTACTGCAGAAAAAAATCATCCAGCGCTACATATGATTCAAACTGACCGCACACCGAAAAGGATATTTTCACATTTGTGCCAACTCTCTTGAAGGGACAAAATGAGACGACACCAGGGATTGACACATAAAAGTATTCATTTTTGTACCTATGTCAAGCAAAACAAACATCAACTCTGAAGACGATGAGTGATGTATGTTATTCATACATTACAAAAATAAGATTATACATGCAAAATGTATGAATAAAGGCCCGTTCACACACATGCGTCCGCAGCGACCGGAACGACTGGAACAACCGAAACGACCGTTGCAAGGGTCTCCAACCGTCAGTTGCCATAGCGACGGAGGGACGCTCGCGCGTGTTCACGACGCAAGGAGTTGGAGCGAGCCCAACTTTCCCTCTGCGTTGCAAACAACCGCAACGACAGACCAATCACAGGTCGAGGAGAACTGCTCGCGCGCGTTGCATTCCGGTCGCGGGCCGGCCGGCCGGCCAGCTCTTGCAAACATGGCGTCGGTGGTGAACGTCGACGTGGACGGCGTGGTGAAAGCTCACCGTTCCGCGTCAAAGCGCTACCCTTGACTGTGAATTTTCGTCGTGTGTCGCTATGATAACCCAGCACGTACTAGAAGGGAAGATCCACCTACTCGTGCGGCGATGTCGTGGCGGCACTCTCAAGACAGCGGAAACGCCCGTGCCGTCGCTTTTGTTTACTTCGACTGGTGCTTTCTGTGCATTTGTGTCCTAGAACATCGCGCGGATTTGTTTTTCGGCCCATTCCATGCGTGTGCTCAAGTTCAAGGTATTGCTGGTGCGTACCGTATAAAGGATGAGAATTTTCACGCGTTTTCATCACCCGAGAAAGGTGATTAGTGTTAGCAATCCTGAACGGTCGCAACGTCTCGCTCGCAACGTCTATCTGGTCACTAAATTATATTTCTACGTTGCTATACCGCCGCTAACATTAGATCGTCTTTTATAATCGTAGAAAAGGCATGTGGCGAGATTTGTACTGTTGGCAAAGTCGTATATTAAAGTCGTGATCGTGCAAACGGCGTACTGCATCTTTTTTTCTTTTTTTAATGTACTACCCTGCAAGCGTATCCTGAAAAATAAAAAAAATAAAGTTTGTGGTCATAGAAGACGGTCTGTCTATTTTCTGTTACGCAAGTGAGTGGCAGCGCGTCCCCTTCTTTTTAGAGGCACCGCTGAAACAGCTGACGGCGGCGGTGAGGCGGTCGCCGTGCTGCCGACGCACTGCGCTTGTTGCAGGAGTGTACGCGCGGCGCAGAGCGGTCGTTCCGGTCCCAACGGACGCAGTCGTCGATAACGGGTTCGTTTCAGGTGTTTGAACTAGCCTTTACACAGCTATTGTACGCGCACAGCAAACAGCAGATCTTCGTGTCTGTACGCCGTAGCCAAAACCCCCGGCTGCTCCGGTGAGGACTGTGGACCTCGCGTCGGGCAGGAAACGGTCCGCCATGTTTGTCAGCGTAGCTGGGTTGCTTACTATTGGTTAGGAGCAAGAGCTGAAGCTCGTTTCTCATTGGCTGTTGATTCGTGTGGTTCCATGCGGTTGCATGTGTGTGTGTACACGTCGCGCATGGTTGTCGTTGAAGTCACAGCGGTTGCATTCGTTCGTAAGCATAGTGGTCGCTCCGAACGCAAATGTGTGAACGGGCCTTAGCGCGCCAACAGTGCAACACTGGAAAAAACGTACTGTATTACAGCGAGACTTACAGCAACAAATGCAATATGTTGGAGGGCATTTAAAAAGATTACAGTTCAAGTTTCATGAAAAGCGCTTACACACGTGACCAATACAGCAATAATAGAAGAACAATCTGGACCAGTGGCTTCTAAATTCAGTGACCATATGCTAATCTCCGTAAACAAAGAAACTACAGTCACAATACTTCTTACGTATACCTTATACCATGACCGCAATGGAAGAATGACTAGAAACCCGCACGAGACAACAAGCAGCGGAACCAACTCAACCCACACAACGGGGCAAGAGAGACAGACCAAGCAGCCGAAGTATCCGCCCCCGTCCGCCCTCCGTCGAGTCCACGACACCGAAGCCAACCGCCGCGCCGCAGCCATAGCAACAGCCGTTGAAGTCGTTTTTGAAAGTTTTCAAAGTTTGTAATAATTTTAAAAGTTTACTCTATACAACAAAGTTATTTATTAATATTATATATCTGACAAATGCTCAGGATAAGTGGCACTGTTGCGCCTACTAATGGCCAGTAGAGTCTCTAACTCCTGGGCCGCGAAACTGCTTGAATGGCCGCTCTTTACGTAGTACTATATTTCTCTATGAACTGATTGCGGCTTGCCACGCGGAGCCCCTTCTGTACACGGGCGGGCTTCTGGGACAATCCGGGTAGAAGGTTCGCGCATATAACATTCTAACCTCGAAGATGCAACGGAGTTTTCGAATTTACCAGAACACTAAATTGTAAGAATAAATAAAAGACGCGTTGCGCCCAGCAATCGAACCTTGGCTCATCGCGTGGGAAACAAGCGCGATAACCGTTAGGCCATGTCCGCGCTGCCTACTTTGCCAGCTACGCCTGCGGCAATATCACCAGTTACGACGAGTGATTACATGATGCCGGTTGTTCCACTAGTGAAGACAGACTGTGGAATAAGGTTGTGCCGCGACTATAAAACCACCGTGAACCCTTGCCTTGACCCTGACCAGTATCCCCTCCCGAAGGGCGACGACCTGTTTCGCAGCACTCACGGGAGGCCAGGAATTTTCGAAGCTTGGTCTAAACCGTGCCTACCACCAGGTGGTGCTGGCTGAGAAGTCAAGGGGTTGCCTAACTTTGAACAGGCACAAAGGACTGCTTGCCGTAAACAGGTTACCGTTCGGAATGCCCTCAGCTCCAGCCGTATTTCAGAGGATTTTGGACAGAATGTCGAAAGATCTTAAAGGCGTCAGTTGATACTTGAATGCCGCCCTTATCACCGGTAGAACGCCGGAGACGCATTAAATCAATATGGAAGCCATTCTAAAGCGGTCGTCTGAGCGGGGAGTTAGCGTGAAGAAAGGAAAGCGTTCATTTTACCAGAAGGACCTGCATTACTTGGGTCATCTCATAAGTACAGCAGGTGTAAGTATGACGCCAGAGGAGATTGAGGTTCTGCTAAAGGTTCCTGCACCCACAGGCAAACAACAGTTGCAGTCATTCTTGGGCGTGGTAAATTACTACGGGAAGTTTGTTCCACGAATCTCTACCCGGGCGAGCCCGCTTTACAGACTGCTGCGTCAAGACCAGCCCTGGTGTTGGGTCAAAGCATGTCAGGCGGTGTTTGAGGAGATCAAAGACAGCAGTAGCGATGTCCTCAATTTCGGCCCACTACTGCCTAAGTAAGCCATTACACGTTGCGTGGGACGCACCGCAGTATGGCGTAGGTGCTGTTCTTTTGCATGTAAGCGATAATGGGAAAACTCCTCCTGTGGCGCATGCATCGCAAACATTGACTAAAGCTTATAGGAACTACAGTGATTTGAAAAAGGAAGCATTAGCCATCATTTTGGTCACTAAGATGTTTTACTTTTACATCTACGGACGATGTTTCACGCTCGTCACGGATCACCAGCTATTACAAAGTATTTTGGGACTAATGACAGGCATTCCGCCTATAGGAGACGGGCGTTTGGAAGCGGCTGCAACGCACTCTGTGTATTATTTACTTCCGGTTCGTATCGAGCAGCTGACGTAGCACCATAACGGCTATGGAAGTGTGCTCGGCTGTTGAACCCGATTAATTCGAGCCACGTCCTTCTGCTGCTGGGTGACTTGCGAATTTCTGAGTGTCTGAAGTTACTTCTACGGATATCATAAGTAGGAATCGGTACGCAGAAGCATCGATAACGGCCACGAAAGCGCAAAGCAAGTGCGGCCGGCGGCAAGCTGCACTGGCGCCGCGCTTTCTGAATCTTGGTATGAAAACTCGGGCTAAGTTAGCTATTTTGTTTTCCTTTTGAGTCAGTGTTCTTTACTGCCTTTTATTCTTGGTGGTTACGTCAGATTACGTTATTTTCTCTCCCACTCTCATGTGGTCAGGAGTATGTAGGCCAGACTAGCAGGTGTTTCAATGATTGTTTAGGGGAGCATTTTGATAATACCCACCGAGTCGTCGTTGGACATTTGGGAATCCACTGTCGGGATAGTGGTTGGGTTGTGTAGCACATTTTAAAATTGTGCAGTAATAGGTAGGAGCGGATACCCACTGACAAGAGAAATAATGAAAGCACAAAGAACAGAGCACCTAAAGGACAAGTGTGTAAGTAGTCCCTCTGTAGCGCTGTTGGCCAGAGAGCTCCAATTTCTATCTAAATGATAGCGGTGAGGGGGAGGGATAACTTGTAGTAGTAGTAGTAAAACTTTATTTTGTCCGAGATGGGGTTTAGGGAGGAGGGGAGTGGGAGGGCCCGTCCTCTTCTTCCTCAGGCGGCTGCCAAACCTTGGGCTTTGGCGGCGTCTTCGGCCATCTGGACGACCCGAAGTTGGAAATCCGTGTCTGAGCTAAGCAGTGCAGTCTCCCACTGCTCTAAGGTGGTAATGGGAAGGGGAGGTAATGAGCTGGTGCGTTTTTGGGTACTTATCAGGGGGCACGCCCACATGATGTGGTGAAGATCGGCCCTACCTGCGCATAATTTACAATCTGCTGTATATAGCCCGGGATACAGATGACTATATGTCACTGGGTTTGGGAATGTGTGAGTTTGTAAAAGGCTTGACTTTTAACTGTAAGACTTGTAAGATGTAAGATGTAAGATGTAAGATGACTTGTAAGAGTTTCTTTTTTTCTTTTTAGAGCGCAGCTCTTAGGCGCCCGTTTCCGGCTTTAGCGGCGTCGGCGTCGCCGTCGCCGTCGGCATAACCGCGGGGTGCATGATGGGTAAATTTCCCCGCTAAATATAGCGGAAAATGTTCCCCACTAAACTTAGCTGAAAATTTTCCTCGCTAAATCTAGCGGAAATTTTTCCCCGCAAAATTTAGCGGAAAATTTTCCCCGCTAAATTTAGCGGAAAATTTTCCCCGCTAAATCTATCGGAAAATTCTCCCCGCTAAATTTAGCGTAAAATTTTCTCCGCCCCCCCCCCCCCCCCTTGAGGTCACGTGACCCCCAGGCCACGTGACCCTCCCCCACCAGGTCACGTGACCCCCCCCCCCCACCCCGTACCTTCCCCTCCTCCTAAAGAGCTGCGCTCTAATTCGGCGTTACAGGGAGTTGTAAAAGGCTTTCATTTTCTTTTCTCGTTTCGCTTGTTTTTTTCTTCCTTTTCTTTTGTCCTTTTGCATTCTTTTCTCTTGTCTTTCGCCTTTTTCCCTTGTATTTTGTGCTATTTCCTCTGCTTATCACGTTCTGGAAAGTCAATCCAGACGTTCAGGAGAAGAACGAAGTAGTCGAATACAAAAGAGTTGGTAAGTTCAGCGCGTGTGCTTGTCTTTCTGAGTATCTGGTGCGTGATTTTTTCTGTGCGCTGTCACCGTGGAATATGGTTTACAAACTCGCCCAAGCATCCATTCTATCTTATTACGTTAGATCGCATCACCAACTCAAATAGGCGCGAATGTCCGCGTGGGACGCGGCTAGGTGAAATGCCATCGGAGTTTTGACGTAGATTTCTCGCGCGATCGAAAAGACACTTAGACACTTCTCTTCAAAAGTTCCGTTCGACGACATCAGATTACGCTATAAGCCTTGCTTTTAAACACTAGCGGTTTCTTTTTTACTTTTCTTAATTTGTCCGCCATGTGCCCCACCATTTGGTTTTTAATTGAGTACGAAACCATGCATAAACGTACACCGAATTTGATATGGGCTACGCAGGGTCGCACGAAGGGTTTATTATCCGTCAAAATATAGGTTCTGCCTGCTTGCATTTGTTTGTTTAAACTATAAAGAGTTGAGGCAGGATCAAGTTTATGTGGTTGATATCCGTTGGCCGAGTTTCAATGAGTGTTCGTAAGTTATTCCATAATGTGAAAAGCGATCAAGCTATACATTTTGAGAGCCCATACACAGAAATATAGCCCAGAGCCACTGATGTCAATGAAAACATCGCGCGTTCGACTGATTGCCTGGGAAGATCGCAAAAAAAATATGACGTCTGCGATATCGCATCCCGCGTCCTCGCGAATCCCTAGTGCGACAAGCCGTGCTCACCCCTTCGGGGATTAATAAAGACCTTTTACTGGGTACCAAAGGTCTGTGTTCGAAATCTTCATTTCACGCTGCTCCAACCCTAAAAAAGAGAGAACACGCTGTGGTGACCTGTAACCAAATTGGCTGCGCATAAACGGGCACCGACGCTTGGCTGTCACGGGTTACTTTGCTCATTCACTCGCTTTACAGGCGTGACGGCCCATCACTGCTTCCGTTCTTCGTTCCACGGGAACTGAAACATCTTGTGTCCTTCATGGCTCACGTTAAAACAAGGTACCGCGGAGCTGGGAACAATTTTCACTGCGAATGAGCACGACCACCACGCCTAGAAGGGCTGGCTATGCAGCTGGATGAAAAGCGACCGGCATCGTACAAACCGGAAACGTGAAGTCACGTTACACCTCGTCTCCGATGACGGAACTTCCGACTCAAACGCCAGTAACCTTTTGCCGCAGCACGTTTTCAGCGCTGGGTTGAGACTTTGTCAGTGTACACTGCTCGTTGGTGTACAAGAGATCCATTGACAACGCAGAAGCCGATTTTTATCTCAAGGTTTCCTCTCGAGAGTGAGAAGCACGACAGTTCGGAAGAAGAAGAGTCTTTCTATGCATTGTGCCTAGAGTCAATGCGGCCTTCATTGTCCGAGTACTCGGTAACCGGCGGAAGTAAAGGCAATTGTACTCCCTCGTCGTCGAGCCAGGACCTCCACGCTGTGGGAGTACAGGGAACGAAGATCTGAAGTGAAGCCCAGACGGAGCGTTTCGTGAGTCCTTTCGCGGCTCGATACGACGTCTGCGACAGTCATGCAGTAGGGACGTTGGCAGGGTGCGTACCATTTGTTCGCCAATGCCATGGGCGGGCTTCGGACTGTGACCACTTGTCTGTCGGGAAGATTTGCAGCCTGCAATTTTTTTCCCAACCAGGGACGGAAGAAAGACGTATGTTTTAGATAGCAGCTCTTAGGCGCCCGTTTCCGGCTTGAGTGGCGTCGTCGGCGTCGGCGTCAGCGTAACCACGCGTTGCAGTATGCGACGTTTCCCAAAATGACGTCACTCGTTACGTCTCGTGTGACTTCACGAGGGTTACCCTCGCGAGGGTCACGATGGTAGCCCTCACGAGGGGTACGAGAGTGGGTGGTCCCCGTTTCAACCCATTCCCAATTCAACCTTCCCGTTTGTACCTTTCCATTTTGGCCCGGCTCAAAACGATCTTCGTGTTTCATCCTTTCCCATTTTGACCTATCCCGAAACAACCTTCCCGCTTCGGCCATCGTTTGTTATCAGTTGGGTGTGGGCCAGGGGGCATAAGTGGGTCAGCAAGGACCGCAAAATATGAGAACTGGAGTGTCGCCTTCCTGATAGCACGATTTCCCTGTTCGACTTTCTCAACAAGGCGAAGGCATTTTTTGGTCTATGATGTTTTCCTGTGTGCGTGAATGTTCCGTGTTTGAATTTGTAAAATAAAATAAAGTCGCAATCGTATGCCTGTCACCCTGTCTGATATATCGCTCTCAAAAATATCAAGATCACTAATATGAGGTTTTAGAAAAACGTACGCTAGCACTTTGCTACTTTTAGCTTACCCAATGTGCTTGTGTACATTAGACTTCATTATCGCACCTAGTGCGACGCAGTTAGCGCGAACAAGCGAGCGGCGGTGTTTGTGCTTATCTCATAGAATTAAAAACCTGCCGTAAAAACTATTACTGTCTTTGGAAGCGCTCATCTCAGCCACTATCCTAAGGCCTAAGATTTGGTGCCTGCTAATAACATTTCGAAACAAAATTTTTAAAAAGCCGTAAAGTCGTCTTTGCAGTAACGGTGTCACAGAGTGTACATAGACCGTTTCGCGGTTGCACGTAATAAAGATCATCTTGAAAAAAAAAAAACACTTTCAGCGGCGGTTGAAGTAAGAATAATATATTACTTCGAAGCTTGCCTGAAAGAGGTGCGTATTTTAGAAAACATTATTGGCTTGCAAAAATATTTCAGAACATATGTTCTTAAAGGCATACTTCAATGAAATTTGAAAATCTGCTCGTCGTGTTCACAAACAGACTGAATATATGATCCACCATATCCTTAAATGACTATTGCACGTTTGTATTTTGAGCCTGGTGGTTGTTTTTTGTTATAAACGGTCCACTTCGGCCGTTTATAACCAAAAAATCATGTCGTCGTTTGTTGTTGGCAAAATAAAACAGTTCAAAAGGTGGAGCACCAAAGTTGAAGATAAGGGGAAGAGCCAGACGATGACTTTCAAATTCTAGACATCAGTGTAGGAGAGGTGTCAAGCCAGAGTGATTGGTTTGTAAAATGAATCTTGGAAGGGCATTCCGTGCATCTCAAGGTTCATACAGGAGCTCAAGCTAATCTGCTTCCGTATTCCCTATTCACGAAATATGTCAAAATAATACGTTGCGCCCGTGTAACACGCAGCCGAGAAACTACGGCGGAAGTGCACACTTTGAAACGGCGGCTTTGCTCTTACAAATGCAAGGTAAGCAAGAACTAGTTACATTTTTGTTGTCAAAAGATTCAAAGCTCTTCTGGGTCTTCAAGCCAGTGAAGGTTTTGGGCTCGTCTCAAGTGTGCATGAGCTCTCAACTGCAGAGACACTGAAACAGCATATTGCCAATGAGTTCCCTAAGTTGTTTGAAGGGCTAGGATGTTCGCACCGAGTTTATAGGATGACTCTAAAGGAAGATGCATTTCCATTTATTCAACCTGCAAGGCGCGTGCCGCATGCTCTGCGAAAGCCGCTCAAGCAAGAGCTAGAGCGGATGGAAGCGGCGGGAATCATCACCAAGATGGACCACGGCCGGACTGGAAGCGCGCGCTCTCTTTCTCTTCTTATGGCCTTTGCAATTGGGGAAATCGCCATCTCCCGCCGCAATTCGCGGGGGGCGCTGTCACCTCACCCCTGGGCTGCCCTTTGCCGCTTGCACAGAGCGCGTCTGACAGTGTATCTCACAGTTGTCGAAACTTGCGGCCGAGATTTTTATAGCCTTTGACACCCGATCCTTATGTTTAGACCCTCAACCACTATCTAATGCGCTTTTGATGAACCCAAAACGGTGAATGTTTGACGCATATCTCCGAGCGATTCGGGAGTAAAAATTAGTAAGTAGAGACAGCGAATGCAATTGCGGAAAAACTCCTCGGAGCTCATCGGGGGGCATGTTCTGACATGCCCCCGATGAGCTCCGCAGTTCTTTGGCTATTTCGGCGGTTCCTTCTACGCCACAATTCTAAACCGGGCACCGACAGATCCGCGAAGTCAGGCGGCACCCGCGGATAACATTTTTGGCTCAGGCAAGCAAATTTTAGGCATTTTACGGACCGTTTTTGACCGCACCGCGCTGCTATCGTAGCTAAGCCTGATCAGCCTCAGTGCGGACACGGCGCAGCCGGCACCGCCGCCGGCCTTCCCGCCCATGGCTATGCTTGAAGCCGACGCCTCGCCGGTCGACATGGATCTCTCCGGTCCCAGAGCAGCCTATGCGGTCGAGGGAACCACCGTGACCGAAGCCGAACTCCTCAAAGGGAGTTTTTAACATGCTTTTCCTGCAGAAGAAATTCGGACGCAAGCCTAAGAGTGATAACCAAGGAGCTACGAGAGGGACGCTATTGCCGCCACCTTCCTCCCCACCAGCGACGCAGCCAGCCGCCATTGTGGGGGCTGACTTAACAAAGAAGGGTACGTTATTCATCAACCCAAGCAAAGCGAAGCCCCGCCCGTCGCCCAAGGCGAGAAAGGGACCCATTCCACGGCTGCCGGACGGGGAGTATAAGATTGTGTACCGTCCTCGATGCCCAGTCAAACTCACAGACTTTGGCGTGGCTCAGATACTGCACGCGGTTTGCACTGTACAGAAAATTGCGGAACCGGTGGCGATCGAAAACGACCACCTGCGAATCCCCCCGGAGAACAATACATTCACCAGAAGCACGCCGGACGAGGCGCGAGCCCGAACCTATGCAGCGCTGAAGAGCCTCAGCGTCGGAGAGAACACGTACGAGATGAATGCGTACGTTCCACCGCCAGACGACTCAAGGAGAGGAATCGTCTTCAATGCATACAGCTACGAAACGGACGCGGAAACTTTTGACGAGTTCCGGAAACGCAACCCCAACCTCAACGTGGTCGGCGGACGCCGGCTGGGCAAGTCAAGACACATGATCGTCACGATAGCAGAAAGGGAGCTACCAAGGTGGATCCGGTACTTGGTTAGTGACCTTCGACTTTTTCCCTTTCACGACCGTGTGGAGGCATGTTATAACTGCCGGAAGACGGGGCATCGGACAGGTGTGTGCCCGTTACCTCGCCGGAACCTATGTCGCCGTTGTGGTGGTGAGCATCCACCCATGCCGGAAGAGGCGCAGCCTACATGCACCCCCAAGTGCATCATATGCACCGGGGGCCACAATACCGGCAACAGAAATTGCAAGTATCGCTTCATCAAGCGCAAGTACAGGAGCAGCTTTGATAAAGAGGAGAAGCAAGGGACGGATGGTCGAACGAGAGATCGAGGCAGGTCTAGACCCCGGGACAAGCACCAGCGAGAGAACGGGTACCGAAGTCGTTCTTCCTCCTTCCCACCCATGGTAGAGGATCATGGACGGTCCTCAGCAGGGACGGGCGACCCCTGGAGGAAAAGGAGTTCCAGCCGGGGGAGGAACCCATCGGTCCGACGCAAATCGGTCAGATGGAAACAAGACGAGGAAATGGAAGCCCTTCGTAAACAGGTGAGGGAGATGTCTAATACAATACTGGATCTGCAGTCCCAGATTAAGGTACACAACACGCAAAAGAAAAAAGCGAGCGAGAAACTTGTGGCAGACTCGCCAGCGGTAGCACTAAAAGCGATAGAGACCGCAGCCCCCACGATGGGGACGCAGGGTGGCGCCACGGGTAGAACTAAGAACGCGATGGACACCGAAACGGTGAATACGCTAAAAAGGCAAGCCCCTCCCGAAAACAAGGAGGAGGTTGAGCGGAGCGAGCCGAAGAGGAGGCAAGTTCCCTTGGAGGAGGGCAGGCCCACTTTGACGGCTAGATCAGAACTCTTAACGCAGCTGAAGGAACGCATGGACGCTCAATACGTTAGGATCACCGCCCTTGAGACTAAAATGGAGCACTTATTTGTGTACATGAACGGAAAATTCGATGAGCTCACGCAGCTTATTTGTCAGAGACTAGAAATTCAGGATGGCGCGCAACAATCAACGCGAACAACAAATTAGGGTGTGGCAATGGAACTGCAGGGGGTTTGGAAAGAAGAAGGGCCACCTGCTCCTGCACATCCATAATGTCGAGGCCAAGCCCGACATTATAGCGCTGCAGGAGAATAGAGGGCTTGTTTGTTTAGCCAACTATAAAACACACCATCAATTAGACGTGGTGGAGAAGCGGGATTTGCTCACCGCAATCCTAGTTCACAGAAATATCACAGCGATTCAGCATGAGATAGAAGGATCCAAGGCGGATTACACCCTAGTAGAAGTGATTCCCAGTAAAAAGGGGGAACGAAACCTTTTCATCCTTAATTTATACAGCTCTCCTAGGGACAGGAGCTCGGGCGTCCTGGACCTCCTCAGGCGAGTGGTAAAGCTAGCGGGCAGAGCACAGCTTGTCGTCGCTGGGGACTTTAACGCGCGACATCGGGCGTGGGGATATCTTAAAGAAAATCCAAAGGGTGCGAAGCTTTGGGAAATCATTCAAGACATGGGCTTAACAATCTTAAACGATGCACAACAACCAACTCTAATAGGCAATACCCTATTGAAAATAAGTCTAAAGGGCCCTTCAAAATTTTTTAAAAGGTTTGAGGGGGCCTTCAAGAATTTTTAACGGGTTTGACGTACCCCTCAAGGAAGTCTAAAGGGCCCATCAAAACGTTTTGATGGGTTTGACGTACCCTTTAAGAAAGTCTAAAGGGCCCGTCAAAACCTTTTGAAAGGTCTAAGGGGGACTTCAAAGATTTCTTAAAAGGTTTGAAGGACCCTTTAAGATTCCTTGATGCGTTCTGGGTCACATCAGAATCTTTCTTAAAGGGTTTGAAATGCCCTTTAGAAAGTTCTAAGAGGTTTTTTGAAATGTCTGTGGGGCCTTCAAACACACCCGTCAAACAATTACAGGCAACTCGCAGACGTTTGTTGAAGTAAAGCCTGGTTCAGACAGTTGCGTTTGACTGCATTTGACTGCGTTGCGGCTGTGAGAAACCAGCACATCCCTGCTGCTTATATCGCGTGCCAAGATGATTCCTCGAATTGGTTTCCTCGCTTCATATGAAGCACAGATGTGCCGGTGACTCGCATTCGGTTCTCGACGCAACGCAGTCAAACGCACTGAAACGCAAGTGTCTGAACCGGCCTTAAGAAAAACTGTAGCCTGCCAGTTGTATTTGTATGCAATTTCTAATTCAACATTTTTAGTGCTTAAAATACTAGGCAAATATTATGACTGCGTGTTGTAATGATGTGATCAATACGGCGACAAAAAGAGGAAGAAAATGAAAGGAGACAAGAATAAAAGGGGAGGAAAGAAAAGGAAGTCGAGTTGAACGAGGAGATTCAAGGCGAAAGCGGACGCATTCGGAAAAGCTTGGCTCCGGAATACGCCGGCAAAGCTGTCATCCTTAGAAGTCTGCCGACCTGTCCTCACCGTCAACTCTTAACGGCAAGCCTGGCTCAAGAGCGAACCGGCAAAGCCATCCCAACAACCGGTTGACTGGTCACCATCGGTACGCCGGCAGCTGGAGCCAAACGAGACCGGCTTCTACCACCAGCTTAAACCAGTGCCTACCTTGGCAAGTCGAACTTTGGATGAACGCCCTTTTATTTATTTGCTCATTAGTTTCCTTTTTTTTTCTTTGCGGGGATTCAGAAAGTAGAACAACTGGGTGCAAATATATTTCTTTGATATCAAAAATCAGACGGACCTCTCAGTTTCCTTTCTTTTTACCATAAAGAACCTGACAATAACTGGCGTCCGCGGCAGGAACAGAATTACGAACATGGGTTGATCAGGAACGAGCTCGGCAAAGAGAGGACAGAGTGGCCGAACGAGAACTTGATGAAGCCACATGCGCGTGTCAGTAGCCTTGACAGTGTTGTACACTAATTATGAATCGGAGTATAGAGAATTCAATTTCTGAGGGGCTAATGGGTCTAAAGGGTTGATGGATCTAAAGGCTTGTTGGGTCTAAAGGGTATATGGGTCTAAAGGGTTGACGGGTCTAAAGGGTTGACGGGTCTAAAGGGTTGATGGGTCTAATGGGCTGACGGGTCTAAAGGGTTTGAAGGGCTAACAGGGTCCCATAACACATCAAGGCTGATGGGTTATTTTCAATAGGGTAGCGTTAGTAAAAATACGAGCCCCGACCTCATGTTGACGAGGAATGTTCAGGGGGCAGAGTGGCTTAATACAGGAGTGCCATTGGGCAGCGACCACTATGTAGTCTCTATTACCTTCGACACGGCGCAACACAAACGCAGAACACCCCCGGTAAGAATTACTGACTGGGATAAATTCCGCACCACGAGGGAGAAGCGGGCAGACGGCGGCATTACCAACCTGGACGCCTGGATAAGCGATCTCAAGCGAGACGCAGAGCGGGCCACCAGAGAGGTGGACACCACCGAAGAACACCCGGCGTTAGACAAACGCCTCATGCACATGTGGGAGGCTCACACGTCCCTACTGGGCAGGTGGAAGACGGGCAAAAACAATTGGAAGCTCAGAGTCCGCATTTCCAGGTTGGAAAGGGAGATTGAAGATCACGCCAATGAACTCAACAGGCAACAGTGGTGGTAGATATGTGACGAAATAAACGGGCAACTGGGAAATAAGAAATCGTGGCTTCTGCTGCGGCACCTCCTATACCCGACTACGACCAAATCCGCGGCACGGACACGCCTGAACCAAATAGTACATCAGTACGATGGGACGGGTGAAGAACTACTTGAGGACTTGAAAGGTAGATACATTAACACGACACAAGATGGGAATAGAGCCCCCGGGTACACTGGAATGGAGAATGAAACACTAGATGCGGACATCAAGGGCACGGAAGTGATGGCTGCGATGGAGAAACTCCAGACGACATCGGCTGCGGGGCCCGATGGAATAAATAACAAAATCCTTAGAAATCTGGATGACAACTCGGTCCAGGCTTTAACAGACTACATGAATAAGTGCTGGAAGGGAGGGAACATCCCGCCGGCATGGAAACATGCCAAAGTAACTTTCATACCAAAGCCTGGCAAGAAGTTGGACATCGAGAACCTCCGACCTACCTCCCTCACGTCGTGCCTGGGTAAGCTCATGGAGCACGTAATTCTCACGCGTTTACAGAACCACGTAGAAACCCATCGCCTCATGCCATACACGATGATCGGTTTTAGGCCGCACCTGTACACGCAGGACGTGATGCTACAGCTTTCTAAGGAAATCGTAGACCCGTGAAACGGCCACGGTACGCGGGCCATCCTGGGGTTGGATTTGACGAAGGCATTTGATAACGTCTCGCATGAGGCGATACTCTGCAACCTCTCGGAACTAAACGTAGGGCGCCATACATACGACTACATAAGGGATTTTTTGTCTAACAGGACTGCGCAACTCACCATAGGGGATCTGAAGTCGACACACATACCACTGGGAAATAGAAGTACGCCACAGGGGTCGGTGTTATCCCCTTTTCTATTTAACACCGCGCTGATCACGCTCTCTAGGAAGCTTAACGGCATAGAGGGTACTAGACACACCCTATATGCTGATGACGTCACGATTTGGACGAATCAGGGATCAGACGGGCAGATCGAGACGGCTCTACAAGAGGCGGCGGACATCGTAGCCGCCCACGCCCGTTGGGCAGGACTGGAATGCTCCCCACAAAAGTCGGAACTGTTAGTTATCCGTAATAACGGAAGGGCCTGCAAAACGAAGCCGAACAGGATACAGTTGCAAATTCAGGGAAACGAAATTCCGGAAGTAGACACAATGCGAGTGCTTGGGATGTACATACAATCCAACAGATGCAACAAGGTAACGCTGGACAAGTTGACGACATCGGTCCAGCAAACTATACGGCTCATTAAGCGCGTGGCGACTAGGCGACAGGGCATGAAAGAGCGCGATGCATGTCGGCTTGTTCAGGCTTTTGTAATCAGTCGGATCGTGTACGCCACTCCTTACCTAGACCTCAAGAAGGCCGAGAGTGAAAAGCTGAATTGTTTGATAAGGCAGGCGTACAAGGCGGCTCTTGGTCTCCCCAGGAACGCGTCCACCGTGAGACTTATATCTCTCGGGGTTCACAAAACTCTTGAAGAGCTCATTGAGGCACATCTCGCATCGCAAGAGCAGCGGCTCAGGCAGACTGAGACGGGGCTCTGCATCCTGAGAAGCTTAGGCATGAGGAGTGGAGATCCTTCAAGCCAGATGACTTTACCGGTAGAGATGCGCGAAATCATTCGTGTCAAACCTCTCCCCAAGAACATGCAAGCGGGTCGTCACGAAGGCAGGAGGAGGGCCAGGGCGAAGACGTTAAGCAAAAAGTATCAAGGGGACGATAGTGCCGTGTACGTTGATGCGGCAGAATACAACCTTACTACAGGCAAACATACTTTCGCTGTGAGTGCGGTGAGCATCTCGCGCAGGGTAGCGGCCACGGTGATCACAGGCCGAGCGGAAGAGGCCGAAGAGGCCGCAATAGCACTAGGGATTGTTCAAAAGAGCACCAACACCATTCTAAGTGATTCCAAAACGGCCCTTCGCAATTTCTCGAGGGGACGTATCTCCACCACTGCATACAAAATTCTTAGCACGATGCCAAACGATAGGAAGGAAGTGGATCTGGTATGGGTCCCGGCCCACGTGGGCGTCCCGGGGAACGAGTCCGCTCACCAATATGCTCGAGGTTTTGTCAGCCGAGAAGGTGATGGGGACTTGGACGTCGGGGCCCCACGAGGTGAGGCGCTGGATACGTATCAGGCCATAACCAACTATTACAGGGAGCTTAGAGTGAGCCTGCCCCCTCCGCACGTTTCGCTCAGCCGAGAACAGGCTACCACGTGGCGGCGGCTGCAAACGCGGTCGCAGCCAAACCCGTGGACATACGCCAATATCTTTCCCGATCTAGTAAACCCGTACTGTCAACTATGCGGCGAGCCTGCCACCTTAGACCACATAATCTGGGACTGCGCGAAGGATCAGCCTCCGGCAGATCTAGTTTCATCTCCCTCACTTGAGCAATGGGAAGCTCTGCTGGCCAGCCCGGACGTGGACGTCCAGTCCCGGGCCTTGGCAAGAGCGCAAGAGGTCGCCGACAGACTTTAACTGCCGACCATGTGGAGCAGCTGAAGGAACCGAAGAAGGTCACCATCTTACTGACAAATAAAGTTTTTTCTCTCTCTCTCTATACTCGTCTTTACCTCCAGTACTTCTGTTTTAACTCAAGAACAGGAGGAGACGGACCCCTTCTACGTGGAGGAACTTTAAATGATAAATAATTCGTACACTCTCGTGAAATGTAAGCAGGCCCAATCTATCTATTGCCATGGTCTGCATCATCATTTCATAGGCCGCACATGAAGTGGGTCAGCTGCTCTAGACGAGGGTGTAGTAGTCTGCACAATTTCCGCACAGTGCATATTACAGCCTAAAGTGCTTCCTCGAGGACTTGTACACATATCCAGCTGATTTTTCGTTCCTGTCCGTGATCGGCTTTGCATGGTTGATCAGAAGTATTCTAAAAAAACTTGTTGCAAATTAAACCAGCCAAGCGTTTTGAGTGACTGTGGTCAATGCCCTCTGGGCAACTTAGGATTGGCGCGTCTTCAAGATAGGGGGCAATGAGTAGTTGCAGACCTTCGTGCACATTTGTACGTGGAAGGTGTTTAACACCCTTAAAAAAAAACAAAAAAAAAAAACAATGTTGTCCAGAAGTGCGAGGAACCTAGAATTTAGATAATAAAGTCCGCTTTTGTCCTGGCCTTGCAATAGGACGAACAGAGGATCACCTCTGTTACTCGCAGTCAAGAGCATAACACAGGCGTCAGACCCAAACTCACTAATGAGTTCAATAAACCGTTGCCAAAACAACAACCCACGAAGCTCGAACACCAGCGCAAAGCAGCTCGAAAGGACCCTCCGAGTGGGGTGAAGTGGGGTGAGGTGGTTGCGCCACTGGCGGCAAGCAAGTGTACTACATACGGAGAAAAAATGCTATTGACTCCCGGGCGATTGCAAAGGCCGTAAGAAGAGAAAGAGAGCGCGCGCTTCCAGTCCGGCCGTGGATGGACAAACCTTCAGATTGGGTGAGCACTCTCGTTGTTGTGCTTAGAAAGAATGGTCATTTACGGATATGCATGGATCCCGTCATGTAAACCAAGGCTTAAAACGAGAACATTACGAGCTTCCACGTTGGGAGGACATTGAGTCTGAGTTGGCCGGAGCTGAGTTTTTCAGTGAATCAGACGCAAAAGCAGGCTTTCCTCAAATTCCTCTTGATGATGCTACAGCCAAGATATGTTCGTTCGGTACGCCGTTCGGGCGATATCGATTTTTGCTTTTACAGTCTGGTATTGCATCAGCACCAGAGGTGTTTCAGAAAACAATGAGCCAAGCATTTGACGGCTTGCAAGGCGTACGTGTCTACATCTACGACGTACTTATCTGGGGTTCCTCGCGCAAGGAGCACGATATGAGACTAAGAGTAGCCTTGAAGGCTGCAGAAGCTGCAGGATTAACACTAAACTTAGACAAATGCATGTTTTGGGTCGAACAAATTAACTATTTGGGAGACCTGATACACAAAAGCGGCATTATGCCTGACGCAACTCTACTGGGTGTATCAAGGAGCGGACAGGCTCTTTAAATTGACCGGAAAATTCGGTTTCTTAACCAATCGCGTTCAGATCTTCTACAGCGTTGGCCACCGGTGGTGCATCTTTTTTTATAAAGTTCGCAAAGAGCGAGCTTACCTAAGGAAAAAGTAAAGAAAGAAAAAGTCTTTGCTCCTATGGAAAACGCAGCGAAGCCACCGGTCTTCAAACCATAAGGCGCCCTATGGTTTGAAAACCGGTTGCTTCGCTGCGTTTCCAAAGGAGCTAAGTCGTATTTTTTTACTTTTTCCTCAGGTAAGCTCACTCTTCGCGAATATTATAGAACAAATGCACCACCTGTGGCCAACGCTGTACAAAATCGGAACGCGAAAGATTAAGAAACCGAATTTTTTTGTTGATTTAAAGAGCCAGGCCGCTCGTTGATACACCTAGTAGTTCAGTGTGCAAAAAACCTGCCTCGTCCAACGTGTAAAAAAGATGTAGAACGTTTGTTGGGCGTGATTAATCAAATCAAATCAATTTTATTTTCCAGAAACACTAGAAGGTGTCCCAGACAAAAAGCTGTTGAGGCAGCTTGACTGGGTCTGGGACCCTTATTACATTGGCTGCTGCTTGGTAGGGCAATATTGTAGTATCATAACATTTGATGAAACAAAAAAATTAATTAAAAATAGGAACTTTGTAAACATTATAGCACTAAGTTAGAAAACAACGAAGATATAAGAGCGCAAGTCTCGTTTGCTAATCGTGTTTATGTTTATGTTGTCTGTGAGGCATTTATTTAAAACAAGTACATTATAATGTAAAGTTTGTAAGTTGTAGTTTGTGCGGTTATAAGCGAGGACCCATGCTTTTCTGCGGCATATGTTGACATTACTGCTATGCCTTACAAGCTCAGATATTGTGAATAAGAAATCAATGAATAGTGTGGAAGAGAAAAGAATGGAACAGAGCAAACGATACTCATACATGCGTTCATCCGGAATTATTCGATGTTTTAAAAATAAAGGTTCTGTGTGGTCTGTGTAGGAAACATCAGCAATATACCGTATTATTTTCGTTTGTAGTAATACTATGCTTTTAAGGTTTGTTTTGTTGTAGTAGCCCATACAATGTGACAATAACTTAAGTGGCATTAAAATAATGCGTAATAAATTTTAAGTTTAATTTCGAGTGGTAAAACATTTCGGCAACGAGAAACAATACCAACGAGCGGAGAGAGTTTAGCTATCAAATAATTTACATGACAATTCCACGTCATAATCTCTGAAAAAAATACGCCTAAAATTTTATGCTGGCTGACTATTTCGATTTATGACGTACCTATTGAGAGAGTGTAATTTATTGAATTGGGTTTATGTTTCGATCTGAATAAGATTGCTTTAGACTTTATTGTATTAACCTTAAGGCTGTTAGTATCAGACCACACTGCAAATTTCGTAAGAGTAGAATTGTCTTGGCACAACAGTGTATCAGCATCGGCCGCAGAGAAAAACATACTCGTATCACCCGCATATATAACGAACTGCACTTGGTTATCGACGTTTACTAGGTCATCGATGTAGCGGTTAAATAGAAAATGTCCAAGTGTGCTTCCCCGTGGTACACCACAAAGAACACTTTGGAAGAAGGAAAGAAAACGTCAATAGCTACACACTATTTCCTATTTGTTAGATATGAGTGAAGTAAGGCAAGTGGTACACCGCAGACGCCATATCGACTAAGTTTCATAAGTAGTACTGTGTGATTTAGGACATCAAACGCTTTGCTGAAATCAATGAACACACGTAATGTAATCAACATTTTTTCTATATTTTGTAATATAATTTCCTTTTGATATAACAGGGCGGCTTCCATAGATTTCCTTTTGCGAAAGCCGAACTGATCGTTTGTTAATATAGAATGTTTAAAAAACAAAAAGTGATCGAGGCGCGTAAGAATAATCTTTTCGAGTACCTTAGACAGGGGCGGATTTAGGGGGGGGCGGGGGGGGGGGGCGACCGCCTCCCCTGAGCTCCACAAGGTCAACTTTTTTTTAAATAAAATCATTGATATACACCAGCCAAAAGTTTAGTTTTTGGCGACATAGCAAATATTTTGTCAACAAAATAGACCTGGGCAACGTTTGGACCGTGTCATATCTCAGCAGACTCCCGACTCGCCCCCCCCCCCACCCCCGCCGAAGGCCTACCGCCCCCCCCCCCCCCCCCCCCCCAGGCCTGACCCATAAATCCGCCCCTGACCTTAGAGAAGGCAGGTAACACAGATATTGGCCGAAGTTATTCATAACATGTTTATCGCCTCCTTTATGTACAACAGTGACTTTAGCCAACTTCATGTTGGCGGGAAACTGACCAGATGATAATGGTAAGTTGTATATGTATGCTAAGTGTGGGGCAAATATATCCATTACTAATTTAACTGGCTTTATTTGTAATTTAATAATTTATCAATTCCTATTTTGGAAAATTTCTGCCCTGCTTGTCCGAGAAAACTCGTCACTTCCGTGACTTGACATGATAGAGAATGTTTTTGATTGGAATGAAGAGCATGAGAATGAGTGGATGAACCTGTGTGGTATGCTAGCTAGGGCTCCGATATTGGCCATTTTCGATTCTAAGAAAAAATCGAAAGTATCAACTGATGCATTATGTTTTGCCCTGGGGGCGGCGTTGTTTCAATTACATGAGAACGACTGGCGACCTATGGCTTATGCGTCCCGTGTACTTTCGGACAGTGAAACTAGTTATGCCCAAATTGAAAAAGAAGCCCTAGGAATAACATTTGGTTCTGAGCGATTTCGAGAATTCATATATGGTCTCAGCATAGCCGTAGAAACAGACCAGCGTCCTTTGTTGCCCATAGCAGAGAAGAATGTTGGTGACATGCCGCCACGGCTCCAGAGATTTTTCCTCAGGTTAATGCCATTCGATTGCAACCTCGTGTATGTGCCTGGAAAGCAATTATTTCTTGCTGACGCATTGTCCCGCATACAAACGCCCCCTCAATCTGATACAGGAAATTGAGCCGAAGACGTGTCTCTCCACGCAAATGCTGTGTTAACGGGGATCGTAAGCGACACAATGATGTCGAGGCTAGTTACCGCGACAGCGCAAGAAGAATTGCTTAAACTCCAAAAAGCTCTTTATGCACACAAAACGGTTGAAGGCCAACTGGCTCCTTTTTTATCTGAACTATCTTGCGTACGAGGCATAGTAATGTGCGGACCTAAGGTTGTAATTCGGAAAACATTAAGAAAAGAAATGGTTTAGCGCCTTCGCGCAGGCCACTTAGGAGTAAACAAGAGCAAGGCACGAGCTAGGCTTTTATTGTACTGGCCTGGCATGAGCACGGACATTGAAAACATGATCGCGAAATGCGCAACATGTCACGCATTTGCCTACAAACAACCTTCGGAGTTTTTATGCAATTAGGAAACGCCTCGGCTGCCATGGGCCCGTATGGGTGTCGATCTTTGTGAATACGCGGGCAGAAGTTATCTTGTTGCCTACGACGCGTACTCGAATTATCCAAAGGTTGAATTTCTGCATTCTTTGAGTAAAATGGTGATAGAAAATTGTCAAGCCTATTTGCCCGACACGGAATTCCGCTTGAGGTGTGCACCAACGGAGACCCACAATTTACATCCCAAGAGTTCAGGAAGTTTTCCAATCTATATTACTTTACGCATGTCACTTCCAGCCCCCGGTTCCCGAGGTCAAATGGTTTGGCGGAAAAGGGTGTGCAAGTAATCAAGAGGTTACTAAAGAAAACCAAGTATGCAAGCGAGGATTTCTGGATCGGGCTTCTGAATTACCGAGCAGCCCCCCTGGAAGACGGGCGATGTCCTTCAGAACTCCTAATGGGACGGAGGTTGAGAGGCCGAATTCCAGACTTTGGCGTGCCCGCCTCTTCAGTGCTTCACAAGCATGATCAGGACACCAAGATGTGTCGGATTCTCCCACCCTTGCAACGAGGAGGCATCGTGCGCCTACAAGCCGACAAAGGGTGGAGCAACCCAGCTCAAGTCCAGCAAGCCGTGGCGCCAAGGTCCTACCGGGTAACGACAGAGGAAGGAAGAGAGTTACGCTGTAATCAACAACACCTGAGGAAGACTACTGATGACTTTCAGCAAATCCAAGAGTTTGATGATAGAGGAATGCGCGAGCAAGGTCCTGAAACTGAGAGCGAGTCAGCACCTCAAACGTTGTCAGCTGTAATACCTCCAGTGTCGCCATCATGTCAAGCTTGCAAACCGACACGATCCAACCAACCTCCGGCACTGGAGTTCGTAGGTCTGGAAGGGCGATTAAGTCACCAGTGCGTGTGACATATGACGAAGATTTTAAACAAATAGCATAGCCCTACAGTTTGACTTCGAGTGACGCGACTACGCTCAGCTGCGTTCGAGTTTACACGTGTGTAATTGTGTGTGTGTGTTCTTTTGTCTTCTTCTGTATAACCAAATAATGTTCAGCTCGTTTAGAAAAAGGAAGATGTATCAGCAGTGGCCTGGCCACGTGACAGTGTTCCAACTGCCCGCACGTTGGACATCTTCTATACTTTGACACCGCATAAATAGATGAACGAGGATTTACATTTACTTCAGAGGTCACTCTTGCCGCTTCCTCACCGTCGAGCAGCAGGATCAGCTGACGACAAGCCGCGGATGAAGGGCTCGAGCATCAGCAGCCCAATGGCACTCGGTGCCGATGCGGGCGGTGCGGGTTTCTGTCAACCGGTAGGCCAGCACAAACCGTGACCGTTCCAGGTCTTCGTCCTGACGCGGTGTTGCAGAGAGCAGGGTAAAATACAACTACACTGACCATTGAAGCATGATGATGATTAGGAGTTTATTGGCGCAGCAGCAACGAGGGCCATAATGCGCCGAACGTAACGCATTTAGAGCATACTATTACAAAACTTTACTTTGAGGCTACACGTTTACAAATAGTATAAATATCCAGTTCCTTTTAAAAAGTCTAAAACACGGCTGAAAGAAACTAAAGGTTTATCGCCAAGCAAAAACGAGAGATGAAATGGGATGTGATTCCTAAAATGTTCGGGAAAACATGATTGGACGAACAATGCCACGAAATGTGCAACACTGTCAGAAGCTCTCCACAATGTTCACATAGTGAAACATCTTCACTACGAAGCAGATACTGGTGTGTCACACGGGAGTGACGTATTCTTAGACGGCACAGAAGAACCTCCACACGACGTTCCCTGTTATAAGAGCTCTCCCAAACGCCCAGAGCAGGCTTGATAATGTGGAGTTTGTTGTTGCTCTCTGTATCCCATTCCTGCTGCCATTTGAGAAAAATAGATTTCGTCAGAAGTGGTTTCAAATCTTGGTAGGGTAAGCAATTTAATGCTATTAATGAGCCTCGGGCTGGCATGGCAATTTTATCCGCCTCTTCATTGCCCAAAATCCCAACGTGACTTGGCACCCAGCAGAATTTTATGTCCCGACCGCGTCGCAAGGCGCTGTTGATCTTACCATGTATATGTTGTGCAAGGAGATTTTTTTTGGGCATCAGGGAGGACACAGCCAGTAAGGCAGCTTGTGAGTCGACACAAATAACAGCTTTCCTTATACCCTTGTCACGTATATGTTCGACCGTTAGTAAAATAGCATAAAGCTCCGCGGTAAAAATGCTTGCCCTGCAGCCAACTTGTGTGACTTTGCTGTATGAGGCAAAGCACAGAGTACACCCTAGAAAAGATGACAATTTCAACCCGTCTGTATAAAACTCCAGGTAGTCTGCTTATTTTGTTGCAAGGAGAGGAACTCCTGCCGGAGGATGTTTGGTGAAATGAACCTCTTACTCTATGTTGCGAGTGACCAGTCACAGAATAACGGCAGATCATCCCAAGGAGCAATCCTATGAGTGTTTTTAAGCAAGGGAATCTCATGGAGGGGGATATTAATGGATTGACAAGTACTTTGCAAACGGAGGTTTAATGGTCTAACAATGCTCGGCTTGTTTTCAAAAAGCTGTGAGCTTCTGCAAATATGATGGTCACTGTAGGAGGAATGTTTTGAATTTGTAAATACTTTGTAAGCATAAGAGACGCTGATGTACTGCCTCCGTTTCTCGAGGTACATTTGATGCGTATCAGCATACAAACTCTTCACATGAGATGTGCGGAATGCACATATAGAAGGTCGTTGTCCAAGGTGGTGTATTGGGTCGAGCACCTTAAGAGCAGATGCCGCGCTGACCCATATACTACTGCACCATAGTCGAGGCGGGATCGAATTAAGAAGTTATACAGTCATAGGAGACAGCGCCTATCCGAACCCCACGACATATGTGACAGCACCTTTAGGATGCTCGATGACATCAAGCATCCTGAAGGTGCTGTGCATAGCTCGTAGGAATGGAAGGGTCTTTCCGAGCTTTTAAAAAGGGGACTATGTGGGCATGTTTGCAGCAACGAGGAAAGGCAGCAGCTTGCCATAGATGATTAAAAAAAAGTAGAAGACCGTTTATAGATTCAGGGTACAGTTTCCTCAGCATTTCATAGTGGAGTCTGGCACCATGACGGAACAGCACACGACAAAACAGCACGCGTCAAAACAGCACAGCGTCAAAACAGCACGGCGACAAAACAGCGCAGCGTCCAAAAAAAAAAAGTGTTTCGGAAATCTTTGTGGTAAATACATGTAGACTCGTAAACGACTCGGTTCCTTTCGGTTTTGACGAAAATCAGTGAACTGGCGAAAATGTAATATTTAAAAGCGTTTTTTTTTTAAAGTTATATCGGGTTAACCAGGTACTGGCTTTTTATTTGTTGCTGCCTGTGGCAGCCGACGCGACCTGTTCTGCCACACGCACTGGGGCCCTATCGTAATCTGACATTATCGTCGTGCGCTTGTATTTGTACACAGGACGAATATGAGCTTTACATACAACCACTTCGGTCGGAGAGGCAAACATAAAAATCCAGAAATTTGCAAGCATTGTACTCAGTGCGATTTTTCCCCATTTTCACGACTGCGAGAGGTGGTCAATTCGCGCCGACCACAGAAACGGCAACAAAACAATCGTATTTATGCCCTCCTCTAGTAGACAGAAGATAGGCTTGTTAAAAAATGTGCGAAATTAACGGACGCTCTTGATGTCTATTGTGCAGTTCACGATTAGATTTTCTTCTTTGAACAAAGAATTCGGCACACAAATTCCTATCAGGTCAAAAACCCAGATTTCCTCCTGAAAACCCCTGCGCCCCCGGAGCTTTTCTTGAAAGTTGAACCGACCTCGGAGACAAGCTGAAAACTGTGAAAGGAAGTGTTCATATAGTCAGGAATGAATAACATCTCTCCCTCCCTCTAAATGTCCTCGCAAATTCTGACCTTTTTCCAATTAATACTGTAATACTGACCTTTCCTTTTTCTGCTGACCATAAGCGACACGGAAAAATCCGACAAACGTACCAACAAGAGCTTCGCTGAAGGAGGTTCGTACAATTGCATTCGTTTGCTTAAAGCTTTCCGCCTGTCACCTTACGGGAATGCTTTACGCTGGATGCCGATCAATAACTCCTGTTGTGATAAAAATCGTGGTTCACTACCAAATGCCGTGCCTTCAAGACTGTGCGTCCGACAGATCCAGTGAGGCCCGCTTCAGACGGAGCAATTTCACCCAGCAACTTGACGTCGCAACACCAGCAACACGGGCCGCCCGCGTTCACACGCAGCAACCGAATTGCTCCGACTTGCCATCATCGTCATTAAATTTAATATTTCTTTCACTATTTAGACGCCCAGCTACGCGCTAAAAACGTGTTCTTATATCTTTGAACGGCGCTAAGAATACTGACTCATTTTTCTAAAAATGTTTATTTCCAAAAACAATTCATTTCAAACCAGAACTAAGTCTTTCGCTGTCATCATCACCACCACAGGGGTGTCACGTGAAGATATCGCGTCTCTGATTGGCTGCAGCCGCTTCAAACGTCTTCGAATTGCTCCGAGTTGCTCGCTTGTTCGAGCCGGACCCGATCTCAGCAATTCGCGTCGATCTAGGGAAAGCTAGGGAACAACCCGCCAGCAACCTCAAAATTGCTGGAAAAGTTGCCCCGTCTGAAGCGGGCCTGAGGGGTCGCGAAGCAATTCCTGCAATCATTTTTTTACGGTTTTAAGTTCAGTCATGTTCCGCCTACATTTTATTATGTGGACTGCTACTAGTACTTATCGTTGTAACTGACTCTTTTAGCCTCATTAAAAGCCCGAGGGGGGTCGTGACGCTATATTTTATTTTATTTATTTATTTATTTATTTTTTTTTGGGGGGGGGCGGAGGTTGGGTAGGGTCCCCGGGTTACGGAGTTTGGTAAGCTCTAAAATTGGCAATAAATTTCATTGTAACCTTGCGACAATAAATGAAAAGGTGAAGGAGGTTCGATATTATTTGCGAAGAGGGAGGTGAAGAACACGCTTGAAGTTGCTACATGCGTGCTGTTTTGTCGGTATGCTGTTTTGACGCCGTGCAGTTTTGGCACGTGCTCTTCTGTCGCTGAGCCGTTTTGACGCTGTACTGTTTCGTCACGTGCTATTTTGACGCGTGCTGTTTTGTCGCCGTGCTATTTTGACGCTGCTCAGTATTGACGCATGCTGTATTGACCGTGCTGTTTCGTCGCGTGCTGTTTTGTCGTGTGCTGCTTTGTCGCGTTTCCGTGGAGTCTGTCTGGCCCTGGTGCAGACCGGTTCCTTGCACCAAGAGCGACCTTGAATTCACACATTGTGAATGGTCTATTGTAGAAATATGAACCACCCTCTAACATTGAGATGGGCTGCTTTAGAGCAGTCGACTGGAACTTCTTGAAGTTTTTGCTAAAAGTAGAGGAGCTACTAATAAGCTGGAAAGGCTCCCCGAGAACATTTGCATGATCTTTCAGCGATACAGAGGGGGAAAAAAACAGAGGAGCTCGGAAAGATTGGTAATCTCCTCGAACTTTCCGCAGGCGATCTCACACTTCTTTAGCTTGAACAAAGCTATTTAGAGAAGATATATATTTTCCCATGGTGTGCTCTTCGGCTGTTTCCCTGTCCAAAGTGCCTTGGCCCTATATTTTTTTTTTAATTCACTCAGGTTAAAAGAAGTGGGATAACGGTGAAATATACCCCATGCCTGGTCTGTTTCCTGCGAGTCACCGTGCAGTCCTTATTCCACCAGTGTTTGCACCTCCGGGGTAAGGCGCCGGATGTTTGCGGAATAGAAGATGCAGCAGCAATAATTAGCCATTCGGTGACAAACACTGTCGCCTCCTCGGGGGACATACTACGAAAGAGCGATGGATCCAGTACAGCATTCAAACCAAAAAGAGCCCAGTCAGCCTTTTCTAACTTCCACTTTGCAAGGCGGGTCGAAAACGAAGGAAGGAGTATTGAGGTTTCTAAAATTATTGGGAAATGATCGCTGGAAAATTGATTATCTAAAACCTTCCATGAAAAGCACGGAAGTAAAGCTGGTGATGATACGGAAAGGTCTATTGATGCAAAGGTGTTATGAGCAGCACTTAAAAACGCTGGTTCCTTTTTATTCAGCAGACAGAGCCCAGAGGATAATAAAAGTCGTTCTATAACTCCACCACGGGAATCCTGACGAAAACTACCCCACAAAGGGTGGTGGGCGTTAAAATCACCTAGAATTAAAAAAAGGTTTAGGCAGCTGATCTAAGAGTTTTTGTAGTTCGTGGAGCTGCAGTGGAACGTAGGGCGGCAGGTAGAGCGTAATGAGGGCGATGATTTGGTCAACGAGAACGCGACCTGCTACTGCCTCGAGTGGCGTTTGCAGAGACACCTGAGCACACACAACCCCGCTCTGCACTACTACTGCGACACCACCAAAAGGGTTGGAAGAAAGGCTATCCTTCCTCAAAACCTTGTGACGGCGTAAGACCTGTGTCTGTTTGTCATTGAGATAGATCTCCAGCAAACAGAGTGCCACAGGACGAAGCTCATCGAGAAAATAATTTACGTCATCAATATTACGAAGGCCACGACAGTTCCACTGGATTATACCTAAAGGTTTGCTCATTGCAGTGCTAAAAATAAAATAAACTTTAACTTATAAACTGCAAACATCGGTAAAAACAGGATACTGAGGTTTAAAATCGATTTTTAGGCGCGGGGAGTTTTCCTTTTTCGCGCAATCATTCTGCTTCCCACTAGAGGTAGATGGAGCAGCAAGTGAAAATTCCGATCCCGAGAGTATAGCCTCGTCGTCGGATCTGAGCCCACATTGTTCCATGGGCTCTTCCGGTGATGCCGTCAGCTGACCCTTAGGGGCCAACTGACTCAACGTCTCACCGTGCATCCTGGGGGCAGTGGTTCGGGGTGGCAGGCCCCCGCCCCGGGGAGCTCAAAGGCGGGGGGGGGGGGGGGGGGGGCATCCCTGCTTTGGGGTTGATGCTGGCGGGCCAGCACCCTCCCTGGGCTTGGGACATGGTGCCGTTGGCACCGTTCCCGTGGGTGGGGATGGCGACTCCGACGAGACCAGCAGATCGTCCGGAGGCGTCTGGGTTCCCGCCGATGACATTACTGGCCGTGCAGGTACCCTACGCACGACCTCGGCATTTCCGCCTTTCGCCAAGAAAGAAAAACATTTTTTTGCTTCATGGTAGGGAATATTTTCCTTCGCCTTTAGAGTAAGGACTTCTTTCTCTTTCTTCCACAATGAACAGGAGCGGGAGTATGCCGGGTGCAGACCGTCACAGTTGGCACATTTTAGATTGTTCTCACAGGCGTCAGCAACATGCTCTATGCTGGAGCACATGGCGCAAGTGTCGGTTCCCCTACAGATCCGGGACCCATAGCCGAACCGTTGGCACTTAAAGCACCCCTGAGGGTTCGTCATATAGGGCCGTACACGGCACCGTAGGTAGCCAGCCTTCAGAGTTTGTGGTAGTGTGGTTGAATCAGAGGTCAGAATGACGTGTTTGGTTTTCCGTTAAACACCGTCTCGGCGGATGGTGATGCTTCTCGCAGCTACAACCCCTTGACCAGAAAGGCCCTCAACGATCTCTGCCTCAGATGTTTCAAGTAAGTCATCCTCAGAGATGAGTCCCTCTACGGTGTTTACCCAAGTAGCACAACTCGCCGGTTCGGGACTGGGGCGGTACCGGTCTGCCGTTAAGATCCTACTGGGGCGACGCTGGAAACGCCCCACGGGGCGACAACGGGCCAGTGAGATTGCCAGTGAGATTGCCAGTCACTGGCCAGTGACCGGGACTGACTGGGACGCCCGGCACTGGGCGTCCCAGTGAGTTCCCAGGATGCTGCCAGCACAAATCCCCAGCGTAGTACCAGAAATACGGTAAGATACCAGCAAGACCCCAGGCTAGCGGCCTCAAGCCATACAGTTCCCTGGTCTTGTTTTCTCCCAGCGATGTTCCCGAGGCTGCTGCCAGTACAAATCCCCGGCATAGTACCAGCAGAACAGCAAGATACCAGCAAGATCCCAGACTAGCGGCCTCAAGCCATACAGTTCCCGGTCTTGATTTGTCTCAGCGAGTTCCCGGGCTGCTGCCAGCACAATTCCCCGGCGTAGTACCAGCAGTACCGCAAGATACCAGCGAGGCCCCAGGCTAAAACCGTGCAGTTCCCGGTCTTGTTTTACAGGCTAACATGTGGTTTTGTGTGCAATTCAAACATGAATAGAAAGATGTAGTTCATAACAAGGGTAATTTTAACAAATAATGAGTGTAAACAATTATTTTGCACTGTCTGCCACATTCATCTGTCACTCATACATGCATAGTAAATGAAGCATACAAAATTGTTACCGTAATTGTTTATCGTCAGTTGCAGTGAAGCTACAGCTCGGCTGGTAATCATGGGCTTGTCGAAAGAGGAGAGCGCTGGATGAAAGAGGATGGATGTCAGGGGCCTAGGAACTTTCTTCACACTTTCCAAGCAGCTTGTGATGCAAGTCGACCATGCACCTGGGAAGGCGAGTCCTTCCTTACAGCACCTGTAAAGAGAATCGACATCGCAGTAAAATGACAGGGTAAATCAATACCAGCTGCACATGATAATCCAGAAATTCCAAACTGGGGTGAGGGGCGTGAGACAAGCAGCCCATGCAAAAGGAAAACTTCTTGTAGCTAATGCACTAATTGTTTTATTTTATTTTCAATCTGGAAACTATATAAAAAAATGCTTTGATTGCCCTAAGGGACACCAGCAACAACACACTGGATGACCAAGGGGCAAAAATGGTGCAGTTATCTCATAATCAAGGTCAGCTATTTGTATGAAAAAGGCCCACTTCAGAGAAAGGCTTGTGGAAATCATCTTTTTTAATTCAAAAGGGCATGTCGAGAGACGGGCGAGCTTGGCGGAGTTGTCGGCATATAGTTTAACATTGTCGTTCGTCACGATCGGTGCGCGCAAGATCCAGCATTTTTTGGGTAAATATAGCAATTCATTCGTCTTACTGAGGCAACGACAAATCATATCCTTGACATATTCGCAACTCCAGCAAAACGGACGGCATTAAGCGGGAAAACCGGGAACCAGCCGAAACAGGTCACTTTGCGCCTCTCCACGTCTCTGGCGGCTTTCGCGGACACGTGTTGGCGGCGCGGTGGCGAACAATGTAATTTGACGAAGGTCCGAATATTTCTCAAGTTTGCCTGAGTCTTCATCAGTGTGATGAAACCTCCGTAGATTGTTTCCTTCCATCACATGTTTGGAAGCCCGTTTACTCTACAACACACGGTCGCATACTTTCGATTTCTTGGATGGAGAGGAATCGCAGAAAAACGTTTTGTTTTCTTGTCTGTCTCGAATGACATTAAAGTGACGACTACTTGGTAGCTCATAAGTGGTTTCTTTATAAGGATGTAGAACAGTGGACTGAGGACGACAGACGAGGTGTTTCACTGGAGGGAACCCCAATGTTGCAGTCAAGTGAATAGGAAGGTCGGATAGCTGCTTTTCTTGGGTTTGGTTCTGTTTGATTAGCTTTTAGATTAAGCCACCCACGCCGGTCGGTGCGTTGTATTCACCTTGGCTGCTTTTCGCCGAAAAAGCCTCTGGACCACACCGAAAGAGTTGGGCTGATTTTGCAATCACTTTATTCCGGAAAACGTGCTCGCTGCATACGATTAATGAGGAAAATTGTCTGCTTTCAAAAGATGGGGGATACGTCTTGCAAAGTTAGAAGCTGTCACGACATTATGATCTATCGCGCTTCCAATATTTATATTATACCCCCGTTGAAGCCAGCAGCAATATGCATCTACATTGCTCAGGTTGCCCGGCCACAAAGGATACTCAATTTGTTCGTTAAGGATTTGAAGTCAAGTTCAATGCAGAGAGATTCTGCGTGAATCTCCGATGAAGACTCTTCAGTTTGTCCGCATTCGACTCCGTGCTGCCGGCTAGAACCATTTGGCTGAGTTTAAGTAGTATATTTCTGTCTGTCAAATATACTTTTATTCAACAGTTCACTTAATAGCTAGTCAACTACGCTCATATTTCAACCCGAAGAATATACTAATATTGCTTTAATGGGACATAGTACGTAATATAATACATAAACCGCATATTCGTCAAAATGACTTCTAGATTGCTACAAAAGCCTGAATTGAAATACGAGTATCAGCTGCTTAGTGGGGCGCCAGCGGGTTAACATGCTCCTTGGCTCAAGAAGCGCTCGCTTAATTTTCGTAATTTTCCTGCAGCCTGTGGTGTTGATTGAGCAGACGACTAGAGCTGTTTCTTAATACGCACAAAAGCTCGATTTCGCGAACAGATAAGTCGCATGGTCAAGGCATGCGAGTTAGCTGGAAATTACTCTCGGTGGAACAATTCTGTAGTCATCCCATCTTTCCTTAGCTGATCAAAACTGATTAGAGTCTATTACCGTCTCCCCGGAGCCCATAGTTTCGGTATTGAACGAAATCTCCAAAACAAAAGTTTGATATGAAAAGAACAAAAAGCACCGGGAAAAGAAAACCATGCTCTGCAAGTTTATGTGCACCGGCTACACTTAACCGTCGCAGTACAAATACCTATAAAATAGGGCATTAAACAAAATAAAATCTGTTAAATTGAATGCGCTACCTATTCAGGCGGCCCGGCCGAGCCGATGCAAACTGTTCCCAGCCGCCATGTTTGTGCCCCCTATAGGTCGCTGGAGTCGCAAATACAGCTCATTGTTGTACACATACTAATGAGATTGGGTAGACACATGTAAACATATAATTTACTGCAGAGTATGACCCACGTGTTCCCACATAATGGCAACCTGACGATTAACACTCATCTGCAGATTTCATCAAATAAAAAATAGAGACTTACAAACTAGTATATATTATCAGCGTCCACCATCAAACTCACATTGAGTGTTTACCATCGGCATGCCCCAGAGTCCTTGAAAATGCCCGCAAGCTTCACTTACTTTAAGCATATGACATCACATGACAAGAAACATTCCCTCGTGATCATCTTTAACATGTTTACAGGTGCGAACAGTTCAGACAAATCAATTGAAAGATACCAAATCAGTAGTGAAGCAGTGTACAGTGGTTGGTAGATGCAGGTTAATATGTATGGGACATCTATTTTCTAAGTAACACTGTTTACCTGGTCAAATTTCTTCGCAGGCCCATCACATATTGCCGCGAGCGCAGCTAACTAAGTAGGCAGCGCGCTCGTGGCCTAACGGTTATCGCGCGTGCCTTCCACGCAGAAAGCCCAGGGTTCGAACCCTGGCAGCGCCGCATCTTTTATTTATTCTTCCAATTTAGATTTCTGGTAATTTCGAGAACCGTGTTGCTCGTTCTAGGTTAGAATGTTCTGCGCGCCGAATGTTCCAGGCCGAATGTTCCAGAAGCCCACGCGTGCACAAAAGGGGCTCCGCGTAACCAACCGGACTCAGTCTCGCCCCAGCGTTCGACTCTGCGCTTACGCCGACTTCGACGCCCGCGACGCTCTATTGTTATCTTCTGTTTCCTTCTTCATTTTTGGGCACAAGTTCGCCCCATTAAACGTTTAGTTTCGTCAGTTATTCGCCGCCTCATCACTTGTCCTCCGTGACATTTTGGTGGAGGTGCTGGGTACCATCCTATGCCCGTAAAGCGTACCCCTACGAAGACACACCGCCCGAGTGAGGTGCTCAGCCCCGGAAGACTACCCTTCGCCGAAGACGCCGAAGCCCGAAGGAGCCGTAGGACCAGAGGTCAGTCCCCCGAATTGGGTCTCTTGCCCGAGAACCGGAGGAAGAAAATACCGACCATGTCCACCGCACCCGTCGTCATCATGCCCGTCACTCCCCGGACTCCGACGCCCTTTCACGGCGAAGCCCACGAGGATGTGGAAGACTGGATCGACCAGTACGAACGCGTTGCCCGCCACAATGGCTGGACAGATGAGCAACGCCTGCACAACGTGTATTTTTCACTTGAGGGGACCGCCAAGCACTGGTTCGAAAATCACGAATCCTCTTTGGCATCGTGGGACATGTTCAAGAGCCAGCTGAAGGGCACCTTTATAAACCACAACCGCCGAGAGAGAGCCGAGGATCTACTGCGAATCAGAACCCAGGGCCCCAACGAGACCATCACCGGCTTCGTGGAAGACGTTCTGCGCCTGTGCTCCCGCGCCGACCCTCGGGCCACAGATGAAAAGAAGCTGCGAATCCTCATGCGGGGCGTCAGAGACGACATCTTCGGCGGCCTGGTCCGTAGCCCTCCGACAACAGTCCAAGATTTTGTCATCGAGGCAACAAACATCGAGCGTGCCCTGCAAGCCCGATCCAGTCACTTTCAGCGACTACCCGGCCTCGCTGCCCTCCGGCCGTCTAGCGGCGACCTTGGCTCCAGCATCCCAGGCATTCGCGAGATCATTCGCGACGTCGTCCGGGAGGAGCTGCGAAAGCTGCTACCCGCCGCTGACCGACCAGCTTCGCTCTCCATCGCTGAGGTCGTGCGGGAAGAGGTGCAGAGAGCCATTCAACCAGAGGCTCCCATCAGCGCAGCAGTCCCCGAAGAACCCGCGCTAACTTACGCCGCAGTGGCGCGACGGCCACCGCCTCCTCCTCGCGCCTATGTCGCGCAGCCCCGACGTCAGTCTCCTGCGCCGCAGCACGACCGACGCCGCGACGACCAGCTCCAGTACGCCAGCCAGGAGCCCCGTGCACCACGGAAGACCGATGTGTGGCGAACGCCCGACCGACGCCCTCTGTGCTTCCACTGCGGGGAAGCAGACCACACCTACCGCCGATGCCCATACCGTCGACTCGGGCTGCGCGGGTTCCACCCGAACGACCCGCGACCCCGTTATGGTGAACGCCCTCGGGAAATCGACGAGTACCTGCGACGACCTCAGTCCCCCGAGCCTGCGTCCCGCCGAGAGTTCCGGTCGCCTTCGCCACGACGTCCAGCTTCGCCGATGCACCGACCCCGACGTGAAAGCCTGTCGCCCCTCGCTCCACGCCGGGGAAACTAGGCGCGGCAACCCCTGGAGGTGGAGTTGCCGAAGACGACCGACGCCAAGATCCTCCAAGATCGTCGGAGCACTCCCACTCAAACGCCGCAACGCCCCGAAACGACGTTTCTGCAAGAGTGTCGAATAACCTCAACGTAAGCATCGACGGCCACGACGCGACAGCACTCGTCGACACCGGAGCAGACTACTCCGTTTTGAGTGGGAGACTCTCTCGCCGCCTTCGGAAGGTTACGACGTCGTGGGACGGACCGCAGATACGAACCGCCGGCGGACATCTCATCACACCTGTCGGCAGGTGCACTGCGCGCGTTGAGATCCACGGCGAAACCTGCCCTGTGAAGTTCGTCATTCTGCAAGACTGTTCGAGGGACGTCATTCTCGGAATGGACTTCTTGTGCGAATACGGCGCCATCATCGACCTTGCGGAGAACAAGCTGACGCTTCGGAAGCCTGTCCCATCGGCAGAAAATCCCAAAGCAACGTTAGCTACAGTCCGAGTCCTTGCCAGCCATGTAAACCTGCCGCCGCTGTCGAGTGTCTTTGTACCCGTCGGGACCGAAGAAGCCACCTGCGGTGTAGCACTGTTGGAAGGAAGCGTCCAACTTCTCGTTGGACGAGGGATTGGCATTGCGAGAGGCGTAATCGAGATCCAGGACGGGTGTACCGTAGCCCTTGTCACCAACTTCCGGCAAGAGTCGCAGCACCTTACAAAGGGTACAGCTGTGGGCTTCGTCGAGGAAATTCCGGACTCAGCCGCGATCGCCGTGATCTCAGAAGACGCTTCTCCGGCGCAGCACCAGAGAACCACGCCGTCAGAGCTCGACATCGACCCGTCCCTCCCAGCCCCACAACGACGGCAACTCAGTGACCTTCTCGCCGAGTTCAGTGAGTGCTTCTCCACGTCGTCGAAGGTGCGCCAAACGACGGTTGCGAAACATCGAATAATCACTGATGACGACGCTCTCCCTGTGCATCGGCCACCGTACCGAGTCTCCGTGAAAGAAAGGGAAGTTATCCAGAAGCAAGTTCAGGAAATGCTTGATGACGACATTGTCCAGCCCTCGAACAGTCCGTGGGCTTCCCCAGTAGTCCTAGTGAAGAAAAAAGACGGAACCCTGAGGTTCTGCGTGGACTACCGCCGGCTGAATGCAGTCACAAAGAAGGACGTCTATCCGCTGCCCCGCATCGACGACACCCTGGACCGGCTGCGCCATGCCCGATACTTTTCGTCGATGGACTTGAAGAGCGGGTACTGGCAGATTGAGGTCGACGAACGAGATCGTGAGAAGACGGCCTTCGTCACACCGGACGGACTGTATGAATTTAAAGTGATGCCGTTCGGGCTGTGCACAGCGCCGGCAACCTTCCAGCGTGTTATGGACACCGTCCTTTCCGGCTTGAAATGGCAGAGCTGTCTCGTCTACCTCGACGACGTTGTCGTGTTCGCAACCGAATTCGACGAGCACCTCAGACGACTGCGAGCCGTGCTACGGGCCTTCAAATCTGCTGGGCTGACACTCAAGCCTTCGAAGTGCCGGTTCGCCTATGGAGAGCTGAAATTCTTGGGCCACGTCGTGAGTGCTCAGGGTGTAAGCCCTGATCCTGCCAAGACGTCCGCTGTCGCCGAATTCCCCAAGCCATCGGACAAGAAGGCCGTCCGTAGATTCCTTGGGCTGTGCGCCTACTACAGACGTTTCGTGCGTGACTTTGCACAGATTTCTTCACCGCTGACGAATCTGACGAAGGACGACGTGCAGTTCCAGTGGGGAGAAGAGCAAGAACAAGCGTTCGACGAACTCAAACGAAGGCTGCAGTCGCCCCCTATCCTCGGACATTTTGATCAGTCGGCGGAGACAGAAATACACACGGACGCCAGCAATACCGGTCTCGGTGCGGTGCTCGTTCAGCGACAAGAAGGGGCAGAGAGAGTAATTGCTTACGCAAGCCGGGCGCTGTCTAAGGCAGAACAAAATTATTCAACGACCGACAAAGAATGCCTTGCTGTCATCTGGGCGATAACCAAGTTCCGTCCGTACTTGTACGGTATCCCGTTCCGCGTGGTCACAGACCACCACGCCCTCTGCTGGCTCGCAAACCTCAAGGACCCGTCAGGACGCCTTGCTCGCTGGAGTCTGCGACTGCAAGAATTCGACGTAACCATTGTGCACAAGTCTGGCCGCAAGCATAATGACGCCGACTGCTTGTCTAGGGCCCCAGTCGAATCTCCACCTGACAGCACCGACGACGACGATGACGCTCGTTTTCTCGGAGCAGTTACAGATACCGACATGGGAGCACTTCAACGAGACGACCCGGAGCTTCGCGCCGTGATTGACCACCTCGAAGGTCAAGGAAGTTCCGTTCCGCAAGTCCTGGCCCGAGACTTGTCAAGCTTCGTTCTGCGGGGAAGTGTGCTCTTCAAGAAGAACTTCGGAACCAGCAACCCTGCCTGGCTGCTGGTTGTGCCTTCCAGCCTGCGAGAAGAAATCTTTCAAGCATGCCACGACGACCCGACGGCTGGACACCTTGGCTACAGCAGGACGCTCGCCCGGATTCGTGACAAGTACTACTGGCCAAGACTCCCGAAAACCGTCCATCTGTACACACGGTCGTGCCATGAGTGCCAACGACGTAAGAAGCCCCCGACAAAGCCAGCAGGACTCTTGCAGCCGATATCTGCCCCGACTACGCCCTTCCAGCAGGTCGGAATGGATTTGCTCGGGCCCTTCCCAACATCGACGCAAGGGAACCGGTGGATTATCGTCGCGACCGATTATCTTACACGATACGCCGAGACGAAAGCTCTTCCATCAGGAACAGCGGTGGAAGTCGCCAAGTTTTTCGTCGAGTCCATTCTCCTTCGACACGGCGCACCTGAAGTGCTGATCACAGATCGAGGGTCATCTTTCCTGGCACAGCTGACTCAAGAGGTACTTCGGCTCAGTCACACCAGCCATCGACGAACCACCGCTTATCACCCGCAGACCAACGGGCTAACAGAGCGGCTCAATAAGACCATCGCCGACATGATCTCCATGTACGTCGACGTGGAGCATAAGACGTGGGACGAGGTGTTGCCGTACGTTACATTTGCGTACAACACAGCGGTACAAGAAACCACAGGAATGACGCCGTTCCAACTGGTGTATGGCCGGACGGTTACGACAATGCTGGACGCCATGCTGCCTCACGTGCCAACCGACGATGGCAACGACGACGCTCAACTGATCTCTCAACGCGCGGAGGAAGCTCGTCAACTGGCAAGAATCAAGATTCAAAACCAACAGCGAGTCGACGCACGCCGGTATAACCTTCGTCGCAGGGACGTCCATTTCCAACCCGGGGACCGGGTATGGGTGTGGACACCGATTCGGCGCCGCGGTCTCAGCGAGAAGCTTCTCAAGCGCTATTTCGGACCGTACAAAATCATCCGACGCCTCGGCGATCTGAACTACGAAGTTCTACCCGACGGAACGCGCCCATCTGCAAGACGCCAGCCACGACCCGAGGTGGTGCACGTCGTCCGGCTCAAGCCGTATTACGAACGATAGAACTTTGGACTCCCGTCAAAGAGTGAACTGGGAACTGTGAAGTGTGGCTCGCGACTCTGCTATCTTTTTGTTGTGTATTTGTGTTTTACCTTTGTGGTGCATCGGGACGATGCACTTTTTTTAAAGGGGGAATAATGCCGCGAGCGCAGCTAACTAAGTAGGCAGCGCGCTCGTGGCCTAACGGTTATCGCGCGTGCCTTCCACGCAGAAAGCCCAGGGTTCGAACCCTGGCAGCGCCGCATCTTTTATTTATTCTTCCAATTTAGATTTCTGGTAATTTCGAGAACCGTGTTGCTCGTTCTAGGTTAGAATGTTCTGCGCGCCGAATGTTCCAGGCCGAATGTTCCAGAAGCCCACGCGTGCACAAAAGGGGCTCCGCGTAACCAACCGGACTCAGTCTCGCCCCAGCGTTCGACTCTGCGCTTACGCCGACTTCGACGCCCGCGACGCTCTATTGTTACCTTCTGTTTCCTTCTTCATTTTTGGGCACAAGTTCGCCCCATTAAACGTTTAGTTTCGTCAGTTATTCGTCGCCTCATCACTTGTCCTCCGTGTGGAGGACAAGTGATGAGGCGGAAGATAACTGAGTAAACTAAACGTTTAATCGGGCGAACTTGTGCCCAAAATAAAGAAGGAAACAAAAGATAACAGTAGAGCGTCGCGGGCGTCGAAGTCGGCGAAAGAGCACAGTCGAACGCTGGGGCGAAACTGACTTGGCTCGCCACGCGAAGCCCCTTATGTACACGCGAAGGCTTCTGGAATAATCGGCGTAGAAGGTTCGGCGTGTAGAACTTTCTAAACTCGAACAAGCAAACCGGGTCTCGAATTTACCAGAACATTACATTGGATGTCAACAAAAAGGCGTCCCCGCGGCCAGGAATCGAACCCTGGCTTTCCGCGTGGGAGGCAGGCGCTATACCCGTTAGGCCACGCGCGCGCTGCCTACTTGGCAAGCTGCGCGTGCGGCATTACTCCCCCCCTTTAAAAAGTGCATCGCCCCGATGCAGCACAAAACAAACCAAAGAAAAAAAAGAACGGTAAGCTAAAGAGTCACTTGGAACACATAAGGTCCACAGTCCTATCGAGCGTAGTATGGGTTCATGCGCACGACGTGGACGACTTCTGGTCGTGTAGGGCGGCGTGATGAAGTCCGTGTTCCGTCGGGCATCACCTCGTAGTTCAGATCTCCAAGTCGACGAAGTACCTTGTAGGGTCCAAAGTACCGTTTTAGGAGTTTCTCGCTGAGACCGCGTCGTCGTATCGGGGTCCAAACCCACACACGGTCTCCGGGCTTGAAGCGAACGTTGATCCGGCGAAGGTTGTACCGGGTAGCGTCGACACGTTGTTGATCTTGAATTCGGAGTCGGGTGAGCTGGCGGACTTCTTCTGCCCGTTGGGCAACCACCTGGGCGTCGTCGAGACAAGGTTTTCAAAACAGTGGTAAACAGAAAGGAGTGCGTTCCAGATTTAGTTTTGCACAAGCTATGTGGCAACTGACTTCATCCTCTTAGAATTTATTGGAGTGGATCTGGGTATAATAATATCTAGCCCGACAATACTGCCAGGAGCACATGCCTCAAAACCTGTCAGAAAGGAGTAGAGGAAGTTTGAATCCTAATTTTCGTAATGCGATGAGAGTTGCTCATACTGAGAATTGAGGTGAGCAATGTCGGCCATCCCTCTGCCTGAAATATCTATACGTCAGCCACCCTTTATCGGAAAAAAGTTTTAGCTGAGCGCTTTTTACGACTGCTCCGCTCAGCCACTGAGCGTGCAAGCCACATGGCATGCGCGTAACGCTCAGCCGGCAGTATCCATCGGGATGCAGGAATTGTCTGCTCCATCGGAATCTGCGCTCCGATTGGTCGTTGCTGACAGAGCGTTGTGCGCATGTAGGTGCTTTCCTGCTGAGTGGAGAGGAGTGCAGTCTCTTCTTCTTCACTTGCACAATATAACAAAATTGCACTGCATACTGCTTTAGAGACTTGCTTGCATGTTTCACACTCGCTATCTACAGACAGCTAGCACTGTCGGTAAATGAGGAAAAAAAGTGTGAACACATACCATGCACGCCAAAACAAAACATCAATTGGACTACACGAGACTGCATTAAAGCTGTCAATTGGGCATGCTTTATACCTCACCGCCACTGTGTGTACACAGGTCCCCCCCCCCCCCCCAACTAGCTCTACACATACCGCCCAACACACCACAGCTAGGCTGAATCAGACAAGTGTTGTGCTTGCCGAGCTTGAAGTACTATCGTGAGCAATATGAGAGGGAACAGCGGAGCGCGTGCCAAATAGCCTCGAACCCTACCCGTGGCGATACGCTGCGGCAGCTCTTGGAAAGAAGGTGGAGAGAGCGGTGCGCTTTCGTCTGCTGTCGGCACCCCCGCCACTGGCAGCTTACTTTTCACGCAGTATAGTTCATCGCCGACTACTAACGGCGATAACGTCTTGATACCACTTGATACCACCGTGATCAAAAATGCGGTTTCATCTCGTTGCCGTGAGCTTTCTTTTTCAAGCTCGCAAAGCTATTAATGATACGACGTATAAAAGCGCCTCGCAATGTTCATCGTTATCAGGTGCCGCGCGAGAGGAAAGCCAGCATGGCGGGGGTGCCGGCAGCAGACGAAAGCACACCGCTCTCTCCACCTTCTTTCCAAGAGCTGCCGCAGCGTATCGCCACGGGTAGGGTTCGAGGCTATTTGGCACGCGCTCCGCTGTTCCCTCTCATATTGCTCACGATAGTACAGTCATGATTTATATCAGTCTAAACAAGCGATCGTCGACTGCTCAGTACTGGGAGCATCATGCAGCAGCTGTCTTGCTCCCTTTTTTAAATGCCTTTCGAACCATGCGTGGTAAGCCGTCCGATGAGAAGAGAACGTCCCCACGGACAGCACTGAGCAGTTGATAATCACCTGTGTACCTTTATATACATCAAGTCTCTATTTGGCCGAAGTAGGCAGTGTGTGTGCAGCAAAAACAGCTGTACTAAAATCTCAACTTGTACTATTTGAGCGTGTTGGTGCTTTTTAAACATTTAGAAAGTGGAGACACATAAGGGACGATACAGACAGGACAAACTTTCAACTTCAACAACATTTATTTTCGCCTTCAAGCCCAAACCCCCGCCCGCTCCGTGGGATTTCGGGAAAGGGAAATCAAGGGGAAAGAAAAGGAAGTGGAGGAAGTGAGGAGGGTGCCAAACGAGGAAGGGAGAAGAGGGAAGGGGGCTCGAGTGGATGCGCGGGATAACGGAATGAAAGGAAAGGCCGCTTGTGCCGGTGACCTTGTCGCCTCGTCTAGTTGTCAACGTTCGGCTTCCATTGTGGGCCTCAGAAAGATAATCTCCTTTCTTGAGAGTGAAATGGAAGGGGTACTTATGGTTTGCGGGCTTGTCGCCATCCGATAGGCCTCAATTATTTCTCTCCCGACTCGCTCGCAGTGGCCTCCCATGGTTGTCGTGCCGGCGAAATTAGGAGCGCAGCCGGAACATTTTCTCCCGTGAATGACTATCGGGTGCTGAGAATCCGAGGAAGCTCTTTCTGCATCTATTTGATGTTCTCGGAGTCGGTCGTTGAGACATCGCCCCGTTTGTCCAATGTACCTGGCCCCGCAGGACAGGGGGATCGCGTACACTTTCTCCGTCATGCAGGCGGTGAACTTGCTTGCGTGTTTTTTTTTTACCCCGGGTAAAAAAAAAACGTAAAATCCGGGGTAAAAACGTAAAATCCGGCATAGTCAGGTGTCTGCTTTCCGCGGCGTGCACAAAGTCCTGCGCACATCAACGGGAGGCCAGCCTAAGTCAACAGTGCGCACGGCTTCGGAGGGCAGGCTACCCTACAGATTTGATTTTGGCTACCTCGCAAAAATTGGCTACAAACCCCCGGGCCAGGCCAACCCCCGAGACTGCACCCGTCACCAGAAGACCAGCCTGCATTCCATACATCCACACAACATCTCACCGCCTAAAAGCTCTCGCCTCAAAATATGGCACAAGAGTGCTTTTCACTTGCAAATCAAGACTCGGCGACATGTGTAGGGTCGTCAACAGAGAGGGACCCCCACAACCCAGCTGCACCAAAAAACACGCAAGCAAGTTCACCGCCTGCATGACGGAGAAAGTGTACGCGATCCCCCTGTCCTGCGGGGCCAGGTACATTGGACAAACGGGGCGATGTCTCAACGACCGACTCCGAGAACATCAAATAGATGCCGAAAGAGCTGCCTCGGATTCTCAGCACCCGATAGTCATTCACGGGAGAAAATGTTCCGGCTGCGCTCCTAATTTCGCCGGCACGACAACCATGGGAGGCCACTGCGAGCGAGTCGGGAGAGAAATAATTGAGGCCTATCGGATGGCGACAAGCCCGCAAACCATAAGTACCCCTTCCATTTCGCTCTCAAGAAAGGAGATTATCTTTCTGAGGCCCACAATGGAAGCCGAACGTTGACAACTAGACGAGGCGACAAGGTCACCGGCACAAGCGGCCTTTCCTTTCATTCCGTTATCCCGCGCATCCACTCGAGCCCCCTTCCCTCTTCTCCCTTCCTCGTTTGGCACCCTCCTCACTTCCTCCACTTCCTTTTCTTTCCCCTTGATTTCCCTTTCCCGAAATCCCACGGAGCGGGCGGGGGTTTGAGCTTGAAGGCGAAAATAAATGTTGTTGAAGTTGAAAGTTTGTCCTGTCTGTATCGTCCCTTATGTGTCTCCACTTTCTAAATGTTTAAAAAGCACCAACACGCTCAAATAGTACAAGTTTAAACCTCATCGTGAGCTTCATGTTTATGTCTCGTCCTCAAGCTAACAGCCTACCACCCGACTTCAAACCCACAGCCTTCATGCAGGCGGCTTTGCTCGTCTCCCGGCGGGCCCTTCTGCAACTACGCCTCCGTACCTTTGGACTGTGTGTGCGGAAAAACCTGGCAAATCCAATGATTTCTCAACTTCTGGGGTTCCAGTCGAACAACTTGTCGTCCAACCATCGGATCATGCAGATTGCCCGGAAAGAGGTGTCGCAGGAGTTGCGCTTCATCAGAACCACCTTCCCCGTGATCATGAGCAGAGTATTCGGGCCTACATACGGGAGGAACCCCGGATACATCTTCTTGCTACGGGAGGCGGACCGCCTCATCGAATCACCCTGGCCCAAGGTGATCCAATCCATCAACTCTGCGCGAGCAGAGAACTGCGGGGCGGTGTACAGTCCCCCAACCATACTCTCGGACACGGAATTGTCGACCAGTACCATGAACCTCCTGGCCAAGGGACCCAAGTGTGCTCCTGACGGGCACTTTTCAAGGGTGGACCAGCTCGCTGCTGCACATCAAGTCGCGGCAAGGATACCAGAACAAGATCGACAGCAGTTCCTAGGAGCTGCTGTCCAAGCTGTCTGCAGCCGGCCGGCACCTCGCCCTTCGGGATCCGGCGTCACTCGGTCCGCCGTGAAAGAATTGAGAGAAAAGAACCTCACTCTACTGCAGGCAGACAAGACAGGGGAGTTTGTCGTTCTCGAACGGGGAACCTTCCAGGAAAAAGTCTCCACTGCCCTAAACAAGAATTTCGTCAAACTGGGAAGACGACCATCGGGTGGGCTCCGAGCCAAGGTGAAAGAACTTTGTGAGAAAAATAACCTGCAGAAGCTAAAGAGTTCCGTGGGCTCCCCTTCCAAACAGTACCTTTCAGTATTCTTCTCAGCAAAAACCCACAAGCCTGAAATTCCCCTAAGATCCATAGTTTCGGAAAATGGGTGCTGGCAGAAGCATCTCGCCAGGTACCTCCAGAACCACCTCTCGATCCTCACACCACCTCAGCCATTCAGGATTCAAAGCTCACAGGCGCTAGTCTCCGCGATCAGCCGCCTCCACGAGACGACGCAGCCCATCTCGATGTTCTCTATGGACGTGGAGGACATGTATTATAGTCTGAACGTCCCATTCCTTGTGCAGTGTGTCGCCGACGCCATCGAGGAGCACGGGCTTCCCGCCTTCCAGAACAACTGCGGTGTATCATCACAGGCGTTCCTGGAACTTCTCCAGCTTTACCTCCGGTCAACACTGGTCGAGCACAACGGGGACGTGTTCATCCAAAAAGCTGGAGTCTGCATCGGATCGTGTCTGGCCCCGACTCTCAGCGAGATCTATCTCTCCGTGGTAGACCGAGGCATCCAGCGAAATCTGCAAACCAAGTCCCTGGACTGCGAAGTGTTCAGGTACGTCGATGATTATCTAATCATTCACCATAATCACGCAACTCCGGAGGCTATCATGGAAGCATTCAGCGCTTTGCCCGGGCACCTAACATTCAAGAGGGAAGACCCTAGGAAAGGAGAACTGCAGTTCCTTGAGGTTCGCCTACAGCCTTCCGAAAAAGGAGTGTGCTGGTCTTTCCAACAGCGTACAAGCAAGCCAGTGCTTCCATTCTCAAGCGCACACTCAAAAAACTAAAATCCGGCATAGTCAGGTGTCTGCTTTCCGCGGCGTGCACAAAGTCCTGCGCACATCAACGGGAGGCCAGCCTAAGTCAACAGTGCGCACGGCTTCGGAGGGCAGGCTACCCTACAGATTTGATTTTGGCTACCTCGCGAAAATAGGCTACAAACCCCCGGGCCAGGCCAACCCCCGAGACTGCACCCGTCACCAGAAGACCAGCCTGCATTCCATACATCCACACAACATCTCACCGCCTAAAAGCTCTCGCCTCAAAATATGGCACAAGAGTGCTTTTCACTTGCAAATCAAGACTCGGCGACATGTGTAGGGTCGTCAACAGAGAGGGACCCCCACAACCCAGCTGCACCAAAAAACACGCAAGCAAGTTCACCGCCTGCATGACGGAGAAAGTGTACGCGATCCCCCTGTCCTGCGGGGCCAGGTACATTGGACAAACGGGGCGATGTCTCAACGACCGACTCCGAGAACATCAAATAGATGCCGAAAGAGCTGCCTCGGATTCTCAGCACCCGATAGTCATTCACGGGAGAAAATGTTCCGGCTGCGCTCCTAATTTCGCCGGCACGACAACCATGGGAGGCCACTGCGAGCGAGTCGGGAGAGAAATAATTGAGGCCTATCGGATGGCGACAAGCCCGCAAACCATAAGTACCCCTTCCATTTCGCTCTCAAGAAAGGAGATTATCTTTCTGAGGCCCACAATGGAAGCCGAACGTTGACAACTAGACGAGGCGACAAGGTCACCGGCACAAGCGGCCTTTCCTTTCATTCCGTTATCCCGCGCATCCACTCGAGCCCCCTTCCCTCTTCTCCCTTCCTCGTTTGGCACCCTCCTCACTTCCTCCACTTCCTTTTCTTTCCCCTTGATTTCCCTTTCCCGAAATCCCACGGAGCGGGCGGGGGTTAGGGCTTGAAGGCGAAAATAAATGTTGTTGAAGTTGAAAGTTTGTCCTGTCTGTATCGTCCCTTATGTGTCTCCACTTTCTAAATGTTTAAAATCTCAAGATGATGAAAGATCAGAACAGGCTTGGTAATGTTTCACATTGCAAGTATGCTCATGCAAATTTCACTTTCTAAAACATAAAAACGCATTTCAAATTGCCACCCAGGAGAAGTTGCAATTACACAGCTGTAAATATAAGGCAGCTTACCATCAACAACCTTTGCAGACTGCCTTGACCTGAACCTCGGCTCAGCTGGTGATGCAGGAACGAATCGGCCTAGTCGATGCTAGCTTCTGTTCGGCGAGGGCCGCACTGAGTATAAAGGTGGAAAAAGTGCTGTAGATTATGTGAAACAAACAAACACACAAAAGCAATTCAGAATACAGAATTCGCTAGAGGCACTGAAAAATAAAAATCAGAAATTGGTCAATTATGTTAATTCAATATACTTCCGACACGTACCATGACTGCTGGTAAGATATTTGCTGCCTTCAATCTAGATAAGCTTGTAAATTTACAAGCCAAATAACAAATACCTTATAAGCTGAAACATATTTCGATGAAACTACAAAATCCGAAGACTATCTCTGCAAATATGGTGCTATCTAGTACACCACAGATGAGAAGAATTGGATTACAGCGTCCCCCTTACAAAGATTGAAGCAAAACAAGTATAGAGTCCGCTGTGCATGCCACTACAACAGAAAAGATGGTACTGTGATCTCGTCGAGATCAGAGTTCAGAACAGGTGTGACAGGGTTTGGCATGACAAGTATGCCAATGTCATTATTCATTTGTGCAACATTAAAACGACTCTGAAAGTATGACCAGCTACAAGTTGTATTGATGCAAACCTTTCGAGTGTTGAATTGTAGGTACAGCGCCCTGGTTGTGTTCATGTGCGATATATGTCCAAATACCATAGAGACCAATACTGCAAACTTCTCCGAAAACCAATGAGCGCTGGCGAACGGCGAGAGTAGCGCTATTCACCACTTTTGCCGTTCAATCATGTTTGTGTGTTGCCACTAACAAGCGCACCAATAGGAGGTTTTAGACATTATTGGGAACACTAAATAAACAAATAAACAAATACAAAATACAACACACAGCAATACTGGCAGCAAGTAGAGACGCACTTATGTTGTAAACCCAGCATTCCGCTTACGAATGGAATGCACAATTCCCCTACAGGATTTCATTTCACGCGAGTGGCATCAGAATTGCCAAAGGCCAGTCCATAAACACAGTCTGTGTTAAAAACAATCCTAGCAGCAATAACTTGCTATTATATTGCTCAATATATAGAGCACCTTACCATGAACAGCCTTGGCAGTCTTCCATGAAGCCTGGACTTCAGTAGAGGAGGCTGTCATCCTGTGTCGTCTCAGGACACTCGCATCAGGATGGCGAAGGTGAATGCCAACTTCCACTTGGCAAAGGCTGCAGTAAGTATAAAGATGAAGACACAGAGTAGAATATATGATAAAAAAATATCACGGACCAACTTGAAAAAAAAGTGCACAAAAAGACAAGGACAAAAGGACAGGAACACGTAGGACGCAGACTGGTGCACACTCGCAACTCGATCTATTGAACACAAAAGAAACTAAGAAAGATCGAGAGTCAGAGAAATCAGAAAGGCTGTGTTCGGAGAACGTGAGCTTCAGAAACCGGAGCGTAAGGCAAAGATGTCAGGTAGATTATTTTGAAGACACTTTGGAATTAGCAACAGCCTTTCCACGTAGTAAGGTGGTGAGTTCCTTCTGATTGAACATCTCGAAAAATGGCACACAAAAAACAAGGAATAAAGGGGAGGAATGCATACACTACATACGAGTGGAGACTCCCAACTCACATAAAATGGAGAAGAAAAAAAAAAAGAATGCGGAAGGAGCTGTAGCAAAAGTTCGAACAGGTCCAAGTGGAACGTGTTAATTAACCCATATGCATACGAGTGTAAACACACGTTTCTTGGCAGCTCAGGTAAAAGACGGATGTTTACGGACACATTGGTTGCCCATACTAGGAATAATAAAGGCCTAAAATAATCCCCTTTTATGGTTTTCATAGTATCTGCTAATTATTCCCATTTTTTCTAACGTGACATACACGAGCAGTGTAAACAGTGCATAAGTAGGTGACAATCCATCGTAGATATTAGAGAGAGATTGAGCTGTCGTTATGTATTAGCCATACATCTGTTACCTTAACTGTCAAGGAAATTATGTTTTTAAAAGCTCCTCTTGCTAACAGGTGAATCAGCACATTCCACTTGGGCCTCTGCTCGAGCTCCTTCCGCATTCTTTATTTCTTCCTTCTCTGTTTATGCGAGTTGAGAGTCTGTGCTTGCATGTGGTCTACGTGTTACTCTCTTTGACTTTTAGTCAACTATTTTTCAAGGTGTTCAATTAGTACCAGCTCAACACCTTACTACAATCATGCAACAACAAAAAACAATTACAACCTACATTATTCGCTAAAGGCAGTACCAAAGGAAAAAAAAAAGGATTGGGTGAGGTACAGTGGCGTCACGAGGGTCAGCGGCACCCGAAGCGGTAGCCCGCAACGAAACCCCCTCCCCGCTCTCGCGTGGCCCGCCGCGACTTCCCCCCCCCCCCCCCCGCTCTCGCGTGGCCCGCGGACCCTCCCCCCCCCCCCTCCCCCCGCCGCGACACCCCCCTGAGCGCTGCACCCGGCACGGTCCGCCCCCCCCCCCCCCCCCCTTTGTGACGCCACTGGTGAGGTATGAACACTATACTAACACTGAACAAATATGCCTCCCATAAACTGGCGAGACACTACCTTAATTAAGGGCATGCTTCTAAATTTCCCCAGAAGCGGCGTCAAAAATTATTTCGCGGGGACACATTTGGCGATCGGAAGCGGTATGCTATGCATTATACACCATGGGGTGAATTTATCGCGGCACCAATTTTTGGCAACTCTTTTCTAATTACGAATAGCGACAATGAAGTCGTCTGCAGACGACTGGGCGGCGGAAGCTACGCACTTGCTCGATCAATCAATCACTGCCTTTTGACTGGCCCGCTCTCCGGACGCAGAATCCACCCGTAGTGTCAAACTTAGAGCTCCGGCGATGGAGGGGCACCGCGCTCTTGCAGACATTCTATTTTACCAGTAAACAATACGGTGGAGGGAGGCAATCAACCCCTCCCTCCCCCCTCCCCCCAACCCCCCCACCTTCTCTTTCCGCCTTTACCTGCCCGCCCGCCCGCCCGCCCCCATGTCCCGAAAAGTTCCGCCTCTGGACCAGCGAATTACGCAGCATAAGCGCTCATTTGTGACCGATAATTAGCGCGAGGACGGAGTGCTCTGCATCAGGGAACAAACAGAAGAAAAACAGCCTCGCATAACACCATTCGCGCACAATTAGTAATACTGGTAAAAGCAAGCGATCTAGAGACAATAACAAGCATTTTGAACGGAAAAAAGAACAAACTCGCCCTAACGAACAAAGAAAGGAACTTACTTTGAAACGACCGTGCCATGATCTTGGCTGTTGAGCAGACTCAACGTAGGTTCACGGCTCACAGTCGCTTCCTTCATTTTCGGACACATTTGAAACTAAGGTAAACTCCACGCATCGCGACTAATCGGTAAATTGACCTCAAGACAGAGATATGAAACACACACGACCAACACGGCCGGCAAAACGCGCAAAACAAGGTTGTGGATTGGATTGGATTGCGTTCGTGGGCTATATGGATGTCTAGCGACTTTACGGAAACTATGTTCGCGTATCTTCAACACGCTTGCAATAAAACGATCAGAGAAGCCCATTAAAACACTATCAGGAGACACAGTAATAATAAATTATTGAGCATGTAAAGATTGCCACAATATTAGGAATACGTGCTTAACATGTAGCAAAAAATTAAATACCAAACTAATCGCACAATGTATCCCAACGAATTCAGCAGACATATAATTTATTAAAAACAGCTCATTTCCGGTCGGTCGGTTTGGCCTTGCGTGTTTACGCACAGTTCTGCTGCTAATGTGGTCGGTGGTTCGAACCTCAGTAGAGGAAAGGTTTTTCTTTAAAGTTTTTTACTCTGCGTTTTTTATTTGTTTTTACTATTTTAAATATTTGCTATGTTTTTTTTGCAGTCGCCGGCCCCCTACTTTAGGGTAAAACTCACGCAGAAGGTGAAAATAGGAAGTGCGAGCCCAAATTTCTATTGATTTTTTGAATTCCATGTACTGTGCCATTACTAACGTGTTAAATGATGTTTAGTAGTTATTTTGTGTATTTTTTGCTTTTTCGTTGTTACCTGCTTTGTTCCATTTACTGTGCCCCACTCCTCTCTGTAATGCCTTCGGGCCCTGAGAGACAGAATAAATGAAAATGAAAGTAAAAAAATGTTGTGTTTATGTTTATACAGCCGGAAGGTAGTCTGCTTCAGTGAGCGTCTGGTGCCTCAGCTGTAGATCAGCAATTTAGCCAATGCGGTACAACCACTAGCCTGGAGTCTTTAACGTGCACCACGCAGTAGTGGTACACGACCACACGCCGATACGATGCCTATCCAGATCGAAACGGGCCGGGGTGGGGACTGAACCCAGGATCCCTGGTTTCTGCAGCGCGAGCTTTCGCTCAACGTGCTCCGACTTGAATTTGATTTGATGCAATGCACAAACCGTGGCCCTCTTGCTTTGCCGGGATAATTCGCTCCCTCCGTGCTAATATGTGGGTCAGCGTAGTAGGCAAACAGCGCAAGTCCTTTCAACGAAGTAAATAAGGCAATAATAATGGGAATATTGAGAGCAAAATGGGAAAATGTGTAAGGGGTCAAACTGCCACAGTGATGCATCCGAAGTTTGTCTAAAGGTGGTCACCTTTACCCACTATTAAAACAAAAATACCGCTATTTTAAAGCAGTTATTTACCTGAGCTCATAGCGCGCTACGTATGAAGCACATCTCTTAATTTTCTGACTTCCGGAAAGTAGTACTTAAATTTGTTCTGGTACATCAGTGATATATCCCTCACCTGCCGCCTGGTTTTACTTATCGAGGTTGCGCTCCGCAGTTTTACTTTTTTATTAGGCCTAGACATGTTTTATTCCTGAGATCCAAGAACAGTGCGGATAATTAAACTTACTTTCAGAAACGTTATCCTTCGGTGTTATAACATTTATGTTTCGTAGCGTCAAGGGGTCACATTCACAAACCCGGCAGTGTAAACATTCACAACGCATTTGTGTTTCTCGTTTTATCGTGTTAAAAAAAAAGTGTTTATATTTGCGTTTTTTTGCTGCGGTATGTCGTATAACATAAGCTATCGGGGGACAGGTCGTCTGGCTATGTGAACATTTAAAATATTTCTGTTAGATGATCGTAACTACCACAGAAATCAGTCGATTCTTGCCTGAAATAGCATATTTTCACACTCAATTAGCATCCCCAATAACATGATCTCAGGAGAGTTGTGTACCTCTCGTAGCGTCATAAGCAATACACACATCTCTATCTTGTCCAGATTCTCCAAAGTAATGCGTATTATTGTTTTTGTAACTCAAAGCGCTTGCTCAATCATGCCACGTGTTTGTTGTTGTACTTCATTCGGAGGCTCCGCTATACCGTTTTATTTTTATTTTTTTATCAGAGCCAAGCACGTGCGTATACCGCCGGACCTTAAATATAGTATATCAAATTAAACTAGCTTCCTGAAAAAGTATCGTTTGGCGTTGTGTAATTTATTTTTCATGGCGTACTTTCAGATTCTCGAATCCTGAACTGCAAATCTTCCTCGCCGCATTGTTTTTTCTTGCGGTTTCGCGATAAAACACGTCAGCCTTGCCATGCTGGGATCAAATACACCAGCGTCGGCAGTTATTTGCGAAGGATTGATAACGCAAACATTTCCACTCGCTATTCATGAATTGCCGCAGTTCATCAGAATCTCAGTGACTTGACTGCATAGTAAAAACGGCAAAAAATAAATAAAACGATGTCGGTCAGTAAACGGAACTTCCATGGCGGGGCTCGCCAGTCTGAACAGCAAAGCGCCGATACCGGCCAGTCACTGAACTTCCATGTAAATGCTGGCCATCAAAGACAGCAAAGTACCGATGCCGGCCAGTCACTGAACTTCCATGTAAATGCTGGCCATCAAAGACAGCAAAGTACCGATGCCGGCCAGTCACTGAACTTCCATGTAAATGCTGGCCACCAAAGACAGCAAAGTACCGATGCCGGCCAGTTACTGAACTTCCATGTAAATACTGGCCATCAAAGACAGCAAAATACCGATACCGGCCAGTTGCTGGAATCTCCATGGAAAGACTGGCCAGCAAAGACAGCAAAAACCCGATGCCGGCCAGTCACTGTAACTTCTACGGCTGAACTGGCCAGTGAGCAAGACGAAACCCCGACGCCGGCCGGGGCCGGTAGCTCACCTGCGCCAATGGCCGGGCGCCGCCATCCTGTTACCAGGACCGGCCGGCCTAGTCCCGATACCGGCCGACGCGGTGTGCTACCTGGGTAGCTTGCGATGAAGTGTTAGGCTGACTTTGTAATCTGCGACGGAGTTCAAAGCTAGGAGATCTTCATTTCTGTTGTTTTCTATTAGTTTCGACAAGGTCACCCGATGCCATCTTTTTGGCATTAAAGTTAATTTCAATAATACCTTCAAGTACCTTTGATACGAGAATGGGGGATAATTTTGCAAGTGGCTTTTCGTCCTCTGAGTGAAGTACTAAAAGCTTTGGGAATTTTAAATATTCAATACGCTGTGCGGGATGGTCTTTTACTTCGGTGCGAAAGATTTTCAGGGCCCGATAAGTGTTTTTTTTTGTTAAGAACCCATATAGATGCGAAGGGAAGTTCAGTGACCGGGTGCACCGCCCACCAAGGAGCCCAAGAAGGGGGTAGGTAATGTGAGATAGCACGATGGGCTTGGCTGACATCATTACTCTACCAGTGCTGCCCGGGCACTATACCCTAGTGTGGTTGCAGGGACAGGACCTGTTTCCACCCAACGTTGGCAATCGCCGCATAAGAAAGAAAAAAAAGGAAGGAAGAGAGTGTAGAAGAAGAGAAGAAGAGGTGGAAGGAAAAGTGAAAGAAGGAAGAAGAGGGTAGAAGAGGCGACTGATTGAATCATCCAGCTCGGGTCAAGCCAGGAGACCCGTCTACGAGAAGCAGGGGCCGAAGCACTGTATTGCCTCGCCCGGGGGCCCTGAAGGGTCTAAACATAACCCGGGCTCACCTAAACCACCAAAGTCCGCATTTCCGCGGACACGGGTTAAGCCACGCACAGCCAGACGTGGGTGGGCGAACCCACATGGCTCGGGGTTCGTAGTGACGCCACTCACCAAGCACCTACTATAAAGTAGATGCCCCCTGCGTGTGGGTATGGTTTCCCACGTGGCTGGGGTCCATGGTGACGCTGATCACCAAGCACCTAGAACCTAACGTGCAGGCGCCCCCTGCGGCGCTCGGGGTTCGTGGAGAGGTCAATCTCTAGACACCAGCTTTCACGCGTGCCCCCAGCGGGAAACCATCGAAGCAAAACGCACTTTTATCGTAAAATCATGGCTTGTGACTGTGCCTTTGTAGATAATCTTTTTCGTTTTGCTGGAGAGACGCAAACGACCGGCATAACAAAATCCTCTGCATATTCCGCGTACCTCGCAAAAGCACTTACACACTCACCTAGCGGAAAGCGCTAAACACGAAGTCCGCACCGTCCTGATTTCCCAGTCTTTTACCTGCTTTAAAGCAGTGTGTACTTGGTAGCAGGTATGCCTACTGAGACTGAAACTAGAAACTAGGGGCAGTGCCAGAGAGAAGAGAGACAAAGCCCGGAAAGCTTGCTCGCTCTCCCCAAATTCTCAACTCTCACGTGATTGTACCATAATAAATGCACCAACGCCTCTTCCCAAAATAAAGAAAAAGCACTATGTTCACTACGTAAAAATTGTCTCAGTTCGTGCAACTGTAGGCAGGCAGGAAATCTTGCCCTAATTTATTCACATCGCATGATGAGCGCAACACTCACACGGGATGTGCAGGAAAATATTGGTGGTGACTTAAGTTTCCCTTAAATTTTGTAAAACCGTTCGTTTGCAGGACCGAATCATCTACTCGAGCGGTGTGCGTCGCTGTGTAAACACGTCTCTGTGCAAACGCAGTCCAACAACACGAAGCATAAAAACGACAGATTTAAGACAACAATCCGGAGTCCATTGCTTAATTAAAATGATGTAATTTTGTTAAAAACGCCCACAGCTTTTTACTCGTGGTATGCGTCGGAAATCTTCCACATTTTGAAACGGAACGAAGGAAGATTTACTTTTAAAAACGCTCGCTACGTCCTCCCCAACCAGATGGTCCGGATTAGCTGACGACTAAAGGACTGAACCCGTTGAACCCCATAACAACCAATTTGCGCCATGTTAGTGTGGGTTTCTACCTCCAAGCACAGCACCACACACCACGAACGTTTCAGCTCTTTGTCGAATCGCCGTTTTATACCAAACAGAACGAGATCGCCGAAGACAACGCAGCGCTGTCGTGAGGCTTGGCTTGCGGTTGCGCACTCGTGGACTCTGTGACTCTCTTCGCTTTCAAAGCACACACGACGATTACGAATGATACTTTCCGTCTTCCGGCAACATCACAGGAGCACTTCTCCGGTCACGTCTTCGCTATACATGTGATCGCAAACCACGGGGCTTCTCGTGTCCCCTCAACCGAAACAATACCGGCGCCATGTTAAACGTGCGTTGTTGCCAGATTTTGTCTGACCACACAAAAATAACGAAAGCAAAACCGGCTCTAGCTTCCAGTGAACATCGGCGTTGCGCCGTGGCCAGATTTTTTCTGTCAGCTCTACCTTAAAGATGACCTACAGATGCAGAAACACTGGTATAAAGTTTTAATATGGCGGCCACTACGGAGTGCCGTAAATTCCGAGGAGGGTGCATGAAAAGCGGCGGCCCCTTCCCCCCATCCTGGTGTTACACGACAGTTTCGTTTGAAGTTAAAGGGTAAAATCCAAAACGAAACCAACTGCAATGTCACGTGTTCAAATTGAGGACACGCTTTTTATATTCATTCTAACTGTTTAGAACGAGTCATTAGACCAATATGTTTTTTTGTGGTGCGTAAGAAACTACTATCGAGACACCTGAAATAAATACAAACATGGGCGACATAAGGGAAGGCGCATTGCCATCGACCAGAATCAATGGCAGCGCGCAACAAGCGCGGGATTCGCCCCGTCCCGCGACATGGCGTAATGGCTTTTGGTGCATATCTGTCTCCGAGACGTGTTCCTTTCCGAGGCATGTCTCCACGGTCTTTCCAGGGTTATCCCCAAGCATTTCGGAGCCTCGATAGCCGACAATGCTGCGGTCGTCGCCGGGGGTGATGCGTGTTTTAGAGGTTGGCTACACAGTTATGGGTGTATGACCGAACCAAAACACGTTTTTTACAACCTCGCATAAATTTTGAACGAATTATCTGTTACTCAACAAGTGAATTTAGGCTAATTTGTGTAAATGGCGTGTTTTTCACCCCAAATATTCACCAAATACACGGGACTTTCTAACAGTGTATGAAAATATGACGGAATGTACCTGTGTTTACAGTTTAGAATTTTAGCATTAAACGGGCCCTGCACACTTTTTTTTACCGGTTTTTAATTGGCACCGAACCTGGGCGCACTGAACTAGTAAATTAATAGAACTTTTCTTTTCTCGTATTTCGCCCTATTTTAAAAGTTATAGGCAAACTAAAATTATAAAAACAAGCGAAAAAATAACGTCCGTTATGACGTCCTTGTTTGCTCAAGTGGCCGTGAACTATAGGAGGGGTAGTGAGCTCAGCGAGCGCTCACGGCTGCCGCACTAAGTGCCGTCGGCTCGAGAGGGCGCCACTAAAGCACCTTCTGGCTAGGCTGTATGAAGCGGGCAGCCAGGACGGCTCGCATTGCATCTGCTGCGTGATTAAACATTAATTCGGCATGACACTTCACTGGTCACAAACGACAGCAAGCACGGGGTAAAGATCAGTTCTGAACGGAAGTCACTTCGCGCTACCAAAACGTCAAAAGGCCAAACCGCAATCCCAAGCCGCTCGCCGATGGCCTTCGGAACGCTAGGAACCGGTCGGATCCTCGACTGCAGCGCCGCCGCGTACATCCGGGACCTTTCTACGCTCGCCGCTCGTCGGACCCTAATCCCACTACACCTTTCCAACATGCGCCGCCTTTTCCAGCACTTGGTGGCGGGTATATCGACCGGTCATTTCTTGTTTCCGTACTTTTAAAACCGCATTTGTTTCTTTTCCGATCTAAAATATTGAAGAAAAACTACTTTTATAAATAATTAAAACGGCTTGCGCCTCTTATATTTTGTATTTCGACTAAAAAGAAGCTTTTGGCGGTTCTGACCAGTAGAAAGGCCAGGACCTGAAACGTCACGATATCGTCACATATTGCGCGCTTTCGGCACCGCGGGTCGCCCCCGTATGTGGAGGACGTTTTCGCGTCGTTCCGTTAAAATATGAAGCACCGATATTTAGTTACTCTCTCCGTGCCCGCTGGCCAGCCCGAACTCCAAGAGACGTGGAAACCGCAAAAATGGTAGACGCTTTAATATGACTGCAAGGCACCTTCAAGGGAGGATGGTAGGTAAAATCGACAAAAATCCTATCCTTTATTTCGCTGTTTCAATATACTATGCTTCCCGGAGAAACTGCCCTCCAAGTAGCGCGCTGGGATGAGCAGTAGAGGTTTTCTGGCTTGCCACAGTGTAGCTCCGTACACTTAGCACCAACACAAGTCGCCGCTTTGACTGCATTCAAGCTGATCGAAAAGCGATTTCTTTGCCTGTAAAGCTTCGCTTCTACATGAGTAAATACCCTCTCGACACAGAATAATTCAAGGCGACAATTTCAGCCGCACGCGAACAGCACAAATACAGAAAAAAAGCACTACCACGGAAATACTGGCTACGACGTGCCGGGCGCGGAAGCAAACAGGTGGCTAGGAACCGCATTGGAGCGACTTTATTTATTGGCTTTCAGATAATTACGGCATAAGCGTTTACTTTATACTAAGAGATTCATCCCCTGAGCGATTCAATATACTTTCTTAGGTATGACATTGCTGGAAAAACGTCAACATGCTGGGAATATATTTATTGCTCATTTGGTCACTGAGATAATCGTACCTTCAAAACGACCAGTATAAAAGTCGGAAACGCCGAGCACAAATGTAGCGATCGGTTTAGTGTGCCGTTCTTTTGTTGTTTGTATGTGTCGTGTATGTGTGCGCTCAAATGTGTATATTCATCTGAGACTAGTAGTATGCGTCACGTATCTACATGTGTATATAATAAAGTTTCCCGAAGGTCCCAAAGCGCAATGGTGGCGGAAGCATATAAAAATATATTTTGTAGAATATGAATTGGTCGGTACCTGGCCCCACCCAGACTTGTACCGTACGCATTACAAGTAATCAAATTACTTGTAATCCATTACTTTTTGAAGTAATTTTGTAATCAGTTGATTACTTATATCAGGCAGAAATCACAAGAGTAATCTGACTACATTTTGAAGTAATAAAATTACTTGTAACCGTTACTATTTTTCCAAGGGACCCCCCCCCCCCCCCCCCCCCGGGCACACGCCTTTTTTTTTCGGAAATAAGAAAAATAAAATTTTCTTTTTTTTAGAATGGAATAAAAAAGATTTTTGCGGAGCTGTAGGAAACGAGGTCAATCCCTTTCTATGTACAGTTTCTGTGGAATGTCCGTTTTTTGTTTTTTTTTCGAGCTGGGACTGGGAGTGGGAAGCCCCGGGGAAGCCACAGTGCGTGACAAAGGCCATTCAGGGCTAAGTTTGAGGGAGCCGAATGTAACTTTGTAAGTCCTTCGTTCAAACTAGCCCCCTCACGCACACACACACAGAAATAACAAAATAAAAAAAAATCCTGCTTAGGGTACCTACTCGCAGCCCGTAGGAGAACAGGAACCGAAGAATGCCTAAAGCGGAGGCAAAATATAGCAAAGCAAATTAAAATATTTCCCCATTTCCCCTACGTGATCTTTGTGACAAGCAATGTTTCGAGTTGAGAAGTGGTCGGGGCGATCTCTTCCGCTAATGTATACTATTCAAGATCCGTTTCAAATCCTGGAGCTGCTGCTCTTTTGTATAACATGCGAGCTCATCCACATGTGAATAATAAAATGAGCGACGCAAACTTTGAGCGACAACCCTTGCATAAGCTTAACAAGATCTAGAACCCCCTCCGCTCCCCCCCCCCCCCCCCCACCCCCCCACACACACACTGGCGAACGCCCAAATCATTAAACTTCTTCAAACGAATTCTATGCTTGTGTCCGCATTGTATGGTGCAACGACCACGAAGAGGGAACCAGTTTTTCTTCTTCATTACTAGTGCAAATGTGAAATATAGGTTGGAAGTAGTTCATTGTTATGAGCGCTAAAGAGGTGCCTTCACAGAATAAAGTAATCGGAAATGTAACGGTTACTTCTTTAAGTAATGTCCAATTACTTTTGCAGTCAAATAATCAAGTAATCTAATCGAATACTTTTTAGCCAAGAGTAATAGTAATTGTAATCGATTACTTTTTTTTAGTAACGTGTACAAGACTGGCCCCACCTAGCCTAGGTACTTGCAATTACTCTGCTTGACCCTTCCATCCGGTGGCAAGCGATTTAACTTTCTTTCACGCATCGCCATACTTTCTGATTGCCGTGCAACCGCTGCTTTGAATTTGCTCTTTTGAGAGCGGCTTTTGGTTTCGAGAATGGTTTACCACTCCTCCGTGATGTGCGGTTGACGAAGGAATTGTGGCTCGAGGAGTAGCAAAGGTGAGACATAAAGGGCACGAAGTAACTGGGTATCGGTTGTCTCCGTTGAACATCCCAGTGCTGACGGCGAGAAGACTGAGTAACTGCTTACGAAACGCCAGCTTCATTACCTTCGGGCGGAAGATGGCTATGGAAATAAATACAGATCACGGAAAGCTTGTGTTATGTTTTTATTTGCTCCTCCTCTCACCCCGCAGAATAGACGTTTAATCCTTATGGAGCTCGATTTACTCGATTGAGGCCGCCATAATGAGATGCAGGCGACGCAGAAACTTTGCTACTCTGCTTTACGGAAAAACATGTCTCCATTTCTAAAGGAACAAAGGTTAAGAGAACGTCCCTCGCCTAATAGAAGACAAAAAATACCTTTTTTTTAAGAGTGTACTCTAAAAAAAAACAAAAAAAAAACACGAAAGACGAGCACAAAAATGAAGACTGAACGCTGACTAACTTGCAGATGCTGCTAAAAGAAGTATGTCAAGTGCCTGGTGCTTTCAAAGATGACATGTCAGCCTTGAAAGAAAAGCTCGAGCTGTTAGACAAAAAACGTTTTTGAAGGTGAACTTGTGCGACTTAGAGCCGATAGGCTGATAAAAAGGAAGTTGCCCCGAAAAGCGAGCTCAGGTCACTGCAAATAAAAGGTGCGCCCGACATAATGAGGTTGGTGAAGTTGAAGGGGATGGGAGTGTCACGAGAGAGAAAGCAGAAATCGAAGGGGCGTTTTTCGATAAATAGAGGCCTGTTTGCATACAAGCATGTAAAGATCGAGTGGTTTGAAAACAATTTTTTTTTGCCTTCGATTCCCCGGTTAGACGATGAGACTAAATATTTTCTACCGGATATTGTCATTATCGGAGTAGTAGTGATAGCAATTACGGTTCTTAATCCGGGGAGTCCTCTGGGTCTGAGGGGTCAGTGCGGCGTTTTACAGGAAGCTTAAATATACACTGTCATTTTTTTTTTTGCGAGGTGTTTAAAGAAGCTTATATTCTCATTGCCCTTGCACCATCATTTTTATCGTCCCATACCATCTTTAAGATATCTTGCAAGAGACCAAGGATCCCGATGAGAAGAAGACGACGACGGTGTAAATGAAGAGAGCTAAAAGAAAGAAAAGGTACCGGATCGACGGTGTTTTCTTTTTGTTTTGATTTTTTTTTATCATCATCCGGCCGACATTAAAAACGATCTCAATCGCATTGGCTCCTTGTCGTCCTCGACGAAACAAGGTGCCGTGACCAGGATACCGCTTCGCCAACGCAGGAACGTGGACAGAAGAAGTCGGCGAAGGAGCGGCTGACGAGGAGCTGGACTGAACAGGAGGAAAAACCCAGGAACAGCAGGCGAGGACCGGACACCAGTTCTCAGCAGTCGTAAGCCCTTTGAACATTTTACCATGAGCAGGGACGTTGTAACCAGAAAGAGAAAGGCTATAAGGACGTAAATAACTCACCTAATAAGGAACGCCGACAAAAACAAATTGAAGAAAATGTTGTCAAAAACGACCTCTTGCTATCGGTTAATCTTAATTACTCGCAGAAACGCTCAGAGAGACGAACACTCAAATGGAACAATGTCTGATGGCCAAAAGCTCGGTTGCAGAATAGGAGAGGGTGATCGAATACGATCTCAAGGTAATAACTGCAATATCCAAGTTAGAAGTCAGTATTCAAGATACAACGCAAGATATGCAGAGAGGAGAACATGGTGGCCATGTTTCAGCGTTAAAGGAAACCGCATCGCGTGAGATGAATGAACTGGTGAAGCTGCCAAAGCTTTAACTTGTGAAGTTCAATGGAAACAAATTGATGTGGCAAGGATCCTGGCATCAGTTTGAAACGTCAATTCATTTGAGACCTTAGATTTGAAACGGTCATAAGTTTTATTACGTTATGACGGTGCTTACAGGAAAAGCCGCCTTGGCCATTGAGGGGCTGCAGTTTTTGGAAACTATGAACAGGCGATAAAACTATTAAAAGACAACCTTGGGAGTGAAGACTACTTGATCGAGGCACATATGAATGCTCTCATCAACCTGAATAAAGTGAAATCGTGCAGAGACTATAGTGGTCTAGCTCAGATGTACCAGAATATGCAGGTGCACACAAGTGGACTTGAAGCAATGGGGATACATATTGGGTCATATGCTGCAATGCTGTTTCCAATATTGAAGAAGGCAGTACCAACGGACATGCTGGTAGACTTCAAATTGAAGGAAGAATCAAGACCACGTAAGCCAGTAGCGTCCACGTCATAGCAAGTAGACGAGACCCCAGTAAGAACAAATGAGAAAATGCAGAAGAGCCTAATCAACTATATCAAACATCAAGTGAGATGCAGGGAAGAGGTAACAGAAGAAGAAACGAGAAATAGTAACGCGACAGCGCCATCTCCACCCGCAAGAAATTCTAAATGGGCGTCGACGTTCCAGAGCACAACAGCGCGTAAGTGCTTCTTCTGTGATCAGATTGGTCACTACGCCGATGACTGCGCAAAAAAGGCAAGCATATTAGGACAGGAAGTCAAAACAATGCGTCAATAAAAGGCGTTTTCACTGTACAAGGCCAAACCACACCGCTAGGTTCTGCCAAGCCAGGATAACCAGCAAGGCGCGCAAACAAAGGCCTGCAACATCAATGTGCCGCTGTAACGAGCAGGGTGAATGAGTCAACCAAAGTACATTCCCTCAACGCATAACAATAAACACAGCTGATTATAGCGCACACACAAGTAGTGCAACGTTGGACCAACATCAAGTGGTGTCTACAGAAAGGGCCTGCAATTTCCATGCCTCACAAGAGATCCGCCGTAACAGCACGTGCGTATTACTACAAACAGCGGTCACTTGGTCAGAAGGAAGATTAGCATCATATTACTGTCGAGTAAAGCTGCATACCGGAAGCCAGCGGTCGTTTATAATCGCAAGTTTGTCCAAGAAACTAGGATGCAAGTTACTCAGAAAACAAAGACTCATTATTGGATCATTTAGGGGAAAAGAGGTGAAGCGAATACTCAGTGTAGTGGACGCGAAGCTGAAAAAAGAGCCAATGACAGAAGAATTTTGATAGAAGCCTTAGAAGTAGAAGTCGTCTCAAGAGAGACGCTGCCAAGGCCAGACATCAATATTCAAGGGAACCTCAAAAGGATGAACATACCACTAGCGGACGACCCAGAAAAGGCTATCAATAATGAAGCTACGAGCATTCTGATTGGTTCGGATCATTACTGGGACATGTGTACTGGACGAATTAAGAAGCTAGACAATAGCATCACTGCCATGGAAACAGTGCTAGGATCGACAATTCACGGACCGATGACAGTTTATTCAGAATTGTCAACTTCTTTCACAGTGATGGTCTTGAACGTAACTGCAACAGTTGAGGATGTCATCGATGCCTTGAAGCAATTTCGGGAAGTGGAAGCAGTAGGCATCAAAAATAGTCCGATAGTAAACGAATAACGACGACGACATACTCGCCAAGTTGGAAGATAGAGTAACTTTCCAGGAGGGTAGGTACCACGCCCGACTGCCACGGAAGCCAACAGTTAGCTTAGATGAAAACAGGGGACTGGCTATAAAAAGGCTGATCTAACTGATAAGAAGTTTACAGAAGGATCAGGAACTACTTGAGAAGTATGAAAGAGCGCTACGGGTATATTTAAACACTGGCGTTGCAGTAAGGTGAAATCTGAGAACGCAAACGGGTGACAAGGCTACTACATGCCACATCAGGCTGTAATGCGATATGACAAGGCCTCCACGACAATCCTTATAGTATTCGATGCATCATCAAGCGGTTCTCCCGGATCTTCGTTAAACGACAATCTGGAAGTTGGCGTAAATTTAAACAAAGATATTTTAACTTTACTGATCAACTTCCGTCATCATCGTATTGCAATGGCGGCGGACGGGGAAAAGGAGTTTTTACATAATGGGATACACGAGTAAGACAGAGATTCGCTCCGCTTGTACTGGTAGAAAGAGAAGAAGAGCATTTCGCAGCAGTACCCGAAAATGGAACTATGGGGGGTGAAGAGGGTGGCGTTTCGCACTGCGCCAAGCACCTTTCTCCTTGCGGTTACTCTTCAGTATCACATGAAAACGGTGGAGGAGAAGTTTCCGGAAAGAGTTGCCCAATGAAAGAAGAATAGTTATGTCGACGACGTGTTGCTTGGAGCAGACAACACTAAGGAGGCTACAAAAACGCACCGTGAAGTACGATGTATCTTCTCGAGAGCGACAATAAACTTAAGAAAAGGGGTGTCGAATAATCAGGACGTGAAAAATGAATACGCGCATGACAATGAGGGCAACGCCGAGGTGGCAAAAGCCAAAGAGAACGGAGTATTGGGATTGATATGAAAAAATACATCGGACGATCTCAGTTTTCAAGTCGAAAAGTGGATGGTTAGGCCCAAGCGAGCAACCCTTACCAAGCGGCAAGTGCTGGAAATGACAGCAAGACTGTTTGACCCTTTGGGAATGCTCACACCATTTTCAGTGAGACATAAGAGAGAATTTCAACAACTTTGGAAGAAAGGCATCACATGGGACGATCCACTGCAAGAGAAGGAAACCAGGGAATGGACGACATGGATAAATGAGCTGGAGTACCTAAAGGAAGTCAGCGTACACCGATGTTATGGTGCTAATCAGCGACAATTGGTGCAGAAAACCGACAAAATTATTTTTTCAAATGCAAGTGCCTTGATTACGGCGCAGCTGCGTATATAGTGACCACTGACGAAGATGAAGACAAGGAAGCGCAACTGCTTCTGGCAAAAGGTCGAATTGCTCCGCTGAAAGCGATTTCACTAGCACGGTTAGACCCTTTAGCCGAATATGTCACATACCGCTGACTATGTCACAAATAATTTAGTTCGGAGGATCAGTTAATCTTGCTTTCGGGCAAATTCCACTATTGTGCTACACTGTATCAAAGATAGTAAAAGAAGGAAAACATTTGACTAAAACAGGTTGAAAGAAATTATTAAGAGGTCAAACCAGAAGAGTGGAACTACGTACGAAGTGTAGAAAATCCTGCCGATCTACTAACGAGACGATTAGAAGCTTCCCAACTTGTGACCTCACGTTTATGGTTGAAAAAACCAGAATGGCTTGTCGACAACCAAGCAGGACCACCATATGAGTATAAAATGAAAGAAGGAAGAGACTCAGGGAAAACAGAACTGTGCGTGGTAAACCTAACACTCACCAACATAATCGACATTGGAATGTTTAGCTTGTACGTGCGGCTCTTGATAGTGACAGCTTGAGTATTCAGGTACATAAAAAGGACAAGAGGAAGAAATACTACGGGCCCTCTGACAGCTGAACAACGGGAGGAAGCTGAGCGCTATCTTATCAAACAAGAGCAAAATATATCACTCGTAAAGCAGGAAGTCGCAACGAAGGTTAGAGGAGGAAAAAACGGAAAGCTGCTACATGAAGCGAAAGTCTTCAGGAGTGAAGATGGGGTGCTCAGGCTAGAAAGTCGTCTTCAGGAGACCCAGCTCCGTTTTGAAGAACGACATCCAGCAATATTGTCGAAGAACAGGCAGTTCACTGAGCTTCTGGTGCGGCATGTGCACCATCTCACCTTGCATGGAGGAGTTAGAGACACGCCAGAGTACGAGGTTCTGGGAGTTGCAAGTTACTCAAAAAGATTTTAAGCAAATGCATTGAGTGCAAAAAATAAAACACTAGAGCGCTGGATCAAGAGATGGCTCCCTTACCAGCAGACAGAGTCACGCAAAGCACTCCACTTTGTGTTGTAGGCGTAGACTTCACTGGACAACTTTACGCAAAATCATCCGGAGGTGTAACGAAGATGTAAATCACAATATTCACTTGCGCGGTAACCAGAGCGGTACACCTGGAAGTCGTGCCTAGCATATCGACAAGCAGCTTCATGCAGGCGTTTAGAAGATTTGTTGCGCGAAGAGGAATGTGCTCTGTGGTGTACAGCGAAAACGCTAGAAGATTCAAGAGAGCGGACAAGAATATCAGCGAGGTGAAACAAATTATACAGGGCCCCCGGAATAAAGATTGTATAGCAACATACCAGATCAAATGGAAATACATTGCCGAGAGAGCACCGTGGCGGTGTGGATTCTACGAGTGGATGATAAGGAGCATGAAGGCGTCAATGAGGAAGGTGATTGGACGGAAGTTGCTCAGCAGTGAGGAATTGCTCACACTCAACGCTGAAGTAGAGGGTGCAGTGAACAACCGCCCACTGACATACGCACACAACGAAGCTGAGAAACCGATTGCAATCACACCTGCGGATATAGCTGGCGGAAAACAGTGCCTCACCAGCTCTAGCACAAATTGGGGCGCAGATATTAGAGAGGCCTGGAGAGTCAAGCAAAGCTTATCGAAAGACTGGTGGCGCAGATGGCATCAGGAGTACTTGAAGGAAATAAGAGGCGCTCTTCTGAAAATTGACGATAGGGGCAGCGACATAAAAAAGGGGCAGTTGGTTTTGCTAGCAGACAAGAAGCATCGAGCGTTTTGGAAAATGTGTAAGGTTGAAAAACCTATCCAGGTCGAGACGGGCTTGTACGCACATGCCTTTTCCGAGGACCAGGAAACAAGATTCTGAGAAGGCCGATTCAACTCCTGTACCCACTTGAGGATTTTTTTTATTAAACGACATCTGAGAGGGGGGAAGATGTAAAATATCTTGCAAGTGATCGAGGATCCCGATAAGAAGAAGACGACGATAGTGTAAAAGGAGCCAGCTAAAAGAAAGAAGAGGTACCAGATCCACGTTTTTTTTTTTTTTTTGCTCTCGATTTATTTACCATCACCGGGCCAACATTAAAAACGGTCTCAATTACAACGGCCCCTTCGATTCCTCGACGAAACACCGTCCTCGTTCCTAAAACAGACGGTATAGTTCAACTCCGTCAAGTTACATCTTATCGATCAATTTATTTCACCAATGTCAACTATAAAATTTTGATGAAAATTTCGGCCAGGATCGTGCAATGCGTTATTACGCAGTTAGTTGGATCAAACCAGTCTTGGGAAGTAATCCGTTACAAGTAGCGGATTACTTCTAATCTGCTACATTTTAAGTGATTTTGTAATTGCCAGGTTACTTTTTTTAGGTACTTTGTAATGTAAATTCAATACAAGATATTGGTAACGGATTACTTTAATTACTCGTTCCTTTTTTAATAAAAAATATGAGCATAACAGAGTAACTGGAGCAATACGAGCAGAACAATCAGCAGCATTAAGAGGGCAAGTTCAACAAAATAGAAAACATAAAGAAAGGGAGCATAGCCGAAAAGAAGTCACATTTTTTTTTTATGACCGGTTACTAGAACCACTAGACAAACGGACAAGGCATGTACAAATTTACGAAACACAAAAATGAAGTAAAATAAGGTCGAGTAGGCTCTCCGTCGCCTTCCATCGTGTTTTTGTTCTTCAGGGAAGGAGAAAGTTGTTCGCGTTTATTTGTCTTTGTTTTTACCCCGTTTCACCCTTTCCAACTTCTTTGATGTCTCCGGCCACCTTCACAGACGTCTATGGCGTGCGCTACTTCATTCTAGCACGCTCTTGAGCAGGGCTGAAAAGCGCCCGGCGCTAGGCTACGAGCATCGTGTTCTAGAGTGCGGACGATATATCTTTGGGATAACTTGTTTGGGCATGTTGGTCGAGTCCCCTCCTCAATTTACAGTCAGCAGTCAACATAAAGGGGAGAGGGGAGGGGGGTGAGCCATCTAAGGAGTGTTGACAGAGAGAGAACGCGTAAATGTGGTGTGATCCTCTATTGTTTTGTGAGACCGATGGCCACCAGCTTCTCTCGTTATCTGTGCCCTCCCTTTATCTCTCCTCCACGAATAGTGGTATGAAAGTGAGAACCGGTGAACGATCGATAACCCGTAACCACCATTTTTTCTCTGACTGGTGGAGTTTTCGGTCATGGAGTGTCCCTCGTCTCCATGGCCATCTCTTAATGAGATGTTTAAAATTCAGGGCATTGAGGAGAACAAAAACCTAGAGTTTCAGTGCATACTTTGCTTGCCAAAAAAAAACACACATTTTCATAAGCAAGAACGACAAACTCTTGTCTACAGAAACAGATGAATTTAAGCTTGGGCACCCGCTATCTGCATTGGCTTTACATTGTAACGTTAGATCCAAGTTTTTGTTTTCTCGGGAATAATTGGCGAAACACCCGAGTCAAAAGGGAGCTTTTGTAGATCGCTTCTGTAGCTCGGAATCTCGTAGCGGAGGTTGACGCTGCTGCTGAGCATGCGCACCGCTAGCTTTGTCTGCGGAATTCCAGGGTCATTTCCGGAGGCTGTAAGCCAGCGGGATGGCAGGTTTAGTGTCAGCTTTCGGTGCCTTGCCAGATTACAGCTGAAGGGAGTGCACCTACACTCTTTGTTTTAAATATAATATTTTATTTTTACAAGGACTACCATAATACAGGCGTATAAAAAATAAAAAGTCATGTTGCAAAACGTTTTTGAAAAATTTCAAAAAATGTTTCTATTGTTTTCTGGATAAGTGTACGGACAAAGTAACGTTAAAGTGATTTGTAACGTAACGAGTAAAGTAATCCGTTAATTTTCAGCGAAAGTAATTTGTAATGGTAATCCATTACATTTGAGGCTGGGTAACTTTCAATTGTAATCCATGACATTTTTCAAGGAACCAGCACAAATCTGAGACGAAGAAAAATTGTGGCAAAAAGGGCATAACTTTTTTTATCAATATTCATACTGCGCATAATGTCCAGGAAATTTGTGATGTTATGCATAGCCGCGTAGCCTTGCTTGAAGTAGACCCTGAAAAATCATTTGACCGCGTACCGTTTGATGTTCTTTTATCTGTTCTGGATGATGTAAATATGAGGTTAATAAGCGGGTTTAAACTGCATTCTTCAAAGATGCGGGTTTCGGCGTCTGCTGACGAGATCGCAGTTCTTTTTTTTTTTTTAACCAAGGAAGTGTCGTGGAGGTTGTCAATACTGCTAAGCCTTCTTTGGGATGTCAGTGAAAGGGCGGTAAACTAGAACAAATGTCTCGTTCTCTGGCATGAATCATTTTCAACAGGTAGCGTGTTCGCTAGTGTGATGTGGGTAACCACTATAGTAATGGATTTGGGCGTGCTCTCGAGTACTACCGCGAAAAGTCTTACTTCCGCAGTCAGTTAGTGCAGCTCCTAGAAAAAAGCTGAGAAATGGTCTCTCAATTGTTTCGTGTACCATGGTTTCCAACTGTTTTTTCCTTCTTTTTTTTTAGCAAACTGTTGTATGTGTTCTAAGTTCTGCACTGTTTTCGCGTAAATATACAGAAATTGCATCGAGTGTTTGCCGGTGTTTTTTGGGACACATCTATGAAGCGCCTGAGCAGAATGAATATTTTTCTAAGCGTTCGCGAGGGAGGAAAATGCTTGTCACGCCTAATAATTTAACTTTTTTTTCCGCGATGCTAATTATATTTTTTCTTCCCACAGTATGCCACGTGAGAATGGGACGGGCTTTCCCGAGCTTGTTGCTTCTTCGTCGTGTGTGAAAGGGGGCATTCACGCGGTTACCTTAAGGACGTGGCAGCACCGAGTCACTTTCTAGCACCTCGTTTCAGTTCCAAATATTTAAATAAAACAACACGTAGAAACTATTGTAGAGGGATTTCTATGATGTTAACTTTCCTGCGTCCATCTATAAGGCGTTGTACAGCACGGGCCCTGGACATGACGTCCTGAAACACGTCAAACAAATGCTTGTACCAACCGGTGTAAAAACCGTTTTTCTTTAAACTACGCGCAATTTTGTAAACAGTAAAAATTTTTCCTATGAAGAAGGGACTGTTTGTTTCCTGAGGCGTCCATTGTATCCTTTGTAACAAGCCGGGGACAATCGGGCATGTATTTGTGGAGTGCTGGGACGGCGTCCTTTTTTGCGACGCCTTCCAACGTGCCATAAAAAGAGACTTGCCACTAGATCTCCAAGGCATTAGGGTTTTGACGGTTGATCACGAGGATGGCGTGCCATTGATCTGATTATGTTATTATGTTTACACATATTATCTGGTCAACCCGAATGGCCATGCGCCATGCCGACAGCGATGCGCGGGAGTCATGGGAGTACTTTCACGAAAGTGTCATAACAAACGTTGGAGTTATGAAGACCCAGCAAAGTGTTCCTGAGTGGCTCCCGACCTTGAAGGCCCTGTTGTCGATGAGGCAATTTAAGATCGTCAACGTTAGACAAAAGTTGGCTCACCCTTTTAACTTCCATTCACTTTCACAGTGCCTCGCTTTATGCTTGTATCCTTTTGTTTGATTGCATATGTTAACAACCCGGCAATAAACAGAAAGTGTTGTGACATGCTGGGAAGACACTCGCTTGATGATCTAAATAGTCTGAGGTCGATTCCCGTGTGGCGCAACCGCTTCTTTACAGCGATGGCCTCTTCCACTCAAAACTAAATCAGAGCCGAGCCTCGCGGCCACGCTTTTATTCATCCTTCACTGTTGGGCATTACGGAATGGCAAACACCTAGTCAAAGAACGTTTCACGTTAAAATGGGAGCAATATTTAGTTATCATACTTATTGTGTATTGTTTATTTCTTTTAATTCTTTTGTCTAGACCAGTTGCGAGTGGAAGTAAATTACAGAAGGGTTAGTTTCAATCATAGAGTTATTATAATGTACGCTGGAGGTTCAACTGGCGCTAGTGTCTATGCAACTTCCGTGACGCAAATTGAACCAGACAGCAACCAGACTACTTTTGCGGTGCTCCTGTGCATTCCTATGGGAAAACGCGCGTGCATTTTGTTTTTTCGCCGGCAAATAACACGGAACACTTTGGTTATTTGGGTCGTACCGAACAGTATGTACCTTGATTAACACTGCAAAGGTAGAACTGCGATTGCTTTAGTTAGCGCATTTTTCTTCATCAGTGAACGATGTTTAACTTCCCTACATTTCAGTTCTAAACGTGTGTTCGTCATCAGGTGTGTAAAAACCAACGACGATTCTAAGCAAAATAACGATCGAAACGAATATAGAGTGTGTTTAAGGCTCCTCAGCATTCCGATGACGCTTATATATTGATAATATGCCAGATCTGTCACTATATGAAAATGACCGCGTCGTGCATGAGCAGATAAAAGCATTCATAACGTAGAGAATAAAGTCCGTGGGCTATGAAAGGTACGTGTCTCTTCGTATTGTTTTCTCTGCCGGGCAGCTTTTATCGGTCACTTGTTCTCAAAGATTTCGAGCGTGTGGGTGATATTTTGAACGTACAACAAACACCTTCACTAAGAGCAGAAAGAATAAAGTGGTACTTACTTATTTAAAATTGGTATAGATTACGTCGCCTTCAAGTTATTTTGATCCTACATGCACAGGTAGTTACTGATCCAGTGTTACTGCGTAGTTCTTGCCATCTCCCTTAAAGGGCAACTCCGCTTCATTTTTGATAGTTGGAAAACTATGCAGCCCTCTTTAGCCTCATCTAGGAAGACCCTATGTCAAATATTACGATCTAATTCTTCTATATATTTACTAAAAAGGCCAGCAAACTTTCAAATGAGCCAAGTCGTCGAAATCTGCCAACTCTAGCGTGCGACGTGGGGCGCAATCGTCAGCGCAGTCATTGCGACGGAGTTGGAGCGGCCAACGTTGAGCCACTACGTCAGAGGTATGTCTACGTCATTCTCACGTTTTGTTTGTTTTTACTTCTCAGAGCGAAATTGAACGATGACGTCATGAGTTTCTCCTCCCGGCGTTCGCTCAACGGCGTCCACGTGATCACCGTAACGCGGATGCGCTAGTTTGAGCTGCCCTGCGCGCTTATCGGTCTGTTTCTCCGCTCCCCCTCTCCTCTTTTGTCTTCTCCCTTCCTTCTCTCCCCCGGGCCATCACCGCCCATGCCATGCGAAGCGACCTGCCCCCGTCGCGTGTCCTGTACCTCGCCCCCACGAACGTCACTAGACCACGTGGTTCGACGTGACGTGGCCATGACTCTGACGACACGAGACCAAAGTTGCCTGACGAAACCGAAGTTTCGGTTTCGGTATCTGCTGATGTTTCAATTAAGATTGCACAAATAATATTCCACATTTCACGAATCCGAAGACGTAGAGCTGTTTAGTAGTGCTTTGGGAAATGGAATCGCATATAAGCCTACATTTTTCAGAATTGAGCGGAGTTGCCTTTTAATTTCTAGGATGTTCTTCGTTCGTTTGGTACGTATATCCCTCATACTGAAAAGCGCCGGACGTCGTGTTCGCGCTAACAGTGTCCGACAGTGCACATAAATGCACGTACGAAGCCGTTTTAGAACCGTTTTTAATGCGATAATTAAAAAAAAAACGCCGTAGCTCACCAATTATTTCGTCGGCCTGACTGAGAAATGTTCCAAGCTGCCTAGTACGTACGAATTATTTGGGATATTTTCTCTTATGATCGAGCGCAGGGAGAAAATGCACTCACGTTTCCCCATAGAAAGGCATTACCGGAAGTCAATTTACGGCTGGTTGCTGTCGGCTTCAATTTGCGTCAGCACACTAGCGCCACTTAAGCCTCTAGCGTACATTATATTAACTCTATGGTTTCAATATGAGAGGAGGCTGTTTTTACGAAACAACACAAAGTTGTGTAGTTTCGTTATGCCTAACGGCGCAGAATTTATTATGTAAATAAGAATAAATAAATATAAATATTGTCAGTACTTTTTTGGAAACTTCGAATGGGGAAATAAATCCCTAAAGATAGATTTGTTTAACACAATTGCACTCAGTATAATCTATTTTGTGATCAATTCCAAATGCTGGCGTCGCTTTCGCAGTGCTCCAACACGCCTACCTAGAACGCGAGCGGTGCGAATGAGACGAGAGACGAACCCACGTCTTCTACTGTGGCAGCAGCCAGGCTGAATCACCCTGGAGGCGGCGCTAGCCTTGACAACGTTGCTTAAAAAGGTATAAACAGAGTTGAGCTTCTTGAGGACAACCGCGTCGGACAGTCACTTTGGCGTACTCGAAGAACCGCTCCGTGCATGCACTGCATCCTTCATCTCACATCCAGTTGCTTGTAGGAATTGAATTTCGCGAATCCATACAGAAGCCACCCTAGACGTTTACGGTTGAACATGGATTGTGAAATCCTAGAACGCGTAACGGAAGTTTGGTGGTTTACCGCGGGAAACTTGCACTGCACAAAACATAAAGTCAGATCGCCTAGCAAATCAACGTCAAGGAGAGACAGAAAGAGTTTTAGCTGACTTTGAGTCAAGAACCAATAATTAAGTATTATATTCTGCCTCCTGACATGTGGTGTACTTGCAACTGTTATATGATCAAAACGAAAATTATATTCCCGTGAAAAGAGACCTCTTCTTATCTCGGCCGAACAAAAGATCGGTAATGTTGAGTACGCCGTCAACACCACCTCGATCCATCAAGGCCTGCGAACGACCTCCTCTTCCGCCATAGAACAGCATCACTGTAGGATGGCACAACTGAACCTAAGCCCGATGCCGGACGTCCTGCAATGAGTTCATTGGACACGAGGCCCCTCCGAGCACTTACGCAGCACTCGTTTTCAATTTGTGTATTCGCTCAATCTCACCGTGATGACGTCAGAGTTCTAGTCTACAGACTATGGCTATTCTTTCTGGTGTCGACCCTGTACGATATAGCAACGTATTTACATATTCGAGTACCAAACAGATGGGCGCTCCTGTAACGTTTCAGCGTTTCGCTGCAAGAGTCAGGACTTCCTCACCATTGACGTTTCATACAGGTTCCACGAGCGCAGGTAGACGTTTGGGCCCGAGATTTTGCACGGTCCTGATTTAAAAGGAATCTCCTCTTCACTGTGTGTCCTGATTATGATGGCGTCGGTGGGAGCAGTCCTGAAGAAATCAAACAAACGGGTGTTAATATTAGAAGCGGGACTCACAGATGAGTCAAGTGTTCAGTGTTTTGTTACACAGTGCTGTGTCTAACGGTTTTTTATTGTTCTTGAAGGGCTGACTAACACACAATACGATACATTTATATTTATAAACAGAATCGCATTCTTACTTAAGATAACTCCGATATAACCTCGAAGAAGGTGAGGGAAGCTGTAACTGACTGCTGAACACGTGCGCGCGCGAGCTCCACCGGCCACAACAGTGAAACAAAAATAAGAAAATGAAGTAAGCAAAAGGGAGGACACCCATACCACAAGCACAATAGCTCGAGGTCGCTGCTTTGGAGAGGTCTTCCGCAGAGCGAGCACTCGCTCTAGAAATGCACGTCTCAAAACCACGAACCTGGGCTAGTTCGCGTTTGAAGCTTTCGTGGCAGTGTCAACTTAAGAGTGAACAGAAGGTTCTCGCCAGCAGCAAAAACTTCAAAAACATCAGGAAAAAAAAATGGGTACACACGGCGAATGTGGCGACGCCGTATCAAGGTTACAATGACGTATGGGGAATGCGCTGGTAGATTCGAAGCGCTATCCAAAATTTGCGAGGGATGTAAAAATCAGCTCTGTTGGCCCCTAACAAAATCGACCAGCGGAGATGGCATTTTTGGAGCGACCCGGTGGAGGCGGTCCACCGTTCAATATGGCAGCTGCTACAAGTTGACTAGCCGACTGATCTTTCCAAGGACGACTCACTACTTTCAGTGTCCATCTGCGAAAGGAACAGGCGACACAGGCTGGGCACTGGTAAGACTTTTAAAAACCCAAAGAGGAAGCAAACCATCACTTGCATGGTCGTTGCCTGGTGTTTTCATGCGTTATTGCACGAACAAACGACGGCGGTATGCTGTGTCACAAGGTAAACAACCAGATGCGAAGAAATAGACACGCCACCTGGTTCCATCAGGTTTTATTTCATTAATTGTTTTTCGTCCTTCCTCTCCGAATCACAAATCTTAGCGCTTATGATTTTCCACGCTCCAGACCCGCTTCTGCCCTAGGTAGCACCGTTCAGGAAGGCAAAGTCCCGCGTAAAAATGCCGATTCGTCCGACCAGATCCAACTCGGCGGTTCGCATGGTACAGCGACCTCGAGTGCACAAGCGCACCGCCGATTTAAAGGAACTGCCGCCGAGTTAAAGGAACCGACGTAGCACTCATCTGTCTACTTCCGGCTAGCTCCGTCGAATTCCGTGAATTAATTTCGACGGGGTTGGAGTGCTGCACGGGGCGTGCGCTCGAACAAATTTATGAAGGCGAGATGACCAACTTGAACTAGATCTGCGAGCGGAAGATGAGCGCTCCAAAAGGGGCGCGTTGAAAGCACTCGAAATTCTCCAGCGGAGCTCATCAGTAGATAGAGAAGCTATGTCTTATAAAATCAAAAATCTCGGAAGGGGCATGTCTGCTAACAATTTCGCTCTCACATTAAGGAAACAGTTTGATTACTTTCTCCGTCAATACGAGGGAACCATATTTTCGTTCATCAGCCATATTGTGGGAATCGCCGGGTTCTGCGACAGCTAGCTATTTCGGGCTTCACGTAGTTCGTTCGAAAGCAGTCCTGTTCAAAAGAACGTAGGACGTGAGCTTGCAATATAACGATAGTATGGTGCGGGTCCACACCATATGAGCGAATGACGTTTTAGCGAACAGCGGTCATTTGAGCGAATTGACGTTGAAGCAAATAACTTGGGCGTGTGTCAACCCACCCGTCCCCTGCGTTCACGCCGTTTTGCGGCAACAGTCTGCGGTGGCTCATTACAAAATATTAACCCGCCATGCCCATCCGTAAACACCGTTTCGCGGCGTCCGATCATTCGCTAACGTATCTTTTGGTGAAAATTCGGCGTTTACTAAAGCGTCGTTTGACCAACTGAGTACCACCCGAGAACAGCAGGACTCCTTTTTTTTTAAGCTCCAGTGTCACGAGGCGCCGACAGTTGTCGAAGGTATGCGGAGAGCATGTCGCCTGCTTAATGCGCAGTAGTTGCGAGGACGCCAAAAAGACGCCGAGCTCCGGTCCACTCCGATTGAAGGATGGTGCGTAGACCTCAAAGCAAGCTGCCTTGAGGTCCACCCACTGTTCTTCATTCAGAACCAATCAGATCTCGACGTCTCTCTGACGTACCACAACCCCTGCAAAAGAACCAGACGAGCTTGCGCTCCGTATAGGAAGCTCGTGCTGAAGGCGGGACAAGTGAAGCCCCTCCCTGCCGTTCCCCTCTTCTTTCTGGCTCAGCTCTGAACTCGTGCGCTGCTTTACACATATCTGCCTTCTCTGGCTTGTCATTTGCGGAACGGGTCATATCAGAAGCGGTGGCCGATCTCTTTATTTCTAAAGAAAGAAATCGTCGTACGATCGTTTGTCACTGTTATGAGTACGGGAGAAAACTATCTTATTTATGTTGTTAAAATAGGGTAAAATGATTTTATCTTTATTTTAGTACAATGTGGGGAAATCTGGTTGATCAGGTATTTTGCTAAGTTCAAGAAGAATTATGTTGTGGTTGCGTGTCTAGACACATGTGTCCCTTTTTATTTAGTGACTATTCCTTATCAACTTTGAAGTCATAGAGTCATAGGTGGTCAAACACTATGCATACCATAAGGAGCGACTTTTGCTCTTTTGACTGACAGGTTAATATACTGTGACAACTAATTTACATCCTAATTTCACCGTTATCGAGCAGCGTTCGTCTATTAGCAGCTAAAAGAACACACAATATTGCGGGAGTTTAGCTGTCACGCTCGTCTCTCTTCTGTTGCATATCCCCAAACAGAAAAAGATCATAACAGTGGTCATTGATGCGATGTCATCCAAAGGTTCAAAGATTGCATAATGTTCTGCAGGTTCATAATAGAACTTCTGTGGAGTAGTGCTACTGATGAGAAGCAGTATGGGGCACAGGAACCATAGCTAGCTAATTCCTATCGTGAAAGAATCTGCTGAGATACTGTCACAGCCACCCACATTGTTTGCCAATTAGAATGTCGGTAACGCCATGTGCCATCATCAGGTATGTTTTTTTTTTGTTAATGTTTTATGCATATTCCATGAAGACAAGCCTGCTGGTAACTAGACTGCATTCATACAAGCACTAATCCACGAATACCACTATGGTATTGCGACTTCTATCACTTATGCCTGCTGTTGCTGTTCTAAAAAGTGCGTGTTCATTCTCGACCGGAGCGCGCGACGCTAGAACCTTCGTTGCCGAATCTTCGAGATAGTGACGCACTCTAGATAAGAGGCCGCCCGCGACCTTGTCGAGTCAGCCTTGTCCCAGCATTCGACTCTGCTCTTACGCCGACTTCGACGCCCGCGACGCTCTGCTGCTATCTTGTTTCCTTTTCTTTTTATTTTTGGGCACATTTCGCCCCATTAAACATTCAGTTTACTCTTGACTCATCTATTGTCATTCGTGACAATATGCTATGTGGGATCTGTCAGAATCTTTATGTTACCAAAGTGTTTGACATTGTAAATTCCACTGTACTTCTAGGGTGAGAAGTGGGATGTCTATACCAGGTAGTGCCAACTGGTTTTTAGAGCCCATCGAGGGTGATCTTAAACTTCACTAGTTTAACAATGGATATTGTATTGCAATGGTCATACAGTAGCCATAATATATGCATACACGTTTTTGTATCTTGTCTGAAAGGAAGATGTGATGAGCAAACAAAATTTATCTAACAGGTATTTTTTATATATTTGGCAACTGACAAAGTGATTGGAAGGTTCTATTGCCATAATATTTGAAGTAGTGTAGTTCAAAATTGTATTTAGAACCTACCAAGTCTCTCTTTCATTTACCTGCACACCTGTCGATTACTCAATATATTTCTTTCACAAAAGTTAGCACGATGTAGACGCTACGCCTGTTTAGTGTCCGCTGTGACGATTGTTGTGGACATGCAAGCGGATATCTTCCTTTGTGAAAAGTCTGTGACAAATTGAGTTCGGGGGAAGCTCCTTTAACTGCTTTCCACTTTTAGCAGAGTTAACACTGGAGAGGAGGTTGCCTCCTCTCCAGCGTTGGCTCTGCAAAAGTAAAAAGAGAGGGGGGAGCTTCCCCTGAACTTCGAACTTGTCAATGACTATACATTATAAGAAACGGCTGTGCGTCTACTTACCCGGACAACATTCAAAGTGACAATCTCTGCAATCTACGAAATCAGCTCTGCGAATAGCAAGGCGGAAGATTTGTTAAGGGCTCAAAATTAAATTTGCGCTGTGGCATTACGCAATGCAAGCAGGACGCTTTGCATTGCGTAATGCCACAGCCTAGACTTTATTTTTAGGTCTAAAGGCATGTTCCGCCTCATCATTCGCTGAGCCGATTTCGCAGATCGCAAACATTGACTCTTCGAGTGTTTTTCGGGTAAGTCGACGGGCACGCATTTCGTAGATTGTATTATAGGATTTGAACATCATTGTTTGCTTCAGCTGTAGATGAAACTTAAAATATATGGTCAGTGCAAGGGGTTAAATAAAGTGGCAATGCGGGCGAGTTGGTTCATGACACAACTCGAAACAGCGCACACATAACAAAAAGGAGGAAAGTGCAGAAGGGACAAAAGCTCGATTTTAACTGAATATTTAATAAAGGAAAAAACACCATACTAACAATCCTCAACACTATCGAGTCTTCGAAGAAAGTTACATTATTCCTATGTAAACAAACCTAAGTTTAACTGACGCATCTTGCGCCTTCTTCTATCTCAAACATTATCACATTATCCTGTAGCTGGAACATGCGTCAGTCAAAATTTGGTTTGTTTACATTAGAATTAGGGTGACTTTTGGAGGCACCTGTCAAGGCAATGGGGATATTTCCACGCGCGTCGGCGAGCGAGCGTGTGCGTGGCCGAGTGGTTACCGGGCTTGACTTTCGCGCGGAGGCCCAGGGTTTAATTCCTGGGAGTTGAGCGTCTTTTATTTATTCTTTCAGTTTGATGTTCTGGTAAATTTGAGAACCTTTTTGCTTGTTCGAGGTACGAACATTCAAGTCGCCGATCCTTCTACGCCGATCGTTCTAGAAGCCGACGCTTGTGCAAAAGGGGTTCCGCCTGGCGAGCCGCAGTCAATCTAGCCCCAGCGTTCGACTCTGCTATTGCGCCGACTTTGACGCCCGCGACGCTCTGTTGCTACCTTCCGTTTCCTTTTTTTTTTTTGGGGGGGGGGGGGCGCAGGTTCACCCCAATAAACGTTTCAGTTTCCACTTTAATTTCTTGTTTTGTCACGTCGTCATTCGCGGTAATATATAGGGTGTCCAAAGGCACCAAAATCGGCCTAAAATGGACCGTAAAAATTGACGGCTTCACGTAGCAATCTAAACTTTTCATCAAAGGTGTATTTCTCATGTCGTTTTTTTTTTTTTGTAAATTTACAAAGCGTAGTTCTCTTTCGGTAAAAAATAGGGCCAAGAAACTTGCCACCGTCAACGGCGGGTGACGACGAAGGCGACCAACTCGAGTTGCGGGGCGCGTTTGGCACTCGTATTGATAGATGGCGCTACCTCCTTATCGAAACCTCTCGCGACCACCGTGGTTTATTCAAATGAACATAACCTTTTTTAATGTACTTTTGGTTAAATATTACATACGAACAGTGAATGCAAAACTTAAAGGAAAAAAAAAAAACACGTTTTCATGACGACGGCGCTTTTGCTGCCAGCGGAATTTTGTCTGCGTGTCGTCTGCTTTCTTTCGCTGGTCGGCTAAACCTTCAGACGCTGCTCCCAACGCTGTATACTGTTACGCACGCCAAAGCACGCCGGAACTGGACTCTGTCGTCTGCGTCGCCGTCCGACGTTGACCCTGGCTAGGTTCTTTGGTCCTATGGTTTACAGAAAAGGAGCTACGCATTGTAATTTTACAAGGAGAACCGACTTGTGAAATACGCCTTTGACGAAAAGTTTAGATTGCTATCCGCAGGTGTTGATTTTTATGGTCCATTTTAGATCGAGCCTGGTGATTTGGAACACCTTATAGATTGTTAGTTCGATGTTTTTTTCTTTTATTAAATATTCAGTTTAGGCCCAGCGCTTGTCTCGGCTACACCTTCCTCGTCTTTGTTATTTGTGCGTTGTTTCCAGGTGTGCCAGGGTAACCAGGCAGACATATACAAAAAATTTTAAAAAGACTAATTTTGAGTGAAGAGCCGTAGTAAACGAGGGAAACACCGACTTTTTTCATTTCTCTCGTCTCACTGAGTGGCCACAGCAACCACTGAACCTTAACTTTCCCCCCAAATGAAGTCGTTTATTTCCACTAGTAGCCGCTGTTTGTCCGGCCTGGTCGAATGCTATTTCAAATCTAGCGCCTTTTAGGTTGAGAAGAATGCCTAACAGCAATACACGAAAAGTATTCCGCCGTTTACATGGAGAACATGCTGACAATACACCGCTTCAAGTCGTGCACATCGAAGAAAAGGCCTCGGGCACTTAGGCATCACCAGTGTTTAGCAGGACGAGTTTTTATTTAAGGTAACAGGCATACTGACCAGTGCAGGGATCATTCTTGCATTGATCTGGGTATCATCTTTTACTGTCCAGAAGTGGAAGATTGCTTCCGATGTTGATTTCATGCATCCATCACTTTCAAAGCATGCTGCCTTCTCTCGATACGGTCAGAAAGTTTGATATGTACAAGTATTTGCTTTGCAATTAAAATTGATTTGAATAAAAAGCACCATGCCTTGTGCCATTCTTTGTCAAACCTTGACCTTTCACAAGGAGCAACGTGACCTTTCGTGTGCACTTGTAGGCACAATTTTAAGGAACTGTTGCCGCTCTTCTCTTGCATTTAGGTCGTTTCATGTATTTCGACACAAATGTTTTCAAGTGGAAGATTTTTAAATGACTTCCTGAAGTTTAGACTCACATTCATTCCAGGAAAATCTTTATTCTGAATCATTACACTACAGGAGGTGAATGCTAATCTTCTGGGCAAGGACTGATGAACTGATAAACTTCCAGTGGAGTTGAAATACACCAGAAAGTAACAGGATTGCAGTTATTCTGCAAAAGAGTGTAATTAACTCTTTATATGAAAGTGATTTTAACACCCCGTAAGAGTAGTCGGTTGAACTTCAGCAGAGTTGCTACGACACTTAATAGATGATACATATAACCCTACTTTTAGGAGTTCACGCAACCCTCACAAAAGAGTTGAAGGTTACTTTCCTCAAGAGTGAAATTAACACGTGATATGAAAGTCACTTTAACACTTCGCAAGGGTCGCTCATTTACGCTAACCCAGTGTTCTCATCACTCACTCTGAGCTTGCGTGCAACACGAACTGTAAGACTAAAGGCTATTCCTTTGAAAGCGTTAACGGTACTCTTTCTTTCGAAGAGTAACTCCTAATCTGGAAAAGAGTAACCCTCACCCCGAACGGTTGATTTTCAGTTACCTTTTTTTTAAGTGTAATGCTTACTCTAGCAAAAGGGGTAGATTCTGGGACATTCCAGGTACACTTAAAAAAAGGAACTCGACACTTTTTTTTTAATTTTTGGGTGAGTGACTAACCGTGAACTTTTTTGTGACGAAATTTCGACTGTTCTTGTAGGTGAGAGCCTCAACTCTCCTCCAATGCCGACGCATGGGTTTGCATTAAAAATTAGGGATTACGATGTGGTATTAATAGCTTTAAAACTTTAGATATATTCAACTAAAAAATGATGTGCCAGTTCTGTCGTCTCCACTACCTGCACTGAGGAAAATAGTAAACCCCTATACCGTTCATCTGTCTAAACAAACAGAACGTATTTTAACGAAGTAAACATCAAACCCGCCTGGAGGAATATTGTTTTATTGGCGAAGCTCCTTAGGGGCTAGCCATGTCCGTCCGCCGTCCGCCGTCCGTCGTAGGCCGGCGTCGGGTACTCGTGCTTCTGCTCGTGAGATCACGTGCTCACGAGCACGTGAGCACATGCTCCCGTGCTCGTCTAGGGCAAAATAAAAATGGAAAAAAAAAGATGAAAAAAATATGAAAAAAGAAAAAGAAGAAAAAAAAGAGTAGGGGGTTCTGAGATGCCATCCCATGTCTTCTTAAAAAAAAAAAAAAGAAAAAGAAGAAACCCACACATCCTCCTACTGATATGAATGAATATGATATCAAAAATTCTGAAAAAAAGGAAAAAAAGAAAAAAAAGAGTAGGGGTTCTGATATGCCATCTCATGTCTTAAAAAAAGAAAAAGAAGAAAACCACACATTCTCCTACTGATATGAATGAAAAGGCTCGGCATGCTGCGGCTCGGCGTCTACGCAGACAAGCACCACCAGAGCTTCGCCCCAAGCAACATCATTCACCACGTGGAGATGCGGTCAATTTTTTTTGCGATTCATGTTGTGTGATGTCACCTGTCTGACGCAGCAGAAATAAACCCACGGAAATGTCGTCAACATTAAAAAATATGTCGGATTTCGTATATGACTCGTACAGAAACGACCATTGAAACTTCCCTAGGATCACGGCGCTCAAAACTGCGGTTGGAGAGATAAAGCTGGTACTTTATAAACCGATAAGTCAGACCTGTTTGCTGTATTGCCGAAACTGGAGCATCGGAAGGAATGATATTTGTCTTTTGGGGGGTTTGCTTAGGGCTTTTGGCTGCAGTTTGAAACAATCCAATGGAAAATTCAAAAGCAAAAATTTAAGGACGCCGATTTTGTGGGGGCAGCCAGAAAACTCAACGGGGTCTCAAGTGGTTTTGCATTCAGCTTTTTGTGAAATACCGTGAAGTAGATCTACCCCCTCCGCTCTCTGGGGGTCGCAGATGAAAATGAAACCTTGTAGAAAACGGTGACTTCCTATCTGCAGAACTCTCTAACTAGTGTGAATACACCACTGCCGTTGCCGTCGCGGTACCCAAATGGACTACTGAATGTTCTACAGACGTGTCTCTGGCATAATCTTTACAGAAGTCAGTGTTTGAGATAGCTTGTGAATTAAAGATCTGCTTGAAAGGCCGAAGGACGGTTACATAGATTTCTTGAATCTTCAGCTCGAAACAGATTCAGTCGTTTGTTGAGAGTATGGCAAATCCACGAAAAGCCAATTCTTCCCTTTGGTAGCTGCCTCTTAGAGCATGTGAAAATAGGGTTAATTAAGAACCTATTTATTGAAGAAGAACAAACGTCATGTTCAGTCGATAGGTTCATCTCACTGCCGTCTTAAGAAATGCAGGATTTTTTGGGGAATTATATCTTTCACAAGGTATCTTCAAAAAAGACAACTCAGAAAATTATTACAACTTGTAGGCGGGTAATCGTTCCCTTATTACTTCAAATTTCCCACTACAGTCAAATTTTGGGATTTTCCGTGCCAAACCAACGACGGGCATCTGGCAGTTCCGGCGGTGGACTGAGGATACTTTTCTACCACCTGGGGATTTTATAGCGTGCAACCAAAAGCTCGACTACACAGCGCTAGCCCACATGTTTAATGCTGGAACCGCCTTTTCACGGCTTATACGTTGAGACGCATGAATCCCCTTGCATCAGCAAGTACAGGTTGTGTAAAGAAAAACAAGAAAAAAACTATGCAGGATATATCAGCGGTCGTAACAAGATACGCTTCAGTTGCGGCCCATGTTATATTGAACAATCTAAACGTTTTATAAGTAAGCGCTCAACGCATCACAATGTATAGAAACATTTAACTGAATTTAAAATTATTGTGACATTGTGGGCACAGTTACGAAAAAAATTATTACGGGCCTTGATGAAAACACTCTGAAAGAATACTAAAACTCAGGAATGTTGTTAGCAAACCTTTGTTTAGCTTGGACCTTGAACTACGACGGTTTCCTCGGCTTTGAAAGGCGGCGTCCTTGAGTGTCAGTTTGTTAAGTCTGGTCTGAGGAGCTTGGGTGACATATTCTGTGGTCTGCATTTTCACACCGAACTTAGTTGTACCAGTGCAGGAGGTGGAAGGACAGAGCAGTCAGCGAAGGTTTGTGAATAAGAGAGGAGGGAGGTGTCCCGACGGTTTTTTTTTGTTATTGATGTGTCACTAATTTTGTTCTTTAAGCTTTGCATAGTGTGTATTTGATGTCTCCCTCTTTGATTTATTTTATTCTTGTCATGATGCTTATTTAAACAGTTCCTCAAAAATAAATGTATCTTCTATGTTTGATGCTTCTCAGTGTATGTGTCGTTTTTTACCTGCAATCTAAGAACATACCGAAGAAGTTCTTCCAGGTAGTCGTAGACTTTGCTGGTATTGGGGGCAAAGAGACCAACGCCAAGGATGATGTATCCAAATTTGTTGACGTCCCCGGCTCTATTCAGCTCCTGGAGGTCTCTCAATCTCTACATCAAATAGCAACACAAGGACAAATAATCATGTTCTGGGCATTCTGGCCTATGCACCATACCTATAGTAAAAGTTGCCTTAGAATTAGTAGATGCGAAAACAACCCCATAACACTGCCTTCGTTGGAGGCCCCTTGATACAATTTTTTTTTTCACTGGAGTGAGTCCTCAATTACTCGCAGGTTAAAATACATCTACTATACTTCGTCTCACCCTACGATGGACTAAAGGCAGAAGCTACGAACCACCAGATCCAATCACGAGCCACTTAGAAATTGCCTGATATCTCGATTCGATGAACGTTACTGAGTGACTCATCAATTCTGCATTGCGAAGAAATCCACAACATAAAGGCTCTTTGCAGTGTCCAAGCTATAGAAATGATGCAGCACATTCTGATCAGGAGCATCATTCGTCCATCCTTAATTAATGTTAAGCATGCCATAGTTTAGCGTGGAACGGGATTGGACCTGGCAGCCCGTAGCTTTGGCCTTTAGTCCATCGTAGGATGAGACGAAGTATAAATATGAACGAAGATATAATCTCGTTTATTTTTTTTTTCTTATCTATCCTGATAAATTTCAATGGTAGGAGTTAAACCTGAAAGCCATCACCCGTTATTCTGTGTTTTGTTTTGTCTTCTCCTTTTCCAAATACTTATGAGTCATCTCCCCCTTCCCGATATTCTCATATTTCCCTTCGCTCCTAAATTGTCTTTCCTCCAGATTCAAGCATAGACATAATTTGTTCTCCTTTCCCTTCTCAAAGCCAGGTTAAATGGTCGATAGAATGGACAGTATCAAAAACACTGACAGGTACGATAAATTTTAAAAGTGACAAGACAGTCCCTTGCATTCTGCATGATGCTTGTTCAAGGTGACTCCGGATTACACACGAAACTGTTCAACCATCGAATAGGTCGAAATCACCGATCATTATGGAGCTGAAGGACCGCCGTTAACACGATTCCTCAAGTGCGGGCGGGGGGCTTGGGGGATTGAGCAAAGGGCCTGTTGAATTGCGTACGCAGCCAGCGGAGATTGTTGGCAAGTGCGCATGCGCTGCTTTTTTTGCGTGGCGAGGAGGAAAGCAGGCGCGGAGGCTGAGACTCTCGCAGACACTGATCTCTATGTCTATTTGCTGGATCGGGTTTGCCCGCTCCGCGAATGCGGTCACTGGCGGCCATTCTTTTTTGTAGAGTTATATTACCTCTAGCCAATGTACAGCTGGTGCAGCCACTATCATCCGTCCATGGCAGACACCGTTGTGGCAAAAATAGCTGAAGGTTATATTTCGTTCTTGATTAAAATTGTTTGACGAAACATATGCTTGAAACCCGGCGTGAACGGTAGCCCGATATTCGAGGGCCCGGTGGAAGTTTCACGAAACCGCAGCACCGGGGAAAAGAAGCACAGCACGCATCGAAAATCGCATCAAAAAAAGCTTCGAAAGCAGACGCCGGTACGGCGTCTGCTTTCGATGCGAGCTGCGCTGCATTTCCCTCGGTGCTGCAATTTCGTAGAACTTTCGCTGGGTTCTCAAAGATGAGGCTACTGTTCAAGCCGGGTTTCAAGAATCCTGCTTCGTCGAACAACTTCAATCTACCACAAAATATCACCCACGGTACAGTGTAGTAGATCCAAGGGTATTTTAGAGCAGCCTGCCGCCATAGCGCTGTCCGCCATATTACCTATGATGGCTAGAGATCACGTAACTCTACCAACACGCTGGCCGACCGTGGCCGCATTCCCGTCCATAGGCGGAGCTGGTCAAACGCGATTCAGCAAATAGACATAGAGATCAGTGCTTGCAGACGACCAACTGTGAAGCACCCGCAAACGCCGGTTCGCGGCAGCCGAGTTTGCCCGTTCGCGGAGCGGTCAGCTTGACGATCGACGAACCCAAATAACGCCACCGGACGAAACGCGAAGCAAGGGAAGGTCACGTGGCCCTGACCGGTGGAGATGCGTGACGTAGAGAGGTGGCGTCGCTGGAGTGTCACGTGACCCCCGGTTGATGCTGTGCAAATAGCAAACCCCGCTTAACTCGTCTGCCGACAGCAGCGCCCTGGCGGTCCCGAAATATTTCTTCATAGAATTTTCATCTAGGAATTGAGGTGCACGGCTCATTTAAGGAGCGAAACGTGCCGCAATTTATGTAGTTACAGAAACATGCGTGAAATTATAAAGAAACTACGCGACCTTTCAGCACACCCGCTGCGGGCAGCGCGTGTGTCGCGATGAAAATATTCGTCCACCGCACAGGTCACTGAGGTCTGCAGACGAGAAGAGCAGACGGGTCGTTTTCATCGCCACTCTGTGCAGCCCTTCGCTCCCGCCCGGCAGACTTCTTCCAGCCAGCAGAGCAACGGTTTGTTTGCAGCGGAGCGCCATGTTCTTACGTCATCCCTTACGGGGGTCAATTTGTCTTACGCACGCGCACCATTTTATGCGTGCGTGACGGGGTAAACTTTTGTAATATTCGTTCGAGCTTCAAGGTGGCTGATTTGTTATCGCACGATGAAGACTCGGAGCGACGCCGAAGTCACTGCTGGAAAGTTTGCGATTGATTAATGCTGTGTCATGTTGCTTTCACGGTTCCAGGGAGCTTAATATGAGCTGCGCTTGAACTGCGCTAACTTCTCGCGAGTGCGGATTTGCGATCCTTCGCTCTCGCAAAACTTACACGAAGTGAATATTAGGCAGCTTTAGTAGATTGTTCCGAAACCTCCGATAAGCTATTTTTGCTAGCGCATATTCCTAGCAAAAAATGCTCTTGTTCACTGTTGAACAGTTTTGTGGTTCCGCCGACCGTTCTTCGCTAGCAGACGATCCCGAAATGCAGAATGGTGCAACGGTCGCTGGAGACCTACTCAACCGTATTCACCAGTCGTGACTAACTAGCGCTGTTTTAAAGTTAGTATCGCGTCTACGTAGTCGCGAACTAAGAGAAAATATCAGCGACTAAGGATCGACCAGTTCTGCGGCATTCACGAGCGCGAAGCGAGCGGGTGACTTTCTAGTCAGAACTAACAAGCTTAAGTGACATAAAAAGATAAGCCAGGCATACGTGTACATAAAGGAGTACGGAAACGAAAATTGAAATATTCAAATTTCGTTCGGAAATGTGTCAGGCATGAGGGATAGTAACCGTAAATGATAATCGCACGTTATGTATTTTGAAGGACATGCTATATGTTTCGTTCCAAACTGTGCACTCGAGCAAGCGCTCGGAGAGAAGCGAACGGAGAGCGCCATGCGTCATGGGATATCCGGCGGAAACAAAAACAGAAACAAAAAGATTTTCCGCATCCGTGACGTAGCAAGGCTGGCGTGGTTATGAGCTTTCCCGTTGGTGGCGTTGTCAGCGTTGTGGTGGAGTCAATAGCGTCAACGTGTTACAACCGAGCCGTTCGAAGTTTCCGTGGGGTACCGAGCGTGTGGCTGGTCCAAGGAGCACGTAGCTTCCACAGCACTGTCACCTTAGGGTTAAAATGGATTGGAAAAACATCTTTTGTCCAAATTTTGAGCGACGGGCTAATCTTCAAAGGGGAGTATGGCTGTGTCCGGGTGCACAAATAAGGGTCTGTCTTCTTGAACTGTTTCGTACAATGCGCGATTTCTGGGTTGAGGTGGAAAGCTATGTAGGAAAATGTTGAATTACAAAGAGCGGCGCTGCTCCGATGGAACTTGCTACGTCATGACTACGTAGCATGTTCCCCAACGTTGCTAGATAACCTCCCAAATAGGCTCCGCATGCATCCACAAGTTGCACATTGAAAGATCGTCTAATTAGATTTAAAATTATTTTTCTTGTACCTTTCATCGAAAGACTGGTATTTTGAGGTTATGCTGCTACATGCAACGCATTAAATCTAAAAATTTAACAGTGGAATTTTGTTTCCGCGCCTCATTTAACGCCGCTTAGTTAATGGGTATTTTATCGTATAAGGACTTCTATTTAAATGTTTATCAGAAAAGAAAGTTACAATGAGACATTACTTGTCCAAAACAACGTTTTACAAAAATAAATTAAAAAAAACGCTAATGAGAAACACTGAAGTTGCATTGCCGGCGACATAAGCAAATATGGAAGCGCCCCTAGATGAGTTCTGACTCGTCGTAAAGCGTCCTGCTGAGATCTCTTTAGCGGTAATTATGACCGTTGAACTTGGTTATTTACACAATATTTGCCACTCAATTCTTCATAGATTTAAAGATGTCTCTCCCAGCGTTCCGAGACAGTGAGTGCTTCTTTACCGCTGGCGGTCAGCGGTGATACTAGTCGGCCATGGCGCTGAGCCGCTAGTCAACCGCTGAACATCGGCTAAACTAGCCCTAGCCCATAGGTAAGATTTGTTAGTCGACGTCTCAGTCGCGCGGGGCGACTAGACCCTAAACATGACCGGTGAATACCAAGCACTCACTTAGCGGTGACAATTACTTGCCGCGTGAAAATTTTAGTCGATGAAGTCGCTAGTCAGTGGTTTAACTGGCGCTACTCGCGACTGATGAATACGGGTGAATGTCTCGCCCGCAAAGTGTCTTAACTTATAATTCACGGAGCAATAGGACAGGGGCACTGATACTACCGCAGGCGACACAGAGCGGTGCTCACATTCATACTGATTGTGATAGTATTAGGCACTTTAGCAATGAGCTAACAGGTTGTTTGTGTTTAATTGGGGGCTTGCAATTATTGCTCTTATTATTGCATTGTGGTGTTTACAAGGAAATAAAAGAGAGGGCAGACGGCTCAGTGACATTTTCCTTGTGTTCGCTTTCCAAGGGCGGCAGACGGAAGAAGTGCTCGCCTTTAACAGTGACCTATTGTTTTTAAGCCACGCTTGACCGCTCCAACCCCGAAAACTTGCGTAGTTTCAGAAGACCACTGGACATAAGTCAAGGGGAGCGCGCTGCCATGTAACCAAAGAGTGGACAGTATTTTTCCCGTATTGAGCAGTACCGCACCGGGAGCTACAAAACCCAGTTAGCAAAGCCTCTGAGGCACAGAACTTATAACTGCATCTGAAGGCAGCCAAAATTAATTTCGTTGACTTAGTGGCGAAGCCAAAGGGTGTGAGGTAGGCATTGGATGCGCTTAAATTCGAACGGGAGCATCGGCCCTCACATTGCTGAGGAGAGGTTTCGGTTGCGCCCTGTTGAGATTTCTACCAGTGACGTCAAGACCTGTTCCAAACGAAAATTTGATGGTGTATGTCAAAATGAAGCCACCATTATTTCTATTGTAGTTTTAGTAGACCGTGTTTCCCCCTCCGCTAAGCCCCTCCGCTACCCGGAACTCTACAGCCAAGGCCATCGGCACGCAGGCGCAGTGGCGGTTTCATCGTAGCGTAGGGCTAGCGGAGGGGGAAACACGGTCTACTAAAACTCCCTAATAGTTAGCGTCTGGCTAATTTTGGAAAGTAAGAACGGCAACTCTTTTTGCTGGGTGCCTGTTTCCACTCTACTCCGCGACTTTTCTTGGTAATGCAGTGGAAGGTACAGCCTCGCATTCCCTCTTCCATTTTGAGAGCTGAATAAAGCTGTGCGCGGGCTCCTCTTCCTCCCGCGGAAATGCCAAGAAAATTTGTCGCGGTGTGTAGACCTTTCCCGAAAATCCCGCAATGCCTTTCGACAACCGCACATTGGAGCACATGGCGCGGGGAATTGTGCGGCCGTTCCGATGTACTCTCGGGTAAGCTCGCAGGCTCCGTAAATCCTGGAAGTGACTCATTTCATTATCTCTGTTCACTGCGAGTTCAGGACTCAAAGAAAACAAAGCGAGCAGATCACAAAGACGATAGTACCCAGCTTTGTTATCGAACCGAATTACTCTGCGTTCTGAAATCGCAAATATTAAACAACATTATTCGCTCCGTTTATTTATTACTTTGTTCCTTCAAGGACCGTACATAGGAAGGCTGTACTTTGTCAAAAAGTCGCTTAGAGCACTGATGATTTTCGGAATGCGCTATTGTGATACTTTCCTGACATGCCACATTTTCACGGTGTGAATATATCCGGCTTCGTGATACAGATTTAATTTCTGAGTCATCTTCAGCAGCTAGAACCGAGCATTTGACTACGTAATCTTAAGATATAAAACGCGCATTTATATTACATTCTTATTATTTGGTTTTTTCCCGGCGTTTTCCCACAAAGAAGAAAGGCTGTGCGTTACCTTGAAAAGTCTACCGTAGTCCTGGACGGTACTTCTTTTGGTTACGAGATCGCGGTGCACTTGGAACTTGAGCAGTCCGTAATGCCGGATGTTCATTTTCCAGAAGTCTGCAAATGTGCTCATACCTTCGGCTTCGTTGAGGTCGTCGTATGCTCCAAGGGCATTGCTGGGAGAAATTGCACATATGCATAAGCTCTGGTTCAATAATACTCGATTCAATTGCCACTTCAAGAGCACCATTCTCGGTTAACAAAAAATACGGATGAAGTAATTAAAATATATACAGACTAATTAAAGCGGTAATATCTGCAATATATCCGCAGAACCAAATCGTGCACCCGTTTACAAGTTATCTAAAGACAGCAATCTATTTGCTAGATACCGGATGTTTCACAGAACGGTTTAAGAAATCTCTTATAAATGGATGGTTGAGAGGAAAAAAATACTCTTTTCTTGTGGACGCGAAGGAATGAAAAAAATACTAATTAATAAATAATCAAGTTATCTGCAATATTGCGATTTAATTAGTTAAAATAATTATGGTTTTAGAAAGAATCTCGATAAGCATAATCAAAAACCACTAAATCAATTTATTTTATAAAATGTAGTAAACCAAATGTAACATAATACGACACTCAAAAAAAAAACACAAAAAAAAACGCTCAATTTGGACTTGTTTTTAGGGTTCGGTTTTCTATTGGAGCGTATCTTTCTGCCCGCAGTCATGACCACCAGTGGCCGAGATGTGCAACGACACGTGCATCATACTTCCCTCCATCTCACGAGTGAGGCGAGGCGGTGGCTTTGCGCCTCGGCCTTTAGGGGGCAGGACTGCGGGCGCAAAGATACGCTCTGGTAAGGACTGGAAACCTAAAAACGCGTCCAAAGAGGTTTTGTTTGTTGAACGCTATAAAACGGTGCACTTGCCTTAATATTTCTGAAATCAGTTGATTTACGAGCATTCGCTGATGCTTCGCAACTTCCTTATTAAAACCAGATGTTTATTTTCCCTCATTAAAATTTTATACATAACATACCCAGCTACTTCGACTGTTTTTACAATCTTTGATGTGCGGCGCGGCTGGTCGATTCTTCCTAAAAAGAGTTTCTTTGTTGCTCAATCACACTAGTTTAGTGAGTTCTGAAAACCTTCACTGAAACACCCGGTGTAAGACCTATAAGTAAAATAGATATATTTTGTTTTATATTTTTGCGCTTTTTTGACATTTAGGAGGCCGGTTCGGGCTCTAACACTGGATTTCAAGTAAAATTTAGAGATTGATTTGTCACTACGAAATGCGCTGTGCATTATTTCTGCACAGCGCGAATATTTTATTTATTAGCTTAAAAGGCAGTGACGACCCCAATAGTGAAAATTGCCGGTCTCAAACGGTTCTGGAGCACTTGACTAAAGGCCCGACATCACTAGCGTCGCGGAGGCTTGCCGAGGGCTGAACGCCGAAACTAGTTTTTGCCCTCACCGGGTCGCCGCTCGGCGCAGTCAAGGCAACCTGCCCGTGCACGGTTGGGGGCTCGCCGTTTCTCGCCGGAGGAGCAAGAAGCCAATGGGAGGTGGCGTAGAAAGTGACGTTGCGATGCCATGGCAAAGTGCAAGCCGCTTTCTCCGCGCGGCCTTCACGTTGCGATGGAGCGTAGCGTTGTTTCGTTTCGTCTGCTATCCCTACTTCCCCCAATGCCTTTCCCAACGGAGCTGTCCCTCGAAACACTGCCACTGTTTCCCTTCTTAGAGCGCAGCTCTTAGGCGCCCGTTTCTGGCGTGAGCAGCGTCGCCGTCGCCGCCGGCGTCGGCGTAATCGCGTAGTGCATTATGGGTAAATTCCCCCGCTAAACTTAGCGGAAAAATTTCCCCGCTAAAGCTCGCGGAAAAAATTCCCCGCTAAATTTAGCGGGAAAAGTTCCCTGCTAAATTTAGCGGAAAACGTTCCCCAAAATGGGAGGCGAGCAGGAGAGGATGAGGAGCATAGCCTCCTCTCCGCACCTTCCCCTCCTCCTCCTCAAGAGCTGCGCTCTAATTCGGCGTTTCAGGGGATTGTAAACGCCTTTCATTTTTTATGACAATTTATACGCAGCCGGACTCCCTAGATAAGGACACTAAGAGCAACCGCTGGGAAATTATCGAAGATGAATTCAGAACAACAGGTGAGTTTCTCCGTGGCACTGGTCGCATATCGCGCGCCTTAGTGACGGTTGTCGTGTTGACTCGGTGAAACTCTTAAGAGTAGCCTTCATCTCTGGCGCGCAACCGGGGCAGAACAGCACTGACCTGACTCTCGGCGTTTCGGTAGCATCAACTTGGCGGGACCCGAAACCTGCGGCTCATTCCCTTCAGAGCGCGGCGAAGCCACAAGATCAACGAGCAGGCTACAACGATCACATTCCGTTGATCACCAGATGATCATGGAAACCTACCATGTAGGCAGCGAGTACGGTTTGGATGCTGATGTATGCGAAAGGTGAGAGCCGAAATTAAAGAATCTGACAAAGAGCAGATGACGAAAGAGCGGGAAATCCGGCGGAGGCTCGCGCGCGTCCTCGAGAACTGCGGGAGTCATGGCTCGTTCACACTTGCGAAATACGCACTCACCACCGACTGGATTCGCTCGCCGAAAAAAGATCGGGCCGTTCTCATTTGCTGCCGTCTGCGGAGTGCGCGGCGCCAGCGTCTCTCAGTTTCCCGAACAGACGAGAGCTGACGAGAGCTCCCAAACCTCCTCCTTGCCCGCGCGCGTCTCGTCGCCATCGTCGCCAGCTCGTCAGCGGGGATCTGACGCCAGCAAGCGCCTACTTCCCCCGTGCGTTCTGATTGGCCTGCGGCGAGCGAAAACATTTTTCCGGCGTTGAAATTTGATCCCAGTGCGATCTTGCTCTCCGCCGGAAATTCTGCATGCTTTCGTCGCCTGGCGTCAGAATTCTCACGGATCCGGCCGCCGGTTCGCAAGTGTGAACGAGGCATTAGTGCTGTCACCTGACTATAACGCTCGCAAAACCGAGGCCAGATACCGGAAGGCGGCGCCGCCCAGAGGCGCCGACCGGCGACGCCTTTGCCGCTAGTGTAGTCAGGCCTTTAACCGTTTTTTACACCGACAGGGTCCGCGCGGAGGGAGGAATGCCACCGTTGGCTGTCAAGTTCACCGGTTTCCAGCCTTTACACCACCGCAGACGAATTTAGCGTTTTCCACACTGGAAAATAAAGCGTTTAACGACCTACTATCGTCAAAAACAAACTTATCCGCAGCCAAACCGAAATTGGTTGCACCCTCAAAGCATGATTTTCTTCCTCCGCCGCGGAGCTAGCGTCAACACGAGGCATCGGAAGAGCCGGGCGCTTTTGTACCGTGATGCGTATGCCGAGGAGAAACCCCCGGGATTCATCTCTCGTGTAAATACTCCTCTCAGCGCCGTATTAGCGTCACAAGTCGATGAAACCTGAGAGGTTTGTAAGGGTGTCATTTGGGAAAGTTAATGCCCATGAAAGTTCTTGGTTGTCCCTGAACTGGTTTATTCATTGATCTAAAAAAGAGAGCTGAGTCTTTGTATATTTTAGACACCAGCATTTCGAGAAACTAAAATCTGAATAAGTGTGTAGGTTTGTGATGACCCATAAAGAAACACTGCGCGCGTTGCATTATGGGATGTTACAGGTCACGGCTTCATGAAATGTGGCTTCACGAAATGCGGAAAACCTATCCAAAGAACGTTTCACGTCAAAAAAAAAAAAAAAATTGCCATGGTCCTTTGATGTGCAATTTCATTGACGACGAGACATTTCAAAACACATCGTCTCAACGTGGACTAACACTGATTTTCATTCTTCTTAGAAAAAGCGAATTAAACCTCTGCTGGCTAGAAACCTGCACCCACGAATGTCCCTGGTATGCACGTCAAGCCAGAATAGTACCGGTGGTCAATTCCTATTCCGAATTGGGTGGTTCCGCTGTCGTTCCGGGCGAATTCCAGAAACCACTGCAACCCGACCGAGCTGCGGTTGAGGAAGGTGCCCCTTTTAGAGGCGTAGAAGAAGTCCCAGAAAATGATGTCGCAGAGGCCTTCCTTGGGCCGCGCTGCAGGTGTGTTGAATCGAGCCCCAAAAGTACATAAGATCGTTTTATTTGGCAGCGTCCCTGCAAAAGAAAATGCTGTATTACGGACCGATGTGAATGAGCGGGTCACCTTTTAAACTAGGACACCGCCTAACGTGGCCCTAATCCTATGGGCCTAACTGATCCTAGGCATCACTTACTGCCAAAGTCATTTTCTTAGGCTTTCCTATGGCTCTTCCCCGATTCGCCACATAATCACCAAAGTGCCAGAGATGAGCCATAGATGTCGCGTATCAACGGAAGAAACCGCAGGGAAGCCTAATTCACGCGCTTGTATAAGAATGTAGGCTCAAAGTTGAAGGGTGAACAGAGAACAGACAGATGTCGGGCCTATATCTGCCATTTCTTAGAGATCACTGGCCCAAAGGAGCTAGGCGACAACGTAAAACGAAGTAGTGAAGCCTGACTCTGGTATTTCTTTGGCAGTTTAGTGTAGAGCACAGCACGGGCCGGAATTCTTAGGCCCGGCAAGACACGGCCCGCTAGATACACAGACCGGGCCCTGCCGAGACCGGCAATTTTTTGTCTAAAGATGAGCCTGAGCCGGGCCCGAGTTTTACAGATTATGAACATAAGCCCGAAAACGTTTGCAGGCTTTAACATAAAAACTCTCTAAGCATAAAGCGCGCACTCTTCCACTATGCTGGTGGAGTCCACACGTTTTCTTTTACACACTTGAAGGTTTTCCAAATGCGTGACTTTTTTTTTTTTTTTTTTTTTTTTTTGTACGGAGCTGTAGTAATTTTTCACTTGGCTTGCATTGAAGCTAAAAGATCAAGGAGCACATTTTTTTGTTATCAACAATTTCGAAATTGTGGCAAACGACCCCTCAGGTTCGGCCCGAAAAAATGTTTTGTTCAAGCCCGAACTCGGCCCGGGCCCGAGAAATTGCGTACTACCCGGCCCTAGCCCCGCCCGCGGGCCGGGCCGGTCTCGTTCCTTTGGGCTGGAACCGGGCCAGTGCAGTGCCCTAGTTTAGTGTCAGAATACTACAATTCTGAAAACAAATATCATGTTTGGTTATACCTTAATAAATTGCGAATTTCAGAAGTATAAACTGCAAGACGAAAACCAAATATATTGGCACAAATCATTGTGCTTCTCGCGTACATGCTCAGATATCCGATTCATTCCAAAATGTGATATAAAAACGAAGGATGTTAACATGCGTCAAAGTGCTAGCTTCCTCCCTCGCGAAGAAGAAGAAAATCATAATAATATTGGAAAAATTTGAAGAACATTTTTGAACGGTAAGGAGATAAAAATATTTAGGAAACGCACTCGCTCAAACACTCATATAAGAAGTTTGGCAGTTAGATACTTCAACCTCGTGTTCCGGGGGAACGAAACCAACCGTCGGAGGGCCCAAAACTCGTGCTTTTCGTTTAAGGTTTGTCGAAACATAAGGTGCCAGAAAAAAATCAACCACCCACGTTAAGTCTTTATTTTGAACTTTCTCTTGTCCACGTTCCGCCCAATGAAAAGCACGGTGGAAAAGCCGAAGTACGCACTTGATGTCGCCACACCACCGTCTCCTTCCGCACACCAAAGTCCCCCCCCCCCCCCCCCCCCCCCCTCCCCGAGCGAGCATCCGTGGCTAATGACGGCGCGCGAATGGCTGCTTCGTCATCGCTCGCTCCCAGCTCGTTTTCTATGTTACCCTTTCATTGCTGTGCCCTGCTTCCGTTTCGATGCTCCAGATAGGCGTCTTGAAACACTTGCTCGGCGTAGAAACTAGCTCGGTGTAGAGACACACGCGGCGTCTAAAGCCGGCCACAAACGCGCCATTTTTCGAATGCCGTCTGCTATCAAGGCGGCAACGCTAGCTTGGGCTCCAAGCTAAGCTCAAATCGACCGCGCTGCTCACAATCAAACATCACTTCGCTCGATAAAAAACTTTAATATAATCTCATGGCCGAGCGTGCACCAAGCCTCGTCGGAACTGCCAAGGGTACGCCAGGCGACCGCATTCCACTCTCGGCGTCGACCTCACCTCCACAACGACGTTGACGCGTTGACGTCAACAGAGGACAGAATGAAGATGACGACTCGAGTTACTGGCTTCGCACGCTGGGTTCGCGCATTTCTCTATACAGAAGACGCCTCGTTACCACGGTGACGCTTACCATAGCAGACGGACTCTATCATGCGGAAGGAGACGGCGGAGTGGCGAGATAAGGTGCGTGCTTGGGCTCTTTCGCCGTGCATTTCAATGGGCGTAACGTAAACAAAAAGAGCTTGAAAGGACCTAAGCAGATGGTTGATTGTCTTCAGCGCCTAATATTTTCACGAACCTTTGAGGAACAGTAGGTCTCCGGCTGACAATTTGAACTGTTTCATTACTGCAACATGGCGCTAAACTACCGATATAACGAAAATTGAGCAGTCTTGTATTAATCCACAGTCAGAGATATAGGTGTGCCACGCCACGTAACGTCACCCCAATATTCGTGTAAAGAGGGTGTATTTTCGAAAAAGAACAGCTGTTAACCCTTTACAACATTTTACACGCCATTTTTACTATTGATAAGTGTAACAAGGGTATAATGGTCATTCACACGCCTCCTACACCTTTCCTACATCCTGCAGGTAGCAAAAACGCGTGAAAAGAGTGTACGTATTCTCCACATTTTACGCAGACCGTGTAAAAAAGGTGTATTGGCAACGCTATCGAATATACCTATGATTGCATATTTCTCTGTTGTTATCGTTTTAGCCAAAGTTTGTCATGGTGGTATCAGATTGATAAGTATATAATAAATTAGTGCTATATCAAACTTAATATCGTTCCTTGGCTGTGCTTAAGGCTCAGCGATCATAAAAATAAAACCTTCAGCACCCCACAAAAATTTAAAGGCAGCGTCGTCATGGTTAATATGCGCATCAAAGCGCGCTCCTCAGCGCAAGACGTCGTTCACACAGCCGGCTCCTTTCTGTCGTCACTGCCACTGGCGGATCTCTCTGCTGGAAAACATCTGCACATATTAGGCATCCTTTCTGCTCAAAAAGAGGTAAGTATCCCACGGCAGCACACAGTATTGCGCCGGTATTGGCGTCAAATCGGTAAGAATTTCCCGATGCAATTTTCATACGGCCGATATCTGTGAAGTATGGGATGGGTCACGGCGACGCAGTCCTGACATAACGTACCCACCGCCGTTTTTCTTTGATGGTGGGGAGTGTCGTTTTAGAATCGGCTATGTTGCCAAGATATTGGGGTTTCTCAACCAGGTCAAAACCGAGGTAGAAAAAAAAAAAGCAAAACGGAATATGCCTATTTTTAGCTCGAAAGGCTTGTCGCCCCACCTTCTTTTGTGTCTTCGAGCGGCTAGAAGCAAGCGCAACAACCGCTTTTAGCAAATCAGAAGGGTACAACGAAACATACGACCGCTCTCCGTAGGACGAAAACGCTTGGACTAAATTTGTCACGTGACTCGCTCTGACGCAGTGATGGGCTCACTGGGGCCATAGTTTTATCCTTATTCCAAGTGGTGGGGATGGATAGGAGGCCACATAGGTATGCGGTTTCAAAAATGCGCTCTTCAGAAGGGTGTTTTCGTAGACTGCGTTTCCCCCTCTCCCGCTGAGCCCTCAGCAACGGAGAAGCCGCTACTGCGCCTGCGTGCCGAAGGCCTTGAATGCAGAGTTCGGGGTATCGTAGCGGGTTGCGCAAAGCGTTGCGGGACGATGAAAACGATCTACGAAAACACGCTAGTGGTCTGGCTTCCGTGCGTTGCAGTCGCGGCCACGGTTTTTCGTAGTGAACGGCCGGAATACTTCCATTCCGACTTTTCGGTAATGGTCGATTTTTTTGTCGGAGTTCATAGAAATATTGTGCTCTTTGTTGGACGTGCTTCGACAAAGAGCTGCTCGTAGACGTCAGCGAGACCCTTGTTAAAATTTGGGAGACCTTCTTTCTCGACTTTGTGTTTGCGTTGCTCTGTAATGCCCCAGTTGGAATATACATCTATTACGAATTAGATGATATCGCTGGGTTATGGTAAGTACACGGCAAGCACGCTTCAGAGTACTCCTACTTTCGTCTAAATAGAGTATATTAGTATATTCTTTCCATACCTTCGATAACCCGATAACGATACAATGTATCCGCAAAGGCGGTGGCGGGGTATTGATCATCGTTGTGGGAGTCATCGGAACGATCTACTAGAACTCTAATGTCTACGGTCGTTGGTCTAGGATATATTAATTTTGCTGGGCGTGAAAACAATGTAATTCTACCTAATATTTTCCTTCCAGTTCCACAGGAAGTGATCACTTGCGTTAATGTGCGGGGAAGAAGCTTTCTGTCGTGATAGGGGGTTACTAAACGTCTGTGAGAGCTTGAAAACAATTCCGTTTGTTTATGTACGCGTGCGAGGTGCGCGACGTAAGCGTGAAAAGCAATACTGCCCCATGTAGCCTCTCCATGTGCTCTGCCTCACCAGGCGCTGTCTCGAGAGACTGCTTGATAGTCTCTTGTTGTCGGTCAATAGTTTCCGTTTGCTTCGTCAGCAACATCGCTCGCTCCAAAGTGAGCTCACTTTCAGTCTGTAGTTTGGTGGAGAGTCTTTTGTCTCTCACACAGACTATAGTCGGCGACAGGTTAAGTGAAATTTGGACGCTCCTCCCGCCTCTCTCCACTTTAGGAGAGCGAACGCTGGATAGGAGGCGACCTCCTCTCCAGCTGTCGCCCTGCTAAAGTGGAAGGTGGGAGACGTTTCCACTTTACTTTTAACCAGTCACCGATTAAAGAATGCGATCTTTAAGGAGCTCATCCTTGAGGTTGCCGTTGTTGTACATCGCAACCAGCACGTATAGTGCCGTAATAAAATCTGCTGCTGCGTCTCCTTCACGCTTTGAGCGGCTGTGAATACTGCGTGCTCCATTCAACGTACTATTTCACCTTAGAGATGTTTTACAACGCCGTGACAGCGACGATATGTTGTCGTATCGCCAGCAAGGAAGGGGAGGGTGGCCAACATCCCAACTATCCTTCGTCCCATGAGATGAACGAATGAGTTTACGTGCTCGGCTTGAGTCTTCCCTTGTAAGCCCGAGGCGGTGCGGAAACGCTCCCATCGTCTCTTCCGGGTCGTCGACTGCTCAAATAGGAACGCGAACGGCTCCGGAGCAGGAAGTTGGTATGGCGGTTGTGGTGGCGGCGGTTCAGAGGCTTGTGAAGACGCGTTTCTTGTTACGACCACTAGGCCTAATGGTGATCCGTTGACAGCAACGCTAGCTGACAGACTGGCGACTCCGTACGTTCGATGTGCGAATACCTGCCGAGCGTCTCGCCTAACGGTGCGTGAGGCTGAGCTTAGCTTTATAGAAAGCCTCCGACACCAGGTTATGTATGCGTAAGCCGATCAAACATTAACTCGTTTATTTAGGTTTACAGCAAAATACACGGCAAACACGATTCCATGACTGCAAGTGGTGTTGCCCGCACAGCACAGCACAGACCTCGCCAAATCCCTGGCACGGCGGCAGATGGCCCTACCGGTTTGTTGCGAGCACAAACCTTCAATAAAGGTACATATTATTTGAGAATACAGAAATAGCGAGAGAGTTCCGTGTTATTTTCCGGTGAAGATACAAAATGCTCGCGCGATTTCTCATTGGAATTCACAGGAGACCGCAAAAGTATACTGCTTGCTTCCTGCTTCAAATTGCGTCCGGAAGTCGCATAGACACTGCTCTGTGCTCGCCACTAAGTGGTAGTGCCACCTGCTGTCATGCCGGGGATAAGGGACGGTCGAACAAGCCTGTGCTGTACCCTTCAAGAAGTCATGGTAACCTAAATAAACAGTGAAACGTTTCTCACCAACTCTTGCATACATAACATGGTGTCAGAGACTCTCTCTCGAGCTACGTTCAGCTTCACGTGCCGATAGGAAGGACGCTCGGCAGGCACACGAGCACCGAGTTTTCGGCGTGGCCACTCGCTGATAAAGGGATACTGAACCGAAATTTGGATTTTGCAAAAAAAGGCCGCAAAGGCGTTGAACGGGACGCTACAAACTTCAAAACATCAGTCATACATCGATATCTCAAACGGATGGCCGTACTTTTGGAAAAGAAAAGCGCGATGTAGCGAGTTCTTTGACGTCACTGTCATCCAGGAAAATTTGAGAATGAGGGGAATTGGCCTCACTTCTCTCCTCCTCGCTTCGGTTCACCAACTCGACGAGACGTAGCGAGGAGCGGAGAGAATAGGTAGGAATCGTGACGTGCCTTGTCTCGTCGGCCTCGTCGGCCGTGTTCAGTCGCAAACTTATTTTCCCAAACTACGGCGATCCGTTGGAGATATCTCTATAGGAGTGAAGTTTTTGGGTTTTGCAGCGTCCCGTCTATCTATCCAGCCCTGTTTTGTGAGCTCGAAATTTCAGTTTAGTATCCCTTTAACTCAACGGATTGCCGTTAGGCCTAGTGGTCGGAACAAAGAACACGTCTTCCCAAGCCTCTCAACCGCCGCCGCAGCCACCACCGCCATACCCCATTTCAGCACCGGAGCCGTTCACGCTCGTACCTGACCAGTTGGACGATCTGGAAGAGGCGATGGGAGCATTTCCGCACCGCCTAGGGCCTACAAGGGAAGACCCTAGCAGAGCAGGTTAACTCGTTCGTTTACCCCTTGGGACCCAAGGCAGAGGAGATTTTCGCCTCCCTTCCCATCCCGGCGGACAGGACGGAATCCTATTTCGATTTTGTCGCGGCATTCGAAAATTTTATGAACCTGAAAAAGAACTTCGTGTACGAGCGCGCAGTGTTTAATGGCCGCTCACAACGTGAGAGAGCTCTGTACATGCTGGTGAAGACGTTCGACTACGGCAACCTAAAGGATGAGCTCTTCAGGGATCGCACCGTCGTCGCTGTGAGGGACAGAAGAGTCTCCACCATGCTACAGATGGAAAGCGAACTCACTTTGGAGCGAGCGGTGGTGCTGACGAAGCAAACAAAAACTCTTAGCCGGCAAGAAGAGACGCTCAAGCACTCTACAGAAACAGCGCCTGCTGAAACAGCACATGTGGACAGGCTACAGGCGCCACAATAAAGGGCTAAGAAGTTTCACCCGAAGTGTCCACAAAAGCCCTCGGTGGATCAGCCACACGCAACCCAGTCATGTTTTTGGTGTGGGAATGCAGTCAAGCACCCAAGGCAGCAATGTCCTACAGCCGAAGTTCGATGCAACAAGTGCGGAAAGCAAGGTCATTTCGCATCAGTCTGTAAAGTCAAGCGACTCCGGGAAGTCGCCAAGCTGAATGAAGGCACGTCGACGGAGGCAGACTTCTTCTTCTTAGGAACGGTCAACACTGGGCACAAGAAAGAGTCGTGGAAAGCGAACGTCGTTGTGTGCTGTCAAAACGTGGCGTTCCGCCTAGACAGAGGACCGGACGTTACCGTGATTCCAACAAGCGTTTTGGCAAGGCTCAACAAGGAGACAGCACTCCAGAAACCCGACATTTTCTTTCTTGGACCAGCGAAGCAGCGGCTGGGCATCGCGTGGGTAGTGCAAGCAACAGTAGTATACAATAGGAAAAGTGCCGTGGCGAGCCTCTACGTCAGAAAAGACCTGGACGAGCCTCTTCTGGGATTGGACCTCAACGAACGCTTTGGTATCCTGTGCCGAGTGAGTAGAGCCGGAGCGACGCCATGTCTCGGCCCAGTAAACGAGTTCCCAGACGTGTTCCAAGGTTTGGCAGAAGCCGCTACACTTGCGAAACCATGCTAAAGTGGCCGGTGGACACTGTGGCCGTCACATCACCGCGACGCATCCCAGTTCCCCAGTTGAAAGCTGTGGAGCGTCAACTCCGAAAAATGGAAAGCGAAGGAGCGATCACCACTGTCTGGGAGCCAACAGATTGGTGCTCGGCAATTGTGGTAGTACCAAAAAAGGATGGTGACATACGCATCTGTGTGAACTACACCATGCTGAACAATAGCGTGCAGAGGGAGTATCATCCTATTCCAAGTGTAGAGCCTATTCTGGCTACTTTGGGACAAGCTAAGTACTTATCCCGTTTGGATGCTTACTCTGGCTTTTATCAAGTGAATCTACACCCCGAGTCAACACTGCTCACCACCTTCATCACTACATTGGGCCCGGTTCAAGTTTAACCGCTTCCCTTTCCGCATTCCTGTGCTCCTGAGCATTTTCAAAGAATGACTCATCAACTCTTCTAACATCAACGCGCCGCAACATCAATGCGCGAACTCTTGGAAGGACTTGACGGTGTCGCGTGCCATATAGATGATATTTTGGTGTAGGCCAAGACCAAGGAAGAGCACAACAGTCGCCTGCGTGAAGGGCAGACTTAAGGAAAAAAGGATCAGGCTTAACCATGAAAGTGCGTGTTCGCCCAGGAAACAGTTAAGTTTCTGGGACATGTGATCAGTTTCTGGGACATGTCTGTGGTGACGCCAAAGATGGCGTAACCCCAGACAAGGAGAAGATAACGACCATCGTAGACATGCCACCTCCAACAAACGTCGAAGAACTCAAGAGGTTCCTAGGATTGGTGAATTCCATCGCGCGGTTCGTACCGAACGTCGCGGTCAAACTGACCCCTGAGAGATCTGCTTCACAAGGATGTTCCATTCCGCTGGGACAGCATGAAACAACGGGATTTTGAAGATATTAATAATTGCCTTACACCACAACCAGTTCTCGCACTCTACTGTCCAACAAATGAGAAAATCCTGTCTGCTGATGCCTCAAGTTTTGCCCTGGGAGCAGTCCTGATGTAGTGCCAAGAAGACAAAAGTCTGCGAGCCTGTCGCATATGCATCGAAAACTCTGACAGAGGCAGAGAGGGAATATTTTCAGATATAGAAAGAGGCCCTTGCCGTTGCTTGGGCATGTGAGAAGTTCAAGAACTATCTCATCGGTCTAAGGTTCCAGAATGAAACTGACCATAAGCCACTCATCCTCCTCTTCACACGGAAACCAGTGGATGATCTTACACCAAGGCTACAACGGCTGCGTCTCAGGATGATTCGCTACGACTACATCATGCAACACTTGCGCGGCAGGGACCTGGTGGTTGATGATGCCTTGTCTCGTCAACCACTGCATGGACAGGACAGCTCGTGCCTCGAAGAACAAGTCACCAACTTTGAGCAAGCCCTCATTCGGCATGTGAGTGTCCCAGATGTATGCCTGCAGAGCCTTTCAGATGCACAAGACCAAAACCCTCTTTGCGGAGCTCTGAAGAATATGTTTAAGCAAGCTGGCCAAAGACGGAAACACAAGTGCACCAGAAGTGCTTGCCTAATGGCAGTTCAAGAACAAACTTACGTTGTATGAGGGAATCCTCATGAGAGGGCGACTATACCTGATACCTGTTTCGCTGAGATCCTCAGTGCTAACTTCTCTCCATGATGGACACGAAGGCATTATTAAGTGCACAAGGCGAGCCCAGCAATCATGTTGGTGGCCTGGTCTATCAAAAGACATTGCTGACACTAAGGAGAAATCTGTCAGTTGCATGAAGCAGAGGCAATCTCGGAACAATCACTCACGCCAACTCCTCTCCCTAACCGACAGTGGCAAAGAGTAGCCGTGGAGCTTTTTCATGCTAATGGGAAGTGCTAGCTTGTTGGGACGGACTACTACTCTCGCTACATCGAGATAGCATTGCTCGAAAATCAATGGCCAGAGACAGTCATCCTAAGGTAGAAGTCAATCTTCGCAAGTCACGGGATTCCCGAGACAGGTGTGACGGACAATGGACCACAGCTTCGCTCTAAATTTGTGTTTTGCAAGAGGCTGTGGTTTCAAGCAAGTCACGTCAAGCCCCAAAATATGCCCACAGCAAATGGCTTTGCCGAGGCTTCACTTAAGATTCCGAAGACAAAAGTCACGACATTATATGGTCTTTACAGAGCACTGTTGCGGCGTACCGAGCAACGCCTTTAGAGAACGACTTCAGCCCTGTTCGAATTGTTGTTCTGCCGGAGACTGCGGACACATAACACAATATCAGCAAAGCATTTGAAGTCCTCTGTACCAGATTGTTATCAAATCGAAGAATATGAGCACAAGGCTCGAAAACGCCAAGCGATCAAATACAACCAGCGACATGCCGTAAGGAATCGACCAGAGTTCTAGCCGTCCCAGAGGGTGTGGATCACCGAGCTGAAGTGCGCAGGGACAGTGTTCAACAAAGCAGAAACATTTCGTTCCCACTAGATTGGCACTGACCAGGTCATAGTTTGCCGCAATGCCAAGTTTCTCGTCATCGATCGTCGACGACGCAACATTCAGGACGACCTCATCTCTCTCGGCAGTTTTCCCTGTTTGCACGAGCTCCCTGACTGCCAGGCCAGCCAGCCAGCATCACCGCAGCAATCAAGGTCCGGACCAACCGATCGATCTGGAAGGTCCTTGGGACCACCGTGCCGTTATGGCTACGACCGAAAGGGGGAGATGTTGTCCTGCTCGCCACTAACTGGTAGCGCCACCTGCTGTCATGCCAGGGATTTGAGAGCGTCGAACAAGTCTGTGCTTTACCCGGGGACCACCGCTCCTCCCGCTCGCCGTCAAGAAGTCATGTTAATCAAAATAAACAGTGAAACGTTTCCGATCGATTCTTGCGTACATAACAGACAGTTTTGCCTGTTGAACCTCTAGCGTACATTATAATAGCTATATATATACGGAAAATATAAACATCTGACCATTGACTCCGTAAGTGATGACGTCACAACATAGCACTGCTCTCCAATCAAACCGTTGCTAGGGCCCTTGTTATGGACAAATGCATGGAACCTCGACGTGAGGTTAGAAGTTGTCTGATAAAAAATGTAAATTATTTCTTGTAAGCATTATATCTTCTCAATATCTAATTATTAAGACTCTTTCTATTGTCCGAGTACCATACACAGCTTTGATCGACGCTCAAGGTGCGCGAGCGCGCGAACGCCTTCCCGGGGAGCTCGGTTTCGCAATATTTGAGAAGGTGAAAACGATGCGAAGATAAATAACGCACTTCAGCGACGACGTCAAGTCTATCAAGGTCGAAGCGTAGACCAGCGTACGCCTCAAGAATTTCTGACAGCACACTTTTTTGTGCACATTTGTGCAATCAAACGTACTGGCAGTAACATAATTGTCCCCTTTACCCCAAACCTTCACCTGAAATGTCGCGGTTGGAAAAGGCTCGACAAGCGTAAACTAAAAACAAAAGTTTAATCAATGGACCTGTGCCAGAAACAAAAAAAAGGAATGCGTCAAAGCAGCAGCTGCGTACGTGGCTATGCCGTCGTGACAGCTGGTTAGAGCGAGAGTGAATCTGCCTCATCGTCAGGAGAATCTCAGCGAGTCGGCAAAGCTCTCGCTCAACTCGTTATCCACTACACTCGGCATCTGGAACATTCGACCTAGAATGTTCGAGACTCACTAGGCATGGTCATTCTGGACTCTTTACTTTTTACACTCGGGGTAAAAGTAAACACGAAACTTTTAGGTGTAAGGAGAAGCGTTCTTTCCCGGTCATGCACGTGGCAAGATAGCTTACGTGATGCTATATTATCCAGTTTCTTCGATATTGGGAATCATGCTTCAAACTGAAGAATAAGTATAAGGATTTTTTTCTTAGTGTGATAATTAGAAGCAGGTACCAACACGCACGAATATTTTCGAGACTGAACAACTAGATTTGGGGTCTCTAACCGCTCATACGAGGAAAATGTTCATCTTTTTCATTACCATGCGTATCAACAGTAAAATAAAAAATAAGGCCCGATGCTACTTTCATATTATGTTCTAACCATGTGTTTTTTGGCTGCATTGTTATCAGATCTCTGTGCGTGGGATGAGTATCGTAACACTGTATCGCAAAAATACTCCAAAAGCCGGGAGACGTCATAATTAAAATAAAAGCACCGACTTGACACAACAGAAAAAAGTTCATTAGACGTTTCGCCTCCCATGCGGGATGCATCTTCAATAGTTACAAAGCAAATGCAAGATTAAACCTCAAGTCAACGCTATTTATCAGGAATGTTCATATAAGCTTCGTGATCAGGGCCGCGCTTTTTGTTACACGCGGATGTTTCCCTCCGGACAAACCGCGCTAGGAGTCTCCGGGCCCCCATCTGTCCTCCCTCACCAAGGTCTTCACGGCCGCAAAGTCAAAAGAATGCCCCATTGTCCACGCATGGTGCCACTAGTTCAGTTTTCAGTCGCGTCTCGTGGGTTGCGTACGTAACGTCACGCTTGTGTTCTTTGATGGTGAATTCGGGTGGTCGCCTCTTTCCTCTGACCTTGATTTAGTAGAGCGCCTCCTCCTCGCCGCCAGAGCTACTCGGGATCCTTTTCATTCAATAACAACTGCTGGCTTCAGAGCGCTTCCGAATTTCTCAGACCAGTAATGGAAGTAAAACTTCTTAAAGGGGCAATGCAACGATGTTTGTACTTTGCCCAAATACCACTCAGGACAAATCCCTGACGCCAATGAACTATGCAGCACGCGAACGTTTTTCACCACGCGCAGTATAAGTCGCAAAAAAATTAAAGAAAAACGAGCAGCGTTCACCCCCTCAACTCGCAGCCAGAACAAGCGGCCACCTGATCTGGAGCCGATTATATGCCGCCAATGTTGATCGTAGCCACGCGCTGGGGTTGGCAAGCCACAGGACACGAGGTGAGTTCCAGAAAATGTATGCCTCGGCTGTCGTCATCGCATCGATTGGACACGGGATACTACCCGAATGCTTCTCGAGCTATCAATTATCACGAGCCCAAATCGAGTGCTCACGCAATGCTCGGGTCCAATCTATGAACCGCATTCAAACACCGTCCCTGGAGGATGCTGCTACCACCAGGGTACGTCATCAAAATTTGCGAAGGAGAGATTGAAAGAAAACGCTCGCTTTTCTTCTTGAAATTACACCGCAACCAAGAGGTCTCTTGCTCAGTGGCGTTGCGTGCGAGTGTACTTGGGTCCCACTAGTGCAAGTAAGCTCATACAAAGTGAAAAACGCTCAAAACCAATATCGTTGCACTGCCCCTTTAATATTATTAATGCATTAAAAAATTATCAGCGTACGGTGGACGATTCAGCAAAATTTATTATCGCGACGTGATGAAATAACGGTTGTGACGTAAATTGTTTTACGCATCGGCATGCGAAGAAAAAACAAAAAAAAAAACAGCAGTATGCGAATATGATTTTTGCAGAACAGAGCGAAAGCCAATGCGTGGAAAGTGTTGTGAATTCATCGTGTTTTCGACAGTGAACGCGCTGCGATAGCGGTCATGCGTACGGCCGAGCAGGCAAATATAAACGGGTGAGGATATTTTGCCGGCAGCCGGTACAATAGCTCGGCGGAAAAAAAATGTCGGCAGTTTTGGACGGCGCGTGTATCACTGTCGAGCGTGCTACCCCCTCCCCCCCCCCCCCCCCCCTCCCCCCCGGCCTGCATTCACGCAGCTTCTCGGCGACAGTCTGCGGCTGCTCATTAGAAAAAGTATTAACCCACTTGGCTCACCCGACACCGCTTCGCGGCGGCCCGCTGGCGGCCCAAGCACCGCGTCCCCCATTGCACCCCCGGAAAGGGAGTCCCATACCATTTAGTTCCCCGACGTTTCGTCCAGAACATTTCTTTTTTTTTATTCTGAGTGATCACTGTAAAAAAGAAATGTGATAATATTGTCACGAATGACAAGGTGGAACAACGAATGAATGAAGAAAATAAAACGTTTAATAAGGCGAACTTGTGCCCAAAAAATGAAAAGGAAAAATAAGATAACAGCATAGCGTCGCGGGCGTCGAAGACGGCGTAGAGCAGAGTCGAACGCTGGGGCGAGACTAAAGGCCGGTTCAGACACTTGCGGTTCAGTGTGTTTGACTGCGTTGCAGCGAGAACCGAAAGCCAGTCACCGGCACATCTGTGCTTCGTATGAAGCGTGGAACCCAATTTAAGGAATCTCTCAGCACGCGCTATGAGCAGGAGGAATGTCCTGGTTTCTCGCTGCCGCAACGCAGTCAAACGCAGTCAAACGCAACTGTCTGAACCAGGCTTGACTCCGCTCCCCTTGCGGAATCCCTTATGTACCCTCGTGGGTTTTCTGGATCGTTCGGCGTAGAACTTTTGGTGTGTAGAACATTCCGAACTCGACCAGACGAGAATGTTCTCGAACATGGTGGGAAATACGCCAAAGGGACAAGGACAGAGAAGTGAGGCACACAGGACAGGGCGTAACTTGCAACTGAAGTTTAATAGAACACATACGTAAAAGAGTAAAAGCGCACATGCGCATAAAGTACATTTAGATTAAAAACCCCAAAGAAGCCGGACGACACTAGTTATTGATTGAAGCTTGGCTGATAAAGGCGTGCTCATTATCAGAGGGGGCTTCAATCAATAACTAGTGTCGTCCGGCTTCTTTGGGGTTTTTAATCTAAATGTACTTTATGCGCATGTGCGCTTTTACTCTTTTACGTATGTGTTCTATTGACACTTTCAATGAAGTACTCTCGGTGCTCGCGTGCATCAACATCAGCGTGCCGCACCGACATTCTGCTCTTCCATATACCGTGGAGCCCCAGGAGCATGATTATGTCGTAGGGCACAGGTTCACGTTCTATTGTTAAGAACCGGATTCCTTGAGGTGACAGCGGGAGCTCTTTCTTTATGGTGCGCTGAAGAACGTCCCAGAAAAGAAGAGCATCCCAGCAGCCCAAAAAGACATGTTCAATGCTCTCCGGTTGTTTGCACAAAATACAATTTACCTCCGCCACGCACGTGCTTGTTCGTCAACCAGCGTGGCATTACTCCCCTCTTTAAAGAGCATCATCTCGATGCGACGTGCCGGAAACCAAAAACAGCAAAACAAAAAAAATAATGGCCAACTACGTAGACTTGTGCCACAGCATCCTATCCTGCGTATTACCAAACACAATTCACAGTCCTATCGATCGCAGTACGGCTTGAGGCGCACGACGTGGACGACCTACGGTCGTGGAGGGCGGCGTGATGAAGTTCGTGTTCCGTCGGGCATCAGCCCGTAATTCAGATCCCCGAGTCGACGAAGCACTTTGTAGAGGCCAAAGTACCGTTTCAGCAGTTTCTCACTGAGGCAACGGCGACGGATGGGCGTCCACACCCACACCCTGTCTCCGGGCTGGAATTGGACGTCCCTGCGACGAAGGTTGTAGCGGCCGGCGTCGACGCGTTGCTGGTCTTGAATCAGGAGTCGGGCGAGCTGGCGGACTTCTTCGGCCCGTTTAGCAACCACCTGGGAGTCGTCGCTCTCACTGTCCGCTGGCTCATGGGGCAGCATCGCGTCCAGCATCGTCGTTACTTTCCGACCATGTACCAGCTGGAAGGGTGTGAATCCAGTGGTCTCTTGAACTGCCGTATTGTGGGCGAACGTGACGTAGTGCAACACCTCGTCCCACGTATTGTGCTCCACGTCGACGTACATAGAGATCATGTCGCCGATTGTCTTGTTGAGTCGCTCCGTCAGCCCGTTGGTCTGCGAGAGGTACGCAGTTGTACGACGATGGGTGGTGTGACTGATTCGGAGGATTTCTTGGGTCAGCTGTGCCATGAACGATGATCCGCGATCTGTAATCAGAAGTTCTGGAGCGCCGTGCCGGAGGGCGATGGACTCAATGAAATCTGGCAACTGCCACAGCCGTCCCTGAAGGAAGGGCTTTTGTTTCGGCGCACCGCGTGAGATAATCTGTGGCGACAATGATCCCGCAGTTCCCCGATGTCGACGGCGGAAAAGGGCCAAGTAGATCCATTCCGATCTCCCGGAAGGGTGCAGTCGGGGGAGAAATTGGCTGCAGGAGTCCGGCCGACCTCGTCGGAGGTTTCTTGCATCGCTGGCACTCGTGGCATGATAGTGTGTATAGGTTGACGGTCTTGAGGAGCTTGAGCCAGTAATACGTTTCACAAATACGGGCTAGTGTCTGGCGGTAACCAAGGTGTCCAGACGTCGGGTCGTCGTGACAGGCTTGGAAGATCTCCTCTCGAAGGTCAGTCGGGATTACCAGCAGCCACGACAAGTTGTTGTCCCTAAAGTTTCTCTGTAGAGTACCCCTTGTCGCATGACGAAGGTCGACGGGACTCGTGAGAAAACACGTGGCAAGGTACTTCCGCGCCCTTCAAGGTGCTCTATTAGTGCGCGCAGCTCAGGATCGTCTCGTTGACGTCGTGCCATGTCGTCGGTGTTCACCGCGCCTAGGAAGCAGTCATCTTCATCGTCGTCGCTGCTGCCGCAAGTTGTTTCGACGGGCGCTCGAGACAGGCAGTCGGCGTCGCTGTGCTTGCGGCCTGACTTGTAGACTAAAGTCAGGTTGAACTCTTGTAGTCGGAGACTCCATCGAGCAAGGCGTCCTGATGGGTCCTTGAGGTTGGCAAGCCAGCAGAGCGAATGGTGGTCCGTGACTACGCGAAAGCGGGCTCCCGTACAAGTACGGACGAAACATTGTGATTGCCCAGACGACCGCAAGGCACCCTTTCTCAGTCGTGGAGTAATTTTTCTCCGCCTTGGATAGTATCCGACTTGCGTAGGCAATGACTCGCTCGGTGTCTCCTTGTAGTTGAACCAGTACCGCACCAAGTCCTGCGTTACTTGCGTCCGTGTGAATCTCGGTTTCCGCATCCTGATCGAAATGTCCAAGAACAGGAGGAGTGTGGAGTCGTCGCTTCAGCTCGTCGAATGCCTGCTGCTGCTCTTCGGCCCAATTGAACTTCTCGGCGTCCTTTGTGAGGTTTGTGAGCGGTGCCGAAATCCTTGCGAAATCCCGAACGAAGCGCCGATAGTACGCACATAGCCCGAGGAATCTTTGTAAGGCCTTCTTGTCCGTCGGCGCTGGAAATGCCGCGACGGCGCGAGTCTTCTCTGGGTCTGGGCGAACAACATCATTGCTAACCACGTGTCCTAGGAACTTAAGTTCGTCATAGGCGAACCGACACTTCGATGGCTTAAGGGTGAGCCCGGCGGTCTGTATGGCCTGGAAAACAGCTCGGAATCGTGGCAAGTGCTCGTCGAAGTCGCTTGAAAACACTACGAGGTCGTCAAGGTAGACGAGACAGCTCTGCCATTTCAGCCCAGCCAGTACGGTGTCCATGACACGCTGGCAAGTTGCTGGCGCCGTGCATAATCCAAAAGGCATCACCTTGAACTCGTACCGTTCGTCTGGCGTGACGAAAGTTGTCTTCTCTCGGTCACGTTCCTCGACTTCGACCTGCCAGTAGCCGCTCTTCAGGTCCATCGATGAAAAATATCGAGAGCGGCGCAGCCGGCCTAGCGTGTCGTCTATGCGGGGGAGTGGGTAGACGTCTTTCTTCGTCTCCGCGTTCAGCTGTCGGTAGTCCACGCAAAACCTAAGCGTTCCGTCCTTCTTAACCAGTACGACCGGAGAGGCCCATGGACTGCTGGAAGGCTGGATTATGTCGTCGTTCAGCATTTCTTGCACTTGCTCCTGTATGAACTCCCTTTCTTTTACTGAGACTCGGTATGGCGATCGATGCACAGGGAGCGCGTCGTCCTCGGTAACAATGCAATACTTCGCAACGCTGGTTTGGCGAACCTTTGACGACGTCGCAAAGCAGTCGCTGTATTCGGCGAGGAGGTCCCTCAGCTGCTGTCGTTTTAGGCCCCGAAGCTTGAGTCAATGTCAAGCTGTGCTGGCGACGTGAAGTCTTGCTGAGGCGGCGATGATTCTTCAGCAATCGCGGCGACTTCGGCGGAGTTTCGGAGTTCCTCGACATGGCCCACAGCTGCACCTTTAGTGAGGTGTTGCGTTTCTTGTCGGAAAATCGTCACGAGGACCACAGTGCGCCCATCACGAAGTTCAGCTACTCCTCTTGCGACGCCTATGCCTCTTCCCAGGAGCAATTGAAGGTTACCTTCCAGAAGAACTTCGCCGCGGGAAGCTGCATCGGTCACGACGGGTATGACAACACTTGATCGCGGCGGCAGATTCACGTGGTCGGCAGCGACTCGGACGGCGGCTGACGCAGTTTGGAGCTTCTCTGAAGGCGGAACAGGTTTCCGCAGCGTCAATCTGTTCTCTCCAAGGTCGATGACGGCGCCGTATTTACACAGAAAGTTCATGCCGAGAATGACGTTGTAGAATGACGAAATTCACAGGACACGTCTCGCCATGGGTTTCGACGCGAGCGGTGCACCTTCCGGCAGGTGTGATGAGGTGTCCTCCGGCGGTTCGTATCTGCGGTCCATCCCACGGCGTCGTGACTTTTCGAAGGTGGCGAGAGAACCTCCCACTCAATACTGAGTGGTCTCCTCCGCTGTCGACCAGCGCCGATACGTCGTGGCCGTCGATAACAACGTTTAGGTTGTTGGACACCGTTGCAGGTGCGTCGGTAGAGTGGGAGCGCTCCGGCGGTTTTGGAGGCCGTTTGTTTCTGTCGTTTTCGGCAACGTCACCTCCAGGCGTTGCCGCACTTAGTTTTCCCGGTGACGCAGGGGAGACAGGCTCTCTCAGCGGGGTCGTGGCGCTGGGGACGCTGAACGTCATGGCGATGGGGAGCGGGCTTCACGGCGGAGAGACGACACTGGGGAGGGCGAGCGTCGGAGATACTCCTCGATGTTGCGAGGGCGTTCGTCGTACCTTGGGCGCGGGTCGTTCGGGTGGAACCCGCGCAGCCCCAGTTGTCTGTAGGGGCATCGACGGTAAATGTGGCCGGCTTCACCGCAGTGATAACACAATGGGCGTCGATCGGCTGTCCTCCACACGTCGGTCTTTTGTGGCGCTGCTTGTTCTGGGTGGGCGTGCACCCGATCTTCCTGGCGTCGGGAAAACTGCGGCGCTGGAGGTTCACGTCGGGGTGGCGCCCTATTCGGGTGAGCAGGGGGCGGCGGTCGTCGGGGAGCTGCGGCGTAGGTCAGCGTCGGTTCTTCGGGTGCGGCCACGGTGACAGGGGCATCTGGTAGGAACGCTCGCTGAACCTCGTGTCGGACGACCTCGGCAATGGAGATTGAGGCCGGTCGTTCAGTAGTCGGCAGAAGTTTCTTGAGCTCCTCCCGGACGATGTCGCGGATGACGTCGCGAAGGCCGGGGATGCTAGGGCTAATGTCCTAGCCCAATTCAAAAACAGCAGCGACGCTCGAGTGCCGATGGTAGTGGGTGGCTCTTGCGAGGGGGGCACGTTCTATGTTCGTGGCCTCCGTGACGAATTCTTCGACGGTAGATGGGGGGTTTCGAAAGGGACCGCCGAAGATGTCACTCCTCACTCCTCTCACCAGGACGCGCAGCTTCTTCTCCTAGGTGGACTGAGGGTCGGCGCGGCTGCTCAGGTGGAGGACGTCTTCAACGAAGCTGGTGACCGTTTCGTTGGGCCCTTGAGTTCGTACTTGCAGAAGGTCTTCCACTCGCTGTCGTCGTGTCTGGTTCGTGAATGTCTCCTTCAGGCCGGCGATACAGGTGTCCAAGCGACGCCTCGTGGTTCTCGAACCACTGCCTCGCGGTACCCTCCAAGGAAAAGTAGAGGTTTTGGAGGCGCTGCTCAGTGGTCCATCCAATATGGCGTGCTACACGTTCGTAGTGCAGAAGCCAGTCCTCCACGTTTTCGTGGGTCTCGCCATGGAAGGTCGTCCGGGTTCGCTGGGCAACGGGCAGGTAGATGACGGCGGCGGCGGTCGGGGTCTGCGATTGCTGGTCGTCCATCGTCGGCCTCGGTGGTTGCTTGGACCTGGGTGGCAGAAGTCTGTATTCCGGGTGTAGACCTTGGGTACGGCGACTTGATCGGGTTTTGACCTGGTCTTCGTTGGGTCCTCGGGACCTTGGGTTCGGACTTGTGCCACGGGAACTCGGAGGGCTGCGCTGCACGGACAAGCACAACCCCGCACCTCCACCAAAATGTCAGGAATGCCAAGGTGGAACAACGAATAACTGAGGAAAATACAACGTTTAATAAGGCCAACTTGTGCCCAAAAAATGAAAAGGAAACAGAAGATAACAGCAGAGCGTCGCGGGCGTCGAAGATGGCGTAGATCAGACTCGAACGCTGGGCGAGACTGACTCCGCTCCCCTTGCGGAATCCATTATGTACACTCGTGGGTTTTCTGGATCGTTCGGCGTAGTACTTTCGGTGTGTAGAACATTCCGAACTCGACCAGACGAGAATGTTCTCGAACTTACGAGAAGGCCAAGTTGAAAGAATAAATAAAGGGGCTGTCCGAAAACTGGAATCGAACATACACCTTCCGCGTGACAGACAAGCGCGGTAACCACTTGGCCACGCACGCGCTTGGTCGCCAACCCGCGCGGCAAAATTTTCAAATGTTTAAAAAACATTATGCCCATAGCGTGAATTAAACCTGAGTCCGCTGCATGTGAGGCAGGTACCTTACCACTGAGCTACTCAACAGCTTTAGGTATCCATTTTTACTATTCTTTTTATCGGCCGGCATTTTTTTCCAGGTTATTGTGCCCGCCTCCGGCAGAATATCCACTAAAATGGTTAATAAACCGTAATTTTTCTCAAGGCGAAATATTGTGCGAGCAGGTTATAACACAAATCGCCATGTGACACAAATGACCGTGCATTAGATTTGGCTTTCCCTTTATTTTACAACACAAACCTTTGAACGCACTTTAACTAAACCTGCAAATTTCTTGAAGCGACCAAAAAACCCGGAAGACAGGGGTGAGCTCTGCGAGCTGTTTCTTTGTCAGTTAGGCTTAGCGAAATCACCGCCGCGAGATTTATGATCTCGTAAAAGCACTGGGAATACTTCACACGTCGAATTTTCCTGTTACGGTCACAAACAAATGTCGTCCCGTCCGTTGAGATCCTCGCACCGTCGAATGCACAAGCACTTTGTAGAACCACATATCAATCGCCGTCTCGCCGGACCCCGCACACCACCACAGACCACTGCCGGCCATCGTCAACAAAACCACGTGATCCCCGTCCAAGCACCACGTGACGCCTGCGCCACTCCACACTCCGACGGCTACAGACTGAGTGCTAAAGAGCGCTCTGAGAGGGAGAGGTGCCCTCGGAATGAACCAGCCGATCAGACCACAGCACTCTCTTTCCACCACCCGATTTCGCGCGCTCTGGAAAGAGCGCTGGAGGGCGCTCAGAAAGAACCACGCGAATCCGCCGTTAGTCTGGTCTTTCTCCTCCGTCCGGTTTCACCAATGTGGGACGCTGGGCAGTGACTGCAGGGGGTCTTGTAGATAACGGCGCTCTGAACTTTCGCCTGGTTTGGGTCCTTTGGTTTGAAAACGGAATTTGCAATAGTTCTGTATGGCTTGTAAACAGTTCAAATGAAAAGGGTCCTCAAAGCCCGACTGAGAGGTTCTGAGGCTCTTTTGACATAGGGGATATCTTTCCCTTTCGCACAGTTGCACATTTTGTTTCATTTGGTTGTTGACCTCGTCAACTAAACGCTTTGGGTAGTGACGTTTCTTTAAAGCTTCCTGTAGATGAGTCATCTCATTTGCGCCATGGAGCTCGTTAGATGGCACGGTATTTGATCTGCGTACAAACGATAATACTACCGATTTCTTGTGTTGCACTGAGTGATGGGACAAAAAATCAAAAAATTATCTGTTTCACATGGTTTGCAATACGCATCCGTTTCAATCCTGTGGTTCGGTTCGCCTGTCCTCTTTACACATACATCTAGGAAGGGCAACTTACCCTACTGTTCTGCCTCGCAAGAAAACTGTATCGCGGGGTGAACACTGTTTAACTCTCGGTGAAAATCGTTATCATGACCTTTATCTAGAATGACAAAAGTGCCATCCACATATCGGCGGTAAATTTGACCGAGAACGCAACTTTTTTCTGCACTTTCTCATCAATATGCTTCATAACCAGTTTGGCAACTCTAACAGATACCGGGCTTCCCATCGTGCACCCGTTCACCTGATGATACGTCTCTCACCGGAAGGCAAAAAAACATAGATTCAAGGAAAAAGTGAAAAGTACAATTATATCACCAACTCTTCTTTCAATTAAGACTGTATCGTACCGCACGAAAATTGAATAAGTTTTCATAAACCTAGTTAGATTTCTTAGGCCTTCCGTGTTCCCAATAGTTGCTAGTTCAAAATCGTATTATGTTGCAAACAATTCCTACTGCTACAGACAGTATACTTCAGCCATTCCATATGCGTCCGTCCTGCCTTTCTCTTCTGCAGGAGGCATCTCCAGACGTGTTGACCCCCTATCAGTGGTTTGTTTGGAGCGGCGACGTCACACTTACGGGGTGAACTTGGATCTGAACGTTCTTGCTTCTTTTTGCAGCGGTAGGTGTTATGGGTTCTGCCAACCACTGTAAATGACGTCCGTTTTTGAAGTTATTCTAGTAGTTGTTGTTAATTTTGTAGGTGGCGATGTAGGGCGTTCGTCGACGATGTTGCCAAATCCTCGAAAAAGATCACCCGCCACCCTCGGGAATCGAACCATTGTCCACTGCGTGCGAACAGGATGCTTTGCCATTGAGCTAAGCCACACCGTTAATAACCCTGGCCATACGAGTTTTTTTGCAGTACTCTAAAACAACTCCACGCTCTCTTCGTAAAAAAAGAAAAAAAAAAGAAAATTCTACGATAATAAATTGTCCTTGTAGCCCTGGCAATGCCTGGGGCTCGTATCGGTAACGCGCTTTTAAGGACTCCGGAACAAAATGAAACCAGAGCGTTCCGAGAAAGGTATTGTCAGGCATCTATTTTATTTCGAACTCTTTTGTTCACACACCACGAGGTGTGTGAACGCGACGCGGATCCTCAACGACTTTGCTGAGAGTTGTCGCAGCTATCTCGATAACTGTAGTGTAAATAAACACAGGACTGCTTAGTTTTTGTTATCGGGATCTTGTGAGAGCGCATTTTCTGGCACGAGCTCCTAGCATTGAAAGTGCTACAACTGCATTTTGTTATCGGCTATATCTTCTTGATTGTTCCACAAAGCGTGCGGAGTGTGCATCAGGTTCTACACAAGCCCAGAGTTTAAAGGGGGTTGTTAACGCTCAGGCGTATCTCTGTGGTAACGCCTCCCTTTTGAACTCAGGGGACTCAGGGGCGATTACCGCGAGTTGCGGGCGATATTTTTCGAGGATTTGGCAACATCGATGACGTACACCCTACGCCCTACTACGCCAACTACAGCATCGACAACGGCCGTCTTCTCCGGTGGTGGGAAGAGCCCATACCAGCTATCTACGTAATATCGCGAGGACGACAAAATGAAAGTGGCGGGAACGACCTTCTAGCATCAGACACAATGCGCTGGCCCGGCCTTGACAGATCCCCTTGCTTCTGTATCCTCTTGTACTGTCCTTTGCTTTCTGCTATAAACAATATTTTTTTAATATTATTCCAGGTGTTTCAGCGGAGATTTTCGACAACTTTTTACCAATAAAGTAGTTCTCCAAAAAGACTCTTAATCAAATAAACTGCCAGCTACGACGGACGTCAGAGACAGCACACAGATTAGAATTAGCTTCATAATTAACTTTATTTGATAATCAACTTTCTAAGCAGTCACATCAATATCTTGTGTTAATTAGAAACTTGTTGAGCGTGATGAAACATTCCTAAATCAGTTTTTCTTTAGAAAAAACCTTAAGAAGAAAAGAACATCTCAAGCTTGGGTGTGCGCTAAACGTTCCACCTCTGCAGCAGAAACAAAGCTGGCGATGAGGAAAAGCAGATAATAAAAATATGATTTGTGTTTTCGAGTAAGCATTTCACACACGTATTGTCGGGTATGTCACTATCCACAAAACGTTCCTGCAATACCACGTAGTCCTTGAGACAAAAACGACCTTCTATGTTTCTAGAGTGTCATGGGTCAGATGAGAATTTGAGTTTCTCGTAATAAGCAAAAGTTTTTTTTTCATATGCAGCATTTTTCAGTTTTGAGGAGTTTTAGAATATATTCCATTAGCATTCGAATGAATTAACCCCAAGCTCAGTTGATGGACGGGACAGTTGGACGCAAACCATCAAACTGTCACGCACGCCAAAACGGTCTTCGCGGCACCTCTCAAAACCATTATAATTGTCCGTATAGCAGCGCCATCTGGTATCCACTGTTGCACGGTACGACGGAGCTTAGAGGGTGATGTGTGCCGTCAAAGCCAAATCTATGCCGCTTAAGGGTCACGTGATTTTTGGTAGGGACGCAGCGACGCTAAAGGGGACTGTAGTCACGTGATTAGGTCACAACGCTGGATCGCTTGATTTGTAGCGTCTGCTGCGCTCCCCCGTACCCTGGACTATGCGTCGAGCAAGTGAGGGAGGAAGGAGAAGACAGCGCACAGGAACGTCCGAACGCCGGGCTGTGATTGTAATTTGTGGGTGGAACTAAATCTCCACAGCACTCATTGAATGTGTTCGAAGGCGAAAGTCAAACGCCGGACGCCGGTGTTCCGCGTTCTACCCTGTGCGACGAGTGCAGTGGAGGAAAGGGCAGGCAGCTTCTGGTCTACCCACTAATCTCTCCAATCAAAGCTCGGCGTTCTGACGTCCCCGCGCTCTCGTCTCCTCCTCTCCTTCCCCTTCTCGGCGTGTACGAGACGACATGGCACTATAGCGGTGCGCCAAACTTGAACCTCATTACCGTTAATGAGTGAAAACATCGCACAATTAGAGGCATGCCAGTTGCTCAACGAAAGTCACTTCCGCAGAAAACCAGCAGATCTATCTGATACTTACAAGGAGGTAGAGTTGTTGTAGTCGTTTTCATTGTTGTTGTTGACGTTGGCGTTGTCGTTGTTGTCGTGTGTTCCGTTGTCGTTGAAATTATTATTGCTGGTATAGAGGGACGGCCTGCCGACTCACCGGGGCCATCCGGAGTCGTGCTGTCGAGTACTTCAGTGCCTACCAAGTGGTGGAAGTTGTAAATAACATATAATTACACACAAATCTGCCAGTGCGTTCATTGAAACTTCAACTTCTGGTAATCATTTGCTAAATGTTAAAGCAACCCTACGAGAAAGTTCTAATTGTTTGGAAATTTTTATCTTAAAAAAATAAGAAATGACTACTGAGTGAAACCCAGAGACGAACCCTAGACGCCCATTAAAGTGATTAAAATCATTAAAAAAATTCGAGAGTTTACGAGAAAAATTAATTCAGGCATTTTGAAAATACTTCTGTTACCCCACCGTTAACGCCGTATTCACACTGGCGGCTGCACCGCGTTCGCAAAGCTGTTACGAATGCGGTTGCTTGAGATCCCATTCAATTTCACGCGCTTACTATTGAAAACGAGCGGATCCATTTCGCGGTTGCAATATCAACGCCATTGTGAATGCACCTTAAATAACTAGTCGCGTCTAAGCGCCTTTAAAAACACTGCACGTAAACATAACAAATAAATCTTAACAATTTATTTTATTTTTGTGCAAAATGGCCAGTCCTAGGAAGTAGTATATTTTGCTTGATAAGCTAAAACCCCCGTTATCCTCCTGCTGCACGCGCGGTTTCAACGATCTTTGAGCCAACAATCATTGCCATAACCCAACTGTGATAGAACTAAACTGATTCGCCCGGTGTTACACAATACAAAGACAGAACAGCCCCAGTTCCGAACCCAGTTAGGAAAAAAAAAGAAACCAAATCAGAACTGATGTTTTATTACAGTCAAACGCCGCTACAACCAATGCTTCTACTACGAAATAGCCTGTACACCGCTTTATTAGCCTGTACATCTGCTTTATTTGGGTCATTAAAGTGCGCGACGGATATAACGAAGTGACGTGTATAACGAAGAATTATCGCTGTCCCACACGCTTCGTTATACAGGCGTTTGACGGTACATTTTAAAAAGCGATGCCAATGAATTATATGCGCAATTATTCTTCATTATAAATATTGAACACAAAATATAATAAACGTTTTTATTTCTTTTTGAAGTAAAGAAAGGGTATTCAGAACGTTTCACACAAATTAAAGCAACAGAGACATAACGTGATTCTCGTCGGCATCGACATCACAATGCCCGCGTTCGTCGAGCCTGGGCTTCAGCGACGTGCCGTGATCGTTCGAGGGGCAGCTCTGGCCCCAAACCTTACTTGTTTCGACAATATTTGCTGCTCCGCTACTTTGTAGATATACGTCCCCCAATCTTCCACAATAGTAAGTGGTATGCTGGCGCTGGTTATCGGTGGCGACTCCTGCATCTTAGCTCTATCGGGGCGAATGCCTATCAGTTAACTTAAATACGCCAGCTCAGTTGATCTCAGTGTTAGTTGAACTGAATGATTGTAGGCGGCTGGCTTGATGGCGGTTGACGCTGTCGTATAACACCGCTCAATCGCGATTGAGTCGAAAGTCGTTGGCTCAATAACCGTTGAGACGTCCCTAGTAATACCCCTGTATATATCCCTGTTACGCGGACCGTTTCAACGATCAGTGAGCCAACAACTATTGACTCTAAACGCGATCGAACGGTGTTACATGGCAGCGCTAACTGCCATTAAGACGCTAACGATCATTAGGTTACTGAGCTGACATACATCAGTTAACTGATGAGGGTTCGCCCTAGTAGAGATAAAGATGGGGGCGCCCAACAGCAATGCCGGCGATGGCCTACGCCAGCGAAGGTCATACTATGCGGTATATTGGGGGAAGTATTTCTAGGAAGTACCGTAGCAGCAATTGTTGTCGTAAGAGGTTTGATTCGGGGCCAGTGCTGGCGCTAAAAGGATCCCGGCATTTCGCGGAAGCTCCTGCTCGGCGAGAGCGGCCATTATGATTTCGGTGCCGATAAGACTCTCGTTGTGTCGGTCTCTTGACATGGTGTGAAACGTTCTGATTATCATTTCTTTTCTCTAAAAAGTAAAAAAGCTGTTCAACATAGTTTTGATAAACGTAGATTGTGAAAGAGAAGTGCGCATATAATTGATTTGCATCACTTTTTAAAAAGGTAATATGACTTCAGATTTGTTTTCGTTTCGGTTTCAACTGGGATTTAAAGTTCGGGTTGTTAGTCCTGTGTGCCGTATAACACCGGACAGCTTATTCTTGCTCAGTGACAGTTCGGAGATGCCAACGGTTGTTGGCTCAATCATCGTTGACACGCCCCTTTGTTGCGTATGGCCCGAGACGAGTGTCTATCGACGCACCAACTGACCTCCCAATTATCGTCGCCAAGTGCCGCCTAATTAAAGGAGGGTGAGTTGACCCAACGGCAGCAGATTACCGGGTAGAGATATAGAAAGGCGACGCGAACTGCTGGGGTCAAACCTCAGTTGCAAAGAACGGGGCAAATTCGTCTTCGCCGAAAAAGAAAGGCGTCCAGGTGTGGTCTTCCGTGAAGGTCGACCTTTCCTCGGACAGTGACCTTCAGTTCAGATTATCGCCTGCCGCCACACGCGGATTATCCGGCAAAACTCTTTCGGGAGCCACGACGCCGCCTGATGGAGGGAGCCGTCACGATCGACCAGTCGACAGCGGACCCATTGCCGTCGCCTCCGCCAAGCAGCTTTCCAACTTCAAGTGCGATAGTGCCTCGGTTGCACAACGTGAAAAATGTCTGCCGCAATTTTGTGTTGTGTGTGCTCGAAAGGTTGAACGTGCGCGTAGCCAAGCCATGTGACGTTCCTTGGCAGCTCGGCTACCATTAGCTGCCAACGCTGACGTACCGACTTCTTACATAGCCAAGCCGTATACTGCTGCTAGAGTTGTCGTCATCAGCGAAGGCCAGCGCTGGGAAATATTGGGCGCGACGATTGCATCAATGTTCGGCTGAAACTTTACTCGAAGCCGTGTAAAGGTTCATTCGTGTCCAAAGTTGGCCTTCACTGGTGACGCAAAAACGTCAGCACTACGGCCTTGTCTTGTAAGCGGTGCTGGTACAGAGCAGCGACCTTCTAAATGGCGGAAACAAGGGGTCGCAAACAATCATGCTCTCTGATTGTGTACGAAATGTAAATAAACCCGGTTTATTTTAAGAGAGACCCGTCTCGGCCATCGTTCCCTCTTGAATATCCTTCGGCGCCCGGTTCGAGTCGCCCCTCCACCACCAAGGACACCGCTCGGTGGCAACACCGTGTAACAAGGGTATAACTCCCCTCCGCTGCAACAAAAAAACGGCTCTATTGCGTAGGCAAAGTATGGGGATAGTTTTTGTTCGCATATTGAAGAGTAAGTAAAGGGTAAAGAAGATTTTTTCAAGAGAGGATATCTTACGTAAAACGGTGTGCTCAAGGTCTAAAAAGAAATTAACCCTGACCAAGACAACACAATAAAAGCATTGCCCATAGTAGGCAATGCACGAGTACATACAAGCAGTGCGTAGTTACAGTTCAGTATACCTTACCATAATTAGCGCTATTTACAAGGGGGTGCAGCGGCGACCGCACCATCACTCATTTTAGATTACTTAAGATAATAAAAAAAAAAACATTCTTCCTTAGAAATTCCGGCTTTTACATCTATCTAAACCGGCAATTAAAGCTAGTAACAAAATTTACTTAATATATAATAAAAGTGGGGAGATCTCCTTGGTACTACTACACAAGACACACAGAAACGTGGAACATATCATTTTGCACATCATTTTATAGTGATTATGCATTACGCTAGGTCTCTCAGTCTCAGTAAGTGTAAAGAAAAATAGGACATAACGCCACAATTAATTTTCTATCAAACACTCGTAGTCTCATTGTTTTCAATATATAAATATTCATGGCCCTATTATGCGCCTAAGCGTTACCTAAATTGCATTTGTTTCTGTATCAAATGTAATCATAATTTATGCAATATGTAAACTCATCATTGGTTTAGTTTTTATTAATTTTTGGGGCTTTTTGATGTCTATTTTGAATTTTCCGTGCTTCTACTTTTAGATCCCTCGAAGGTACATTTTATGTTCGCATGTCAGTGTTTTTATCGTGATTTCCAAACTTCCAAGATTAGTCCATAATGTACCCTTTTAAATATACGTATAAAACACACTGTAATTATTGTTGTAATTGTGTGCATACGTGCGATATTTACGCGGTATATGCTCGCCTTGCGCCATTCTGCCAAATATATGGGGACAGAACCATTGTCAAGTCACCACGGTGATTTTTTCTGTGCCTCCTACTTCGCTCGTGAACATAAAAGTTCAAACAACCAGAGTCGAAGCACAGACCATGCGATCCTCAGCCCGACGCCATTGCTCGGTGCCATAAGGAAGATATAGTATTCAAATCTCACTCGCGGAAGCCTGCTCTAGCACGCGAACACCCACGCGCGCACCTCACTCCCGAATGACGAGTCCACGTAATCTTACGATCTAACGGGGTGCATCGTAACACACCAATGGATAGCGGAGCGGGTCTATTAAGTCTCCACTTCATATGAAAACCAATGGATAAAATAGCGAGAGCGATAAACCTCCTGCTCTCGCAATAAAACATCTTGTGATATCCATGACGTCACCCCCCGCAGTGTGAAACATATGCGACATCACGTCCGACATTCAAAATCACCGAAGGCTCCCCATAACAAAGCACATCAAATTATAATGCACGCGGTATTTATACAAGACACGATGTGTGCTTCCATGGTGTACTATTCGAGATGTTGGGATCAATGAGACAGCTTGAAGAAGGCACAATCATGGCGTTCGTCAACTCCCTGTGCGTGTTCTATCATCGCTGAACCGGTCATAACCCAAAAGGCCTTGTGAGTTCCTCTTTTGATTCTGCTTAATTGTTCCGGTTACCTCGGCTGGGCCTCGACTTATGCTGAAACGAGGTATAGAATAATCACGACAAGTAGATTTGTTTTTGTACGGCATTCGAATTAGAAACATGCGCCGTAGATTGATCAGCCGCATATGCCAAGTCTGCCGCTGCACCTTTTTTCCTGCTCGCTTATCCTGTTAATTTATTGCCTTAGATTTTGTTTTTGACAAATGTGTTGGAGAAATAGCATTCCGTGCTTCGGTAGCAAGTAGACAAAAATGAAAGCCGTTTACAACTCCCTGTAACGCCGAATAGGAGCGCAGCTCTTGAGGAGGAGGAGGAGAGAAGGGTACTCGGGGGAGGGTATACCCCTCCTCATCCACCTCCTTCTCTGCCTTCCATTATCCTTCAATCTCCTCCGGGGGGGTGGTCACGTGACCTCGCAGGGGGGGGGGGGGCGGGGTCACGTGACCTTGATGGGGGCTGACACGTGACCTGGGGGCTTCCGTGATGCATGTCCCAACATGCACCGCTCGGGGGGGGGGGGGGGAGGGGGGGGAGGGCTCGCGTGGTGCATGTCCCAACATGCACCGCTCGGGGGGGGGGGGGGGCTCGCACGGTGCATGTCCCAAAATGTACTGCGCGGTTATGCCGACGGCGACGGCGACGGCGACGCCGCTCAAGCCGGAAACGGGCGCCTAAGAGCTGCGCTCTAAACATTCTGTTGCAAAAGCAGGGATCATGGGCTGAATTTGCTGTCCTCCCTACTTGCTTACCTACCCGTATTCATCCAGTCCCACTACGCGGTCTTGTATTGCAATTGGCCCCGTGGAGATGAAGAGGCTCCACCTGGCAGCCTCTTCACGAGACCTAAGAGCAAGGATCATGTGACCGCTTCTCCACTTCGTTGGTAGCATGCAGGTTGAGGTGTACCGTTCACAGTTCATGTTGATTTTGACCCAATTGTTTCATTGTACTTCTCGTCAAAATTAAACAAAAGCAGCGCGACTATAGTGGCGTGGCGGCCTACAGAACATGACCCAGCGACCCACATGAGACGCTTGTCTGTCAACTTTCTTCAAGATACCCTCAAGTTATATATCTGCAAGTTTCCTTCCCACTTTCAAGGATAAACATCATGATTGACCATGTTTTCGTGTTATCATACTGACCATGACGAAATCGGTCGTCGTCATGGCTTCGGAGGCTTGTCAAGTGACCATACATAATTTTTTAGAGCGCAGCTCTTAGGTACCTCGTTTCCGGCTTGAGCGGCAGTCGCCGTCGGCGTAACCGCGCATTGCATGCAACAGAGGTTGCATGCAGCCCAGGTTGCATGCCACTGGTGTTGCATGCAACCCGCCAACGTCAATGTAACCGCGCGTTGCATGCAACCCGCCGCGTTGCATGCAGCCCGGCGACGCCCCCGAGGTCACGTGACCCCCCGAGGTTTGACCCTCCGAGGTCACGTGACCCACGAGGTCAGGTGACCCCCCCCCCCCCTCAGTACCTTTCCCTCCTCCTCCTCAAGATCTGCGCTCTAATTCATCATTACAGGGAGTTGTAAACGACTTTCATTTTATTTTTGTCGGAAACAAACAGGGCAACTGGAACCCAATCGCGAAACTGGTCGCGCAGGCGTTGAAATTAGAATTGCGATCGCCGTTTTCTTCGCTGTTTGACCACGCGGTTTTTAAGACGCACAAAAAATAAAGTGTGCGTACCACATGATGCAAGGGCAATCCATAGAGTGTTTATTTGAACTTTACGCCAAAGTAAGCAGCGAATAGAATTGACGAGTGCGTCAGCTCGACGTGAGCGTCCTCTACCACCGCACAACACACCGAAAATGACAAGGGGACGACGATGACGTAAGGCTCACGCTCCAACCGGAAGATCTATGTTCATGTGCGATCTATTCATACGAAATGGGTACGTATTCCCTTTCGATTCCAGCTTAGGTTCGAAAGCGCGCGAAGAGCAGGTAGACGTATTCTTGATTTTCTTCACGGCGAAGTATCTGAGCGGTGTCGGGGACCATGAAGCTATCGCAGCATTCGATCGTAACTTACACACAACTTACGATTGTTCCGCTTATCACATTCGGATTTGTTTTTAGCTTTCATCCTACGCACGTTTCGCGTCACAGTAAAAGCTAAATGCATTTGGTGAACAGTTTCTGCTGCTACGCGCTAAAGCACTTAACCTAAGTAAAGCAAAAAGGAGAAAATACCTTGCTTCGCCTTATGATACTGGTGACTTCGTCACCATCATGCGATCAGAGCGTTCCAACCGGTGCCGCTCAGGGCTAATAGCCAAATATGACCTCATGAGCTGGGACACTGTTCGTCATCTGAGTCAGTCATTTGGCTAATAATGCACATTCTGTGTTAAATACCTGGCAACCGCTTGTTCGGGCTCTTAAAGTCGCACAATCGACACTTTTCGTTCGCTTCATTGATTTGACTCTCATCTCTACTCACCGGGACTCAGGAGCCCAAGCACACCAAATACCACTGCAGCAATTAGGAAGAAGAAGATAGCCCCGCCAATGATATTAGGATGGTCCTGTTACAAAGAATAAAACAAAATTGTGAACCTTAATTATGCTCACGCTGACCAATGAGCGCATAAATTTTTGAGTGGGAACTAACACTTCACAAAAATTGATGCCAACTGCCTGTAGGTCACAAGACGCAGTCATGTCTCATCACATTGATTTCCATTTTAAATGTCGGAAAAAGCGACGTCATGCGACATCACTTACCACCTAATTTAGCCGGGAAATTACCATCACGTAACTTGAGATCACATGACGTGATCACGTGACATTTATTTTTCTGCGCTTAATTTGGAGGGGAAATCGGCACGTGACATTAATGGTCCCGCTAATTTTGGCGCGGGAATCGACGTGACGGTTCTTTATGTGACGATTTTTTCTAATGGTTTCTTTTCAGATTGAGCTCATAAAATACATAAAGCGTTAAAAAAATTAATTGTCAAGTTCATCCTCTAACTCCTTAATCTTTCTAGCACGAAGAGAGCATCAGGTTAAGTTGTGTATTTCATTGTAAATTTTTTCGAACACACAAGCTCAGAGTTTTTAACTGATATAAGGGCAGGTCAAACATGCTACACGTAATAACAAAAAAAAAAACATTAAAAAAAAACAATGTGTCTACGTTTGCGACAGTTCAATTTTCCGGGTAATTTCCAGAAAAGGGGAGGGGAGGGCCGAGGGCAAATTGAGGTCTTGTTAAATTCTGGCCAAATCTGCTTCCACGCTAGATTTGGCGGGGAAATTTTCATCGCATCACTTTGACCTCCATTTAATTTACCCGCTATATTTCACCGGGCAAATTACATCATGTGACCTGCTGTTACTTCACCTATACAGCAATTCAGTTTCCTGGATAAATGTAGCGGGGTATTCGAAATCACGTACCCAATGCAACAAGTTCTTTACTTCACTATATTTTGCTCAAAAATCGATATCACGGGATACACTCGAATATTCAGGTTTTCCTGCTCAATATGTTGGGACAATTGATAAACCGACAGGTTGATTTCCACTGGCCGAGAAGAGTGTTGAATGCATTCTAAATATACATAATACCGCTCCTCCAGTTCTGAATTCATTTAGATCTTTGGCATGTTGTTATATGAGAAATCTTCGTCACTTTATTTACAAGTATAGAAATCTAATACAAAGATTGGGAAGTTCTACAAACTTGACAACATGAAGGCTATTGGCTGGTGTGATTATTTATCAATAACTTTCGATAATCACTTCTACATACATTTGCGCCAGAACAATCCAGGATCAATGAAACAAAATGTTAATTTTAACCTCACTCCATTTGGCGCAGACGGGATCACTAAATAAAGGAGGCTTTTATCATATAAAACCTACTTCATCATAACTGTTTTTTTTTCTTTTTTTTGTGTACCGTTTAGCGGTGGATAGAGGTTCCGGAGGGAGAAATCGCGAAAAGAAGAACAAGATTTTTTTTCAAGATTTTGCTAGTCTTCAACATTTACAATGCAATCTGTTTGCTTTTATTTCGAACAGATGTTTTTTTTTTCTTTTTTTTAAAGAAACGTGAATTAAATTTAAAGGACAGCCTTCTTCACCCTGTACTTATCAGGATCGCCGGACATTTGATGAGCGGATAATTGTCTTACAAAGTTGGCGAATTAAGTAACGAAGATTAATTAACTTTTTAATACTTGTTTCTAGAGGTGATGTTTCAATAGCAGTATTGACGAAAATCACAAGCGAAGGCTAGGCAAATTAAAATAATTTGCAAAAAAGTAAGTTTTCTAAAAATTGTCAATGCATAATCACGTTTTTTATTTTTTTTTTTTCGCACAATTTAAAAATTCCACGCAAAAAGAAAAAAGAGCGCCGCAATCTCTGCCCACAATGACGCCAAGAAGGCTGCAAGAAGAGCGAGGCAGTCGCGTCAGTGACCTCGTCACTCGTGTAGTCCGCCCATCCACCAATGAGCAGCTGCCGAGGTAATGACGACATACTGGAAACATCTACGCCACTCTCCCGAGTGTGAATGTGGGCAGGGCTTGCGGCGATCCTTTGGCGTGTAACTTTAAAATTGGATGAAAAAATATAAAAGAAGTGATCAATAATATTTAAAAGAAACTACTACATTTTCGGGAATCCTTCCAGTCGGTCTGACCTCTAATAGTAATTGCCGCCAATATTGCAAGTTTAATACGCTCCTAAAGCCAATACTTTAAGAGGTTCATGAACCCCCCCCCCCCCCCCCCCTTAACCGTTTTGGACGAACCTAGCTTGTCAACATAGAGCCGTGCCCAAACCGTTCTGGACGAGTGTAGCTCGTCTGCTTTCCCCGCTTCACGCACTCAACCGTTATGGACGAACCAGGCATGGCTTAGCTTGTGGCTCTGCCAACAAATGGAAGCACTGATTGTGTGTTCAAAACGTGTTCAGTGTATTTTGTGTGTTCAGTGATGTATGCACATGTTCTACTATGAGCGTCCACAATTCGTGAAAACATCGTAAAGAGAATTTGTTTTAGAGTGTGCTGGCTAAAGAAGGCCATAGGAAAACCCATACACCCTTCTTTAGCAGACCATATAAATGGCTAAAGACACCAAAGGAAAAGCCATAGGCAGCAATAGCATACTGGCTATAGAGAGCCAGCCATTAGAAAAGATGAAGAGCGCTATGGCTGGACAGTGATAGGGCCATAGACAAAACTAAAGAGGCCTAAAAAGAGGACCGTAAAAATGCTAAAGACAGCCATAGAAAATTCTTATGCTAATTGGGCAAAACAGCCAAAGCCGATTATACAAAGTATATTCTATAGCCGACCATAGGGCATTTTTGTATGGGACGTTTGTGAGAAATCCGCCAGAAGAATCAGTGCACTGTGAGCGTGCTTAAAGACACATTAAGACGGGGTGTTTAACAGTTATTTGCCTTTGAACGCCGTGCATACCCACTGCTAGCCGAGGCTTGAGAGAGGCTTTTTAAACTTACATTTTGTCTAGAACGAAACATTTATTTACAGTGAATATCAAGGTATTATTTGACTCCCTTTTGGAATGCTTTTACAAAAAAATAGTGAAGCTGAACATACTGTTTTTGGCTTCCGAAGTTGGTGTGATCGAACTTGCAATATCTTTGTCCTCAGAGCCTGGGAATGACAGACATTATTTTAAAACATAACCTCTTCACCGTGTCACCAACGTATCGTAAACAAATTCTCAATTACTGGTGTAAGTTGCAAACGCAAAAAGGAATAAAAAACGTTTAAACAATTTCGTATAATGGCAAGTCCTCTGGTACGTTGGGGCATAGGCATATGATTTTTACCCTTGGAGATGAAATGTTCGGTAAACTTCCGAAGTGATATCAGCGTCTTTGAGCCATTGCAGTGTAACGATGATTTAACGATCACACTGGGTTTCTAACTATGACAATAACAAAGAGGTACAACACTGAATTGAAATGGCACAAATGCAACGGGTAAATTTCTCTTTCCATAGTACGGGAGAGTTCACTTCCACCTCAAAAACTCTTGAAAGGCCGCTTTCTTTTTTGAAGTTTACATAATATCAAATGACAGACAGGCTCAAACGTGTTCCAACGAAGCTGTTTTTTTTGTCTTTTTCAGTCGCATAAACAGTGTTAAAAGGAAAGGCTAGAAATGTCTAGTATGACATTATTAATTTTTTACTACTTTACTGCAACTCAGAGAGACATCGTAGCCCCACATATCACAAGCGGCGTGCTTTAAGTGTGCTTCAAGTTTATTTTAGTACGATTGCTTTAAAATGTTCTGCACTACCCTTAAAAGCAGGAAAGGAAGCACTTTAGTCGTCGTTTCTTTGGACATCTACTTGAACGAATGTCAGATAGAAGTTATATCTCAGACATACGACGTTCCGGTTACGCTTGCTATTAAGTAACGCAATGTTACTTTTAAGTTTTGCTAGCTTACTTTAACGATTGCTTATGAATATTTGGCTTGTGTTTCCTGAATGGCGCTTTTATACTCGAGTTGTTTTTGATAGTTAATACGTTTCGGTTGTTTCATACATATTATTTTTGTTTACTCCAATGGCCTTATGGAAGTATATTTCCGTACACTACAGTCATTGCAACATCAAAAGAAACAAGAAGTTTTGCGCATTGTTCAGCTGCTTGAAGTAGTTCATGAAAAATTGGTAGTTTGGGGAAGCACAATGCTTCTGGCGTCTGAAACCTGTACGTCTTGAAAAAAGTTATATTTAATATATTATTCACCAACGAATATTTTAATTCACCGCTCAGATGAGTAAGAATGTAACGCTGAGCAAGAAGTCAGACTTTTCAATATGATTTTTTACGTTAATAAAGTATAGGTTTATACGAGTTCAATTTAATGCCTTCTTTTTTTATTATAGTCATATTTCTGGCATACTTCTTTGCAAAACATAACCCTCGATCCGATAATGCCCCACGACAATCCAGGTTTCTTTGTGAACAAAATCATGCCGAAAGGCAACAAAGCTGTATAACTAAGAAGAAATGTTACTTTTATTCTGTGGAACACATTCACTTTCACAATTGGCCGTGAATCTCTGAACAAAAGTTACCTCGGTTGCACTTTTTAAACTTAGGTAAACTTCGCGCGTTTGTGATCGTAGATACTTTAATCAATAGTAGCATACGTATATTTAACCAACGTTACGCGTGTTCTCTATTAACTTTCTGCTGTATAGGAAGATTCAGAAACTAAAAGAAACCGCAAGAAATCTATTTGAAGCTGTCATCCCGCCAACGACTCGAATCGAAATTTGAGTTACGCTCCTTTAGAAATTGCACCAGTGTCAAATGGCCTAAAATAAATAAGACAAAGCAAAAAATATGGACAGAGAAATCAGCTTACCTGTGAGATATGTTTCGGTCTCTTCGCCTTAAAATAGAAAATAATTCGAGGCTAAAATAAGAAACCGAAAGATGCTGCCAGGAAAAATACATACGAGCCTCATAGAATAAGATCCCCTCAAACAGTTTTTATAAAGGAAACTTCCGACGCTATTTTGAGCTACTACTCAAATAACACCAATTTTAGAAATATTTTAGCTCTACTCTTCCCGCTGTCCAATTTAAGATTTATAAATTCAAACTATCTTTGCATAGTTCTCACGGACGGCACAGCTGGGGCGGGGCTTATGAGATATGTCAGCGCCATTACCAGGTACTGTCATAGTTTCGGTTTCGGTATCGGCGCCGGCAACGTTGGCCGTTGCTGCGTTGGATGCGTCGCTACGGCATTGGGGACGAACGCGGTGCACGTTTCTTACTTCTGGGGTAGGATCGCGGTCGCAGTGGTACAGTCATGCGGATGCCCGCGATGTTCGCCTGCCGAAACAGAGGCAAATTGTCTGCACTGCAGAGTAGCACAAAGCCAAATGTAGGGCTGCGCCGTTTGGCAAAGGTGATAACGCGACAGTGTGAGCGTACAAGGCTGCTGTCTGAGAAACGCCGAAGCCTCTGGTTTGCTCGCGTACATCGGAAGGATCTCAAGATCCTGAACAACGTCCCTTTCTGCGGTCGTCACTTCATTACCGATAAGAATAACGTTGCTCAACTGTACGTGGATTGCTGAATGCTTCTGTTCTCACCCTGCGCGCATTGCCATAGTGGCCGAGGCAGTGTTTGTTGCCTGGTAGGGTCACGCTGTAAGGATTTGCTTTTACCTTTCTCGCAGCGTTTCTGTAATCATCTAGTGTTTATGGAACACTTGTGTTAATAGTGTTGCGGCGGCGGCGCCGAGTTTGCTCAGCTCAGATGCTGCGAATTCAAATGAGGCAAGTACGGGCACTTCTCTTCGTTTGCAGGCAAACATTCGGCTCTTCGGCTCTTATAAAGACGCTTGTTTTATTGCCTATCAACTAGCCTCGCTCAGCACGCCGATACGCTTCGATGGGAGACGCATCGCCGTCAGGCTCTTGACCCATCCATCGTGAAATAGTTATGGGCATCTAGGGTCTTGAAGGCCTTCATGCGTTGCAGCGACAGGCAGTTCGTCGAAAAAACAAGGTAGTTTATTATGTCTTCACGCGTCGTGTTTGGCAGCATGCAGGTCCGCATCTGGATTGCTGTCTGCGCCAACGCGTGGCGTGAACGGATCGATGCCGTGTCACATCTACACTTTAAACTCATGTGAAGCGCATGCGGGCCTACAAGCTCCTCGACATAGGAAGGCCAGAACTCATAACGAATGGCTTTCGCCATCAAGCTGTACGGGCCATACAAATTCCGTAGCGAAGTCGCAATCGAGCGTCGGAAGTGCGGCGGCGGCAGCGTCCGCGTCTGCTTCTCAATACCTGACAATGGCAGCCAGGCAGGTGGGAGTAGAAAAAGTGATGTCAGGTGAGAACTAGATATACACAACACGGCAAATGAAGGTTATACAAAAGCAACATCCATACATCTCCCTCGCTCTCCAGTGCACTGATGTGAAACTGGAGAGCGTTCTTTGTTTTTGTCCGGGGTGCGCTAGCTTCTCGAACATTCATGTCGCTCCATCAAAAGTGCGACCCGTCGAGAACAAGCTGTACCGTCCCCCCCTCCCCCGCTTATTACATTTGATATCACGTTTTAAGTGCTCACGGTAAGGATTTTTAGCCTCTCAGATCACCTTTAAAAGTGTAACTACTTTGAATGGAAAAATTATTATTTGTAATGGGGACTGCTAGTTTTTAGGTCTATATTTCGGCGTTGAAGCAATTTTGAGACGAGTCACTAACTCAAGCTTCTCTTGTACTGGTTAGAATGAAATATTGGCATTCCATACCTCCAAAACGCTCACTAGGGTTTTTTATCACGCCCTACACTCTAAGAAAAATGGAGGAAATAGGTAGCAACGGCGCGTTTTCCTCCCTTCTACTGACATGCCCCAAGGCGGAAACGAAAACGGAGGAACGAGACGTTTTTCTAATCTTCCAGGCACAGGGGAGAAAGCTTCCGCCATCCCGTTTCAATTTCTATCGGTTTCATTTTTTGAGCACGTCGCACACCTTGCTTTATAAATGTAGTTGAGTTGATAGAGCTTCAGCGGCAGCGATAGCCGCCTGTAATTTCGTCTCCCAGTTCGAACGTGCAGAACATTCCGGTTGCAATGACGTTTTATCCTCTATTTTTACCAAACGAGCAACCGAAGCCGTCTAGAAATAGTGAAGTTCCGAGCAGTGCCACAGCGCTGCGTACACTGGGCTAAGATGGCTCCACACGCGAAACGACGCGGCTCACACGGAACAATGTGTCGACGTTGAGGACGTTATTTAAATCGCGGCAACTGCGTCCAAGAGAGGGAGGTTTTGCTGCCGGGTTCCTGTGCGCCTTCTGTGCTGAGTTCGGTTTAGTTGTCTGATGCCGAGTGCCAACCGGCAATTCAACGACGTTCCGTATTTCTGCGTGTCAGCAACATAGCAGCAACATCGCGATGGCTGTGTTGTGCGTTGTGAACAGAAGACTAGAATTATCACCGATGTGACCATGTGTTCGCGTATCAGTGATGTAACAACATTATGAGATGACGTAAACTGTCGGCCATTGATGCCGATGGTCGGGCCGTGATCAGGAAAGGGGGGGGGGGGGGCTCCCAGGTTGACATCCCCATGTACATTAAAGAGTTTAGGACCCCTTGAGGGATTACAATGTAATTGATCGAACTGCGGATAGTCATGTTGTAAGGCTGTCTCAACCGTAGCTCCTATCGTACAATGGCCAATGTGACTTTCGTCTGCGATGTCCTGTTGTCTCCTCCCGAGAGCAATATCGCTCTGGAGTAAGGACTGAACAGTACGGAATTATGACAAAAGTAAATATATTTAGTTTTAAAGTTTAGAATTAAGGAAGGATGGTAGTTAAAATTGAAAAAGCGCTAAACTTTATTTTGCTCTTTAAATATACTACGGTTCCTGGAGAACCTGCCTTCCAAATGGCGCGCTTGGATGAGCGTTAGAAGTGTTCGTGGTCGTCACGGCTTAGCTCCGTACACTGAACCCCTGCCGCAAGTCGCGGCTTTGACTGCATTCAAGTTGATCAAAAAGCGATTTCTCACTCCGTGGTCAGCTCGACGCACGTAGAGCGAAAACTCGCGCTGCAGACCCCAGGGATTCTGGGTTCGAGCCCCACCCCTGCCCGTTTAGATCTGGATGAGCATCGTACCGGCATGCGGTTGTGTATCACTACTGCGTGGCGCACGTTGAAGACCCCAGGTGAGCAGTCAAACTGCACTGGTAAAATTGCTCAGGTATACAGCGTAAACCAGTGTCGCCACACCCTGGCAGACCAACCTTACACTGAATTAACACTAAACGTCCAATTTAACTTTTGACTTTCTCCGTGTAGCTTTGCTTCCACCTGAGTGAATACCGACTCTACACAGATTAATTCAAGACGACAATTGCAATCGCACGCAAACCGCCAAAAAATAAATAAACACTACAATATAAATTATGGCTACTACGTGCCGTGGGGGGAAGCAAACACATGGCTTGGAATTGCATTGGAGCGGCTTGATTTACTGGTTTTCAAATAATTACGGCATGAGCGTTTACTTTTTACGAAGAGATTCATCCCGCGAGCTGTTCAAAATACTCTCAGAATTGTAACATTGCAGAAGAAAAAAAAAATGTGCTGGGAACATTTTTATTGCTTATTTAGTCACCCAGAAAATTTGTACCTTCAAAACGACCAACATAAAAGGCGGAAACGCATTGCACAGGTTTAGTGATTGGTCTAGTGCGCTGTTCTATTTTCGTATGTGCCGTGTATGCGTGTGCACTGAAATGTGTATATTCAGCTGATGCTCGCGGTATGCTTCACGTATCTACATATGTGCCTAATGAAGGTTCCCGAAGGCCCGAAGCGCAATGGTGGTTTGAGCAAGCCAATTTTTTTTTTTTTTTTGTAGAACATGAATTGGGTGGAACGTAACGCAACTAGCTACTTGCAATTACTCGGAGCCTGTCATCTGGTGGCAAGAAATTTAACCATCTTTCACGCTTCGCGATGATTTCTGATTACCGTGTAAGAGCTGGCATCGAATTTTCACTGTTGAGACCGGCTTTCGTTTCGCGAATGGTTTACCACTCCTCCGTGATGTGCTGTTGACGAAGGAATAGTGGCACAAGTAATAGCAAAGGTGAGACGTAAAGTGCTCAAAGTAACTGGGTATTGGTTGTCCTCGTTGAACATCGCAGTGCTGACGACGAGAACAGTGAGGAACTGCTTTCAAATCACAAGTTTCTTTAAAGGGGGGGGGAGCTGGCTTTGGATGTAGATACAGTTCGCGGAAAGCTCGGGTTACGCTTTTATCTGCTGCTCCTCTCGCCCCGTAAAAGAGGCGTTTAAGGCTCAATGAGCTCGATTTGCTCGATTTGGAGCCGGAGTAATGAGATGCAGGCGACGGAGGAACTTTGCCACTTTGCTTTCAGCACGAAAGTTTCTCCCTTTCTAAAGGAACATAGGTTACTAGCGCATTCCTCCCTTTATGGAGGACGATAAATATATTATTTTCAAAGAGCGTAGTGGCGACGTCCGCTATCAAAAGTGTCGCTCTGATCGACCCTAATGATTCGCCAAGCGCTCAGTGTACCGTCTCTAGTGGGATGATTTCTGCCTTCATTGGCGAAACTGAGAGAAGTGTGAGGCTGTCAACTGTTACGCTTAGTTTCAGAAGAAGATGATTCCAGCTTCCGCCCTGCTTCTTACACGTACCATTGGGATCGTCATTCGTAAATGATCATACGCTTCTTTACGTCACGCATATGAATAGTAAGAAGGCGCAAGAGAAGGGCGTCTTTTTCGAATGGCCAGCCTCCGTTAGCGCGTTCGTTGCTCTATGTAGTACTTTGGCTGTGCAAGCAGACGCCAAGCCCTCGAGAAGCTAAATCATTGTGAACGTAGAAAGATGACGTTGGAGGCAGGATAACGCAAATAATCCCTGCCATTTTATGCGGAGTGCAAGTCCGCCTGCTTCTTTCGCAGGGGTTGTCGTGATGTCAGAACGGCCAGCTCCGATTAGCTTTGACTGCAAGGATAGCGTGTAGACCCCACATCAAGCTGCCCTAAGGTCTACCCACTATTCCTTCACTCAAAGCCAGTCATAGATCGGCGTTCTGACGTCAGCAAAGTCCCTGCACTAAAACCGCAAAGAGAAAACAGACGAACTTCCGCTCCGCATAGGACTGTCGCACACTGCCAGAAACGTGAGCGCGTCCACCAGACGCGACCATGTAATGTTGGCTTCGGCGTCTGCAAGACGCGCCCGTAAGCAAGGCGTTCCAGCATTTGATTATGCAAAACCCACGTTCAAATGCTAGCGTCTGTCAGCGCTCGTTCATGAGCGTAAAATAAATTAGAGTAAAGTAAAAAATATATCGAGAGCAGGTGGCCTTTAGCAATGCCGCCGCAACTAAAGTACCTAGATCGCGGGAATGTAGGGCCAAAATCTTCCCGTATGGTCGCCATTTCGACTCAGGAAATGAGCAAATTGTCCTTGACCTCACCATTATTTGTGATCCGATTTGAATCTCCTGGTAACCGGTAGCTTTATAGAGACGTTTCTTGTATACCGAGATTTTGCTATCCACACTCCGTCGAAACAACCTACATCTTCGTACCACCACCAGATGTGGAATCGGTATTTGAAGGCACTAAAACATAAACTTTCTGTTTTGAAATACGCAAGGAGGACCATATTTTTGTAAGAAAACCGTGATGATGGACATGACCGATAAGATGATTGCATACAAAGCGCCAAAGACGCTTATATTTGTGAAGAACGGCTTCAGTACGATGATGTTCCATGGTCATCTTGGGGTGACTGGATTAGAACTACCCTCTCGAAACTTCGAATATTTGAAGGGGCCGAAATGGCGTTTGCCATAGCAACGCAGACCGATTAGCCAATCGCCGTGCGAGGGCTTGGTTATCTGCACATTACAGGGTGATACAAGGAGACGCCAGGCTCTTTAAATCGACCGGAAAATTCGGTTTCTTAACCTATCGCGCTACGACTTTGTGCAGCGTTGTCCACAGATGGTGCATTTGTTTTGTAAAATTTGCAAATAGCGAACTTACCAGAGGAAAAGGAAAATAAAGAAAAAGGCTTAGCTCCTATGGAAACTCAGCGAAGCCACCAGTCTGCAAACAACACGGCGCCGTTTCGCACGGGTGCCATGAGATGGCGCAAGCGGTCGCGATGCCAACTCCCGCCAACGAACGAGCATACGACGCCGAGAGCTGGCGTCTTTTTTTTTAGCAGACGATCTTTTCGAATCAAAAGTGGCGCGAGCTTTTTTATATCAGTTTTTTTTTTCTGCGATTGTTGCCCCCTGCGGAACTCGCGCCGCTTTTGTGTCGAAAAGATCGTCTGCTAAAAAAAAGACGCCGGCTCTCGGCGCGGAATGCTCGTTCGTTTGCGGCGTTCGTTGCGCCATCTCTTGGCTCCCGTGTGAAACGGCGCCGTGTTGTTTGAAGACCGGTGGCGTCGCTGCGTTTCCATAGCAGCTAAGCCTTTTTCTTTTTTACTTTTTCCTCAGGTAAGTTCGCTCTTTGCAAAATTTACAAAAAAAAAAATGCACCATCTGTGGGCAACGCTGCACAAAGTCGTAGCGCGATAGGTTAAGAAACCGAATTTTCCGGTCGATTTAAAGAGCCTGGCGTCTCCTTGTATCACCCTGTAGTATTTGATTGTGTTTGGCTAGCAGGCATGGAAGGCAATGGTGCTACTTTGCCATGATCCAATGACTTCAGTCAAAACCAGCCGCTATTACTAATTTGAGGCAGCTATCGTCCGTTTCATAAAACGCTGTCAAAGCTGCTCGCGCGAGCGCGTGGCTTCCCCTATGACTTCGTTTGCTCGAGAACGGGTGCAAATGATCCGCGTGATCAAACCCCATGCTCGCGCCAGCAGTCTTTACAGCGTTGTACAAAATGTTTTGAACAGCGTATTTGCGACATGCACGACCAACAGCGTCGTTGTGATCGGCATTCGCGATTGACCTGACGCTCAACATGACGTCTTCATATGGATTAATTTTGTTTTCATCAACAGAAATAAGAATACTGTCAGACTGTCAACTTTGACGGTGCTCCTTTAAAAATGCGATGACTCAAAGCTTCTTCGTACTTTTTACACACACCATTGAACTTGTAGTTCGCAACTCATAATAAGTGGCCAGGAATACAACTCGTGACAACACTGCAAGGCAAATCTTGTTCATGACGTAACGAAAAAAAAATAAGGGGACGCCACCTCTACATCTTGGCGCTAATAGACAGCGTCTTCTGCGCCAGAATTATTAAGATGGCGGCGCTTTTAGGGAAAAGGTATATAGCGTGAAGATACTCCGTCTTTTGTAAACCGCGTTATAGTTTTACGCGTATGCCACATCCAAATGACTTGTCGAAACGAAAAGACGATTTTGCTGGTCGGGGTTCTTTTAAGGCTAAATCTTTCACAAGATAGCTTGTACCTTCTCCAACTCGTTGACTGTTGAAACTGAGGTCATTCACTACAGCTACCTGTTAAGGCATTTTCGCACGGCGAGATATTCTAACAAAACATGCTTGTGAGGCGTCTCACAACTATGTGTGAAAATAAACATTCATTCTCCGTTGTTTTCCAAAAGCAAGACACTTCATTGATACAGAAACGAAAATTCAGATTACGTCCTCAAGAAAAGGAGACTAGCGTGTGCAATCAGGGCAAAGAATCGTTCCAAGCGCGTGACGTGACAGTCAAGACGGTACTTCCTCTTTTCATATAGGGAATTCTTTCTTTTTTGTAAAACTCCCATGGCTCGCATAAACCGCACAGTGTGAAAATTATAGTCGCCGACGCAAAACGCTCATCGTCAATAGCTTCAACCGATATCACTCCATTTGCACATTTCGACTACTGATATTTTATATACTGTAGTACATTCAGTTAATAGATATTGATCATAAATAGGGTTCATTTTTTTATCAATACCGACACACCCCGAAATTTAACGTTTGAGCAAAGACCAAAGAACCGAGACGCCCAAATATTTTGAATTTGAACGCTCCTTGCATTGCTTACAAAACTATTTCTATTACTTCGGGAGCCACCTTCCTTAATTAGTTTCCTTCCCTTATTGATACCTGTACGTTCAACAAACATTAAGTTTAAGCCCATGTTCCTTGTAAGTTTGCGAATCCCTTGCTCGTGTCCCGTTTTTATTCGCAGAATTACCGGACACTGTCAGACACAAAACAAATTTGTGGGACACTGAAAATATACACTTAAAATCACGTAATCGATGGAAAAAATAAGCACCAATAAAACACCATAAAATTTCAAAAAATAAACCACGAAAAAACTGAGCCCCAACCACAAACAATGCGGCGAAAATGTACGATCACTGCGAGATGGCACGACAAGCAGACTATGCATTAATATTGGCTTAGCGTCTGGCCCATGTTAAAGGGATTATAAAGACGGTTTTGAACTTTTTCTTTTAAAAGCCTGCTCTCCCACTCTCCAGGCACCTGACAATATGCTCAATATTTTTATAGAGTTCTATTAAGCTTAATATTTCGCGTAAAATAAATAAACGAAACCGGTATTGACGTTCCGCTTTCCCGTCATTCAAGTTCTCTAAATAGGAGGTGACGTCAACAGTGAGCCGACGGTTTCGGTAGAATTCAGTGGTCATAAGCGTAGATGACGCGGTGAGGCGTAGGAATGCAGAATTATCTACCTTGGGGGAGTGGGAATTGTTTTTGAAGATGCCGACAGTTTAGCAACAACGACCAGACATCTGGCAACCAGACGTTTCCCCGCCATACTGTGTTACTAATTCATGAACCACTCTGGATTAGCCACCCCATGTTTGCAGTGGCATGTCACCGCACTGAAGGAGTCTCTCAACGCAAGCGTCGTGGCTCTTTCCACGCTATCAATTACTCGCACTTCCTTATCCGCAGCGATCTCTATAACTACTTCCGTCGTTATTCCTTTTCATGGTCTAGAAAATAGAGCGATGTCACCAAGCGTTTGGTGTATGCGGGACGCCGCCGTAACTTTAGTACAGTGTACTAGAATACTTGGGTAGTGTTGGGACCGGAGGGGCTCGCCTGACGCGCGTGGTACTGACCGCGAAAGGTGTCGACACCGGCGCGTTATCCAGGTGTTCGCATGCGCGGCTGCACGCGCGGAAATATGAATCTTTCGTGCCGCTTTGGTGGAGTGCACATAGGATTTCAGATACAGCTACGACCTGCCAGCGGCCGTACCGCGGCAACAATTACGCTGCGGCACGATCGTTGGCAACATGATGCTTCAATGTATTGGACGGTACAAGCTGCATTACCCTTCCTTTACTTAAAAACAATTGCGACTTTAAAGAGATGCTGAACCGAAATCTGGATTCCACAAAACACGCGGCAAAAGCGTACAACGGGATGCTACAAACACCAAAACATCACTCATACAGCGATATCTCAAACGGATGATCGTATTTTTTCTGAAAAGCAGGCGCATTGGACAGGTTTGTTGACGTCATGTTTCTCCGAGAAGGAGAGGGAACGGCATCGCGTCTTATCCGCCCCGCCGCCTTGAGGAAGCGAAGCGAAGAGAGGAGGAAACTAGGTACCTTGACGTCACGCGCCTCGTCGGCCTTGTTCAATCTCGACCTCTTTTTCTCAAAATACGGCCGTCCATTCGAGATATCGCCCTACGAGTAGTGTTGTAGGAATTGCAGCGTCCCGCCTACATCTCCTGCATTGTTTTTCTGAAATCCAAATTTCGGTTCACCATCCCTTTAAAGCACCGGATTGCAATTAGTTTCAGCGTAGAATTAGCTGCGAATTTCGGTTTGTTGGGTGGTGAGCATTTTAAATAAAATGGCCATTTCCTTGGTTGCAAAGGTCGAACATTAGATATTTGAAAGGGATATCTCAAACTTAGAAGCAGTTTTTTTTTTTTCCTATTTTATAATGGAACGAAACGGCTCATACTAAAGTCCGAGACTGTTTTAGTACGTTTTTAATACCCCAGGTTAACTTCTCTGTCTTCTTTTCTGCCCGTCTTCTTTTTTTTTTTTTTACATTAAGGGGGATTAAACTGCTATTTATTTGCAACCTTTTCCTCATAGATGGAGCAAAATTTTTCCGGAACAAACGAGTTGCATGCTCCCAGCTGCGCATGCAGGTCGGGCGCTCGAGGTGGGCTCGGGCCACGGGCAGCTCGGCGCCGATATTGAGCTAGATCTTCGCTCTGCGTCCACCACTTCCGGAAGCGGGCAACGGGCGGCGCGAGATACGAGCCAGTACATACGTAGATTATAGTGGCTTACATAACGTAGAATAAGCTCTGATTTAAGATTGGATTCGAAGTTCCAACCATGTTCCAAATTATCTAAAGTACAGGGTGCGGCGTTGTAGCCGTTTGGAGCACCTCATTTGGCACGCAAACGTTGTTTTGCAAAAAAAATAAAAAAGTATAATTTTAGGGTTTAATTTAAAGATAGAAAAATTTTAAAAATAGAAATAAAGCGGCAGGTTTGCACTTCCTATATCCTATATCGGCCTACTCTTCGTCTGAATACTGGTTTTCAAACCCGTTTTCCGAAGGTGTGGAGTAAAGCCCATCTATCCTTGAAAACGTGGCGCCATTGATTGTTGTGGAAATGCTCGAGACACGCGCCGCGCACCACTTCTGGCAAGGACATGGCGTTTGAAATCCAGGTCAACGTTGATCTATCTCAGTGCTGCGCTCTTCCGCCATAATCTTTTCAAGGGCTGCACGTTGCACGTGCCTCGTGCATCGACGCACCTTGCGCAACCTTTAAAACGTGAAAGGGCTTTAGTCTGAAGTAAAACCCCTCGATGTATTTGCGTTTGTCTTGCAAGTGGCGTCAGATGCGCCAGTGCACAAGGCCCGTGTCTCGAGAGGCCCTTGGAAGCAAATGACAGCGAAGCATTGAAATGAGCGGCCCTTGGAAGCGAATGGCGGCGGAGCACCCGCTTGTTGCACGTGTCTTGCGCGTTTCCACGACAATGGTTGGCGGTACTTGTAAAAAAACATCAAGGGGCTTTAGTGTGAAGAACACAAAAACGCCCAGAGAGAGACTGGCGGCGAGCAGGATAATCGCGACAATTAATAATTTTAAGGAAATATACGAACAATAATGCCGTTTCAGTTCGCATTTAGAAACAAACAAACTTTTTGTTCGCTAAAAAAAGTATTATAAAGCAGACGAATGTTTGTTTTATTTTGTCGTCTGCTATCCGTTCGCCTATCTCTGCTGGGCGCTGAAGACACGTAGTGAGGACCTACAAATGGTATACAAATCGTCAAATACAAAGTGCCCTCGGGGAACGCGGGGGTGCCCTACCCCCCCCCCCCCCCCCCCCCCCCCCCGAGCACCCAGTATTACAAAAAAAAAAATATAGTTTTTTTTTTTTTTTGCAGATATAAATTATGCATTGCCAAACGCTGATTCTCCACCCAAATGTAGTGCAAGAGGTCCGAACCCGATGCCAGTTTCAGCACTAACAACCCTTATGTTATTATGAGTGATTTCCTGAAATTTAATTGTAAAAATGACTGCAGACCGAACTCTCAAAAACGTAGAGCTCTATGGCGCCAGTTACCGAACACGGGCGAAAATGGGGCCCATGTTCCCACTGAAACCTCCGGAAAATCACCTATACTTTTTCCATAAGAGAACGGTTAGTGCTGAAACAATAGCATCTGGTTCTGACATCTAGCGCAATATTAGGTCGCAGAATGAGCGCCGTTCGAAAACGGCTCTTCCCTGTCGCCTGCACGCGAGCAAGTACAACCAGATAACGATCCTAGCGAAACCGCTCGCACGGCAACGAAAAGCATCGTTTTCGAACGACGCTCTTTTTCAGCATCCAATGCGCCAATGCCCGAGGCCCGTGCTCCGTGCAGCCCTTGGAAGCAAATCTCGGCAGCACTGGAATAAGCGGCTTTTGGAAGTAAATGACAGTGGAGCACTCGCTCGTGGCAACTGTCTTGCACGATTGACCACCATTGCTTTCCAGTGCTTGTAAGAAACGCTAAGCGTGAAGTTTGTCAAGGGGCTTGAGGCGCAGCGAGCGTAACCGTGCAGACGTGTCGCGAAAACGTGCAAGGCGTTTCTAGTAATAGGTTTGTTCTCCGAATTTGATCTATGGTCTGCGATAGGCTAATGATAAATTGCGCTTATAGATTTAGAGCGATCCGGAACCGCTCCACGCTCGCGCGTTGAGAACAGCGAAAGCTATACTCCATTTCACACTTATACCCTTGTTATACCCCTGTTACACGGGCACACTTAACCGCGGTTAACTCAGCTTAACTGCTGTTACGCGGCACCACAGATACCACACTATACTCTCGGACAGCTATTCGATAACACGTGAAGAGCGCGCGTGCACTGCTTCGATAGATGCTCAAGATGCTCAAGCGCACGTTCGCCCATAGCTTTGACTGCATAGCCGCAGAATGTTGTCGGCAAGTATTCTGCGCTAACAGTGGCTTAGCGTAACTGCAGTTAAGTCTGACCGTGTAATACCCCTTTACACGGGCACACTTATACCCCTGTTACACGGGCACACTTAACTGCGGTTACGCTAAGCCACAGTTAGTGCACAATACTTGCGGAGGACATTCTGCGGCTATGTAGTCAAAGCTATGGGCGAACGTGCGCTTGAGCACCTTGAGCACCCATCAAAGCAGTGCACGCGCGCTCATCACTTCTTCTAAAATAGCTCTCCGAGAGTATAGTGCGGTATCAGTGGTGCCGCGTAACAGCAGTTAAGCTGAGTTAACCGCGGTTAAGTGTGCCCGTGTAACAGGGGTATAACAGGGGTATTAACGGCGGTTAACTCAGCTTAACTGCTGTTTCGCGGCACCACAGATGCCGCACTATACTCTCGGACAGCTATTTCATAACACGTGAAGAGCGCGCGTGCACTGCTTCGATAGATGCTCAAGATGCTCAAGCGCACGTTTGCCCATAGCTTTGACTGCATAGCCGCAGAATGTTGTCGGCAAGTATTGTGCGCTAATTGTGGCTTAGCGTAACTGCAGCTAAATGTGCCCGTGTAACTAGGGTTTAACAAGGGTATAATACCCTTGTTAGACGGGCACACTTAACTGCAGTTACGCTAAGCCACAGTAAGCGCACAATACTTGCGGACAATATTCTGCGGCTATGCAGTCAAAGCTATGGGCGAACGTGCGCTTTAGCATCTTGAGCATATATCGAAGCAGTGCACGCGCGCTCTTCACGTGTTATTATAAGGAGTATTCACTGGGCGCCATATTTGTGGGTGCTGTCTAGAGCGCATGCTCAGAACGAGCCCACATTAATAGGCTGCTAAGACCGGCAATCTTGAGGGTGCGGAATGCACGTTACAAAGAACTGTGAAAGCTCGCCATCAGCACGCGCTCACCTGTCGCGCACACAGCTATGGCCGCCAGTGAATACTTCCTATACTGCGGTATCTGTGGTGCCGCGAAACAGCAGTTAAGCTGAGTTAACCGCGGTTAAGTGTGCCCGTGTAACAGGGGTATAACACGGGCATACTTAACTGCAGTTACGCTAAGCCACGGTTAGCGCGCAATATTTGCCGACAACATTCTGCGGCTATGCAGTGAAAGCTATGGGCGAACGTGCGCTTGACCTGAGCACCCATCGAAGCAGTGCACGCGCGCTCTTTACTTCTTATGGAATAGCTGTCCGAGAGTATATTGCGGTATCTGTGGTGCCGCGTAACAGCAGTTAAGCTGAGTTAACCGCGGTTAAATGTGCCCTTGTAACAAGGGTATTAGTGTGCAACGCTGTCAAAGCTACTGGCACGAGCATGGGGCTTGCTCTTGTTGACCAATTGCACGCGTTCTCACGCACAAAAAAAAACACAGATGAAGCCACGCGCTCGCGCCAGTAGCTTTGACAGCGTAGACACTAACCGCCGAATTCAGAAACCTCACTCAAACTACACTCACACTTAAGGGCCCCTCCACTTCCTCGAGGAAGGCGCGAGGGCCGGCGCTGGCCAATCGCGACGGCGGGTCCGTCCTCGCGATTGGCCAGCGCCGGCCCTCGCGCCTTCCTCGAGGAAGTGGAGCGGCCCTTAAGTGTGAGTGTAGTTTGAGTGAGGTTTCTGAATTCGGCGGTAAGTATGAAACAGAGTATTAGTCCCGTGCGCGACCGAAAGCGTCGCTGTGGTCGGCCATCCACGATTGGCCGAACGCTGACTATGACGTCGGAAAGGGGATTTATCATCGACGGAAATAAGAGGAATGAAAGAACTTTAATTTTGACGGTGTTGGCAGTGTTCCTTTGAGAGCGCAATGATTTCAAGCTTCCACCATGCTAATAACAAACACCATCGAACTTGTTGTTTGCAAAGTAATGACGTCACAAGGGGGAACCACAGGAGGGCGCCACCAAAACATCTTGCCGCTAATAGCTCGCGTTTGCATGTGCATAAAGCAAAACAAAGCGCTCCGTACTCGCTCCAAATCTGCTAGCGGAATTTGCCTATAACCTTAATCCGTGCTCCACTTCAATCTCGAGCTTTCTGCCTTTTCTATCACTTTGTCACACGCGCAGCAGAAGCCCGGTGAAAGGCAACAAAAGCGTGCTAAAGGCGGAGCTTCCAGTGAATTCTTTGCCTGTCACAGGTTATTGAGGACCAGATCAAGCAGTCACGCATCTAGCGGTATGCATCGGCTGTATGGACAACACATTTGTCATTAGTTCTTTATGCAGTAGGAGGTTAGTCTGCCAGGACATGTCGACATTGTTACCCCCTGTAGATAGAAATTTAAGTCAGTGCAGTACGACTGCTAGATTGGGGTTTTTAAAGGGGCGATGCAACGATTTTTGCATTTTGCGCAAATACCGCTTAGAACGGATCCCTGACGTTAATGACCTGTGAAATACCCATTCGTTTTTCACCACACGCAATTGAAGTAGCAGAAAAAAATTAAAGAAACACGAGCAGCGTTCACCCCCTCAACTCGCAGCCAGAACAAGCGGCCACGTGATCCGGAGCCGATTATATGCCGCCAATGTTGATCATAGCCACGCGCTGGGGTTGGCAATGCACAGGACACGCTCTGAGTTCCAGACATTGTTATGGTTCGGCTGCTGTCGTCATTGCAGCGATTGAACACAGGACACTACCCTTATGCTTCTCGAGCTATCGATTATCACGAGCCCAAATCGAGTGTCCACGCCATGCTCGGGTCCAATCTATGAGCCGCATTCAAATATCGTCACTAGGTGGTACTGCTACTGCCGAGCTACGTCATCAGGTTTTGCGAAGGAGAGATTGAATGGAAACACTTGGTTTTGTCCTTGAAATTACAGCGGAACAAAAGAGTTTCTTGGTCAGTGACGTTACCTGCGAGTATCCTTGAGTCTCACTAGTGCCAGTAAGCTCGTGTGAAGTGAAAAACATTTCAATTGAATATCGTTACACCGCCCCTTTAAAGGGGCGATGCAACAATTTTTGTACTTTGCGCAAATACCGCTAAGAACGGATCCCTGACGTTAATGACCTATGAAACACGCGTTCGTTTTTCACCCAACGCAATAGAAGTCCAAGTAAAAAATTAAAGAAAACCGAGCAGCGTTCACCCCTCAACTCGCAGCCAGAACAAGCGGCCACGTGATCTGGAGCCGATTATATGCCGCCAATGTTGATCATAGCCACGCGCTCGGGTTGGCAAAGCACAGAACACCCGCTGACTTCCAGACATTGTTATGGCTCGGCTATTGTCGTCGTTGCAGCGATTGGACACGGGCCACTAACCGAATGCTTCTCGAGCTAGTAATTATCACGAGCCCAAATCGAGTGCACACGCAATCATCGGGTTCAACCTTTGAACAGCATTCACATATCGTCATATGGGTCTACTGCGATCCCCACATTACGTCATCAAATTTTGCAAAGGAAAGATTGAATAAAAAAGATTGCTTTTGTCTCTGAAATTACACTGCAACAAAGGCGTTTCTTGGCCAGTGGCGTTGCGTACGAGTAACCTTGAGTCCCACTAGTGCCAGTAAGCTCGTGTAAAGTGAAAAACACTCCAATTGAATATCGTTGCACAGCCCCTTTAAGGTGCACCACGCAGTACAGGACGGCACGCCGCTAAGATGCTCATTCAGATCGAAACGGGCAGGGGTGGGGATTGAACCCAGGATTCCTGGTCACTACCCTGGCTTCTGCAGCGCGAGCTCTCGCTCTACGTGCTCCGAGCTTGTGTGCGCTAAAGCCCTTTCTTGTTTTAAAAGTAGCGCAATGAGCATCGATGCACGAGGCACGCGCAGCATGCAGCCCTTGAGAAGATCATGGCGGCACAGCGCAGCACTGAGCTAGGTTTCAGGCGCCATGATCTTACCTGAAGTGGCGCGCGGCACGTGTCTCGAGCATCTCCACAACAAAGAATGGCGCCACTTTTCCTAGGATTAGCGGCGAGAAGTTGTGGTGGCGCCCTCTTATGGTTCCCCCTTGTTACGTCATTACCTTGCAAACAACAAGTTCGATGGTGTTTGTAAATAGCATGGTGGAAGCTTGAAATCATTGCGCTCTTAAAGGGGCTATGCAACAATTTTTTTACTTTGCGCAAATACCGCTTAGAACGGATCCCTGACGTTAATGACCTATGAAACACGCCTTCGTTTTTCACCCGACGCATTAGAAGTCCCAGAAAAAAATTAAAAAACAACGAGCAGCGTTCACGCCCTCAACTCGCAGCCAGAACAAGCGGCCACGTGATCTGGAGCCGATTATATGCCGCCAATGTTGATCATAGCCACGCGCTGGGGTTGGCAAAGCACAGGACACGCGCTGAGTTCCAGACATTGTTATGGCTCGGCTATTGTCGTCGTTGCAGCGATTGGACACGGGCCACTACTCGAATGCTTCTCGAGCTATCAATTATCACGAGCCTAAATCGAGTGCCCACGCAATGCTCGGGTCCAATCTATGAACCGCATTCAAATATCGTCATACGGGTGTACTGCGATCCCCGCGTTACGTCATCGAATTTTGCAAGGGAGAGATTGAATGAAAATGATCGCTTTTGTCCTTGAAATTACACCGCAACAAAGGAGTTTCTTGGCCAGTGGCATTGCATGCGAGTATCCTTGAGTCCCACTAGTGCCAGTAAGCTCGTGTAAAGTGAAAAACATTCCAATTGAATATCGTTGCACAGCTCCTTTAAAGGAACACTGCCAACACCGTCAAAATTAAAGTTCTTTCATTCCTCTTATTTCCGTCGATGATAATCCCCTTTCTTACGTCATAGTCAGCGTTCGGCCAATCGTGGAAGGCCGACCACAGCGACGCTTGTGTTCGCTCTCGGGGCTAATAGAGGGTTTTTAGTGCACGCTAGCCCACTCGGCCGCTGATCCCCCAATTCGCGACTCCAGCGACCTATAGGGGACGCCACTATCGGGCAAATATGGCGGTCGAATCCAGGTCGTGCGGGTCGTGCCGTGCCATGTGCCAGCTCAACGCACAACGCTAGGGCATGAGCGAGCGGGAATTGGACTTCAAAAGGTTCGCGCCGCTTTTTATTCTCCACGCTTCGAAGCTGCGGCGATGTGTTGGGGTAAGCGGGCTTCCAGAGGCTTGACTTTCTTCGAGAAAACGAGGAAAGGACTGCCCACTGTCCTTCCAAGGTGCCGATGAACGCTGATAAACGCAGAATGTCTGGCTCACGCGGTTCCATAGGTTGCGTGCAGAGCAACCTGGGTCACAAGGCGATACTACGATTACGACACAGTCACCGGTAGAACTGTTCTGTCGCGCAAACCACCGACAACATGTAAACCCGGAAGCCAGAAGAGACGAGCAGAAATCGCGAAAGCACCTGTTCCGGCCAGTTCAGTGTTTTCCCGCTAGGTGCCGTTCGTTTTGCTGGAGTCGCGAATAAACCGGATTTTCATGTGTGTTTTTGTGGAGAGACATCGAAGATGACGACTCGAAGGCCGCTCCTCGTGTGACCAAAGCACTGGTGAATGCAACGCGCTCGTGCCCAGATCGTGCTAGGCGAGGTTCCATTTTTTTGTTGCTGTGTTGGTAAACACCGGGCTGTGGAGAACATTAGGATGCCCCAATGTCGTTCTGTTTAGGGTGATGCCACCCTTTGTAGTACCCGATGCAGACAGCACTCGCGCACGGCGAAGATACAAAGAAATCGACGAAAACAAAATGTCGCCATAGAACAGTCAGGGCCACAAACGCGTGCAGGTATTCCTCTTTCACGCGCTTCTGAAAAAAAAAAGAAAAAATTAACGTGCGGGACAAAAAGGCCAGATGTCTCCACTAGAGCCACTAAATCAGCTCCGTAGCTGATTTAGGGGCACTAGTGTACACCCTAAGCAAAGCACACATAAAGGCACCCTAGGGACAACAAACTCGATAAGGCGCCACCATAGTTCCATTTCCTGCCCAGTACACACTTCCAATATTTACAAGTGTGCGATCTCCTCACCTCAGCATGCTCATGTTCGTCGCTTCTCAAAGCAAACAAATCACGCTCTATACGCACGAATACTGAAGATGGAACCGGCCCGGAGCCATTTTTTGGAAAGGTCTATAGACAATTTCAAACGTGGAGGGGAGCCCCGACTGGTGCCCCATGGGTCCAAGCACGCGCAGCTTTGCGCGAACCTATTCGTAGCGTTAACAAGCGTGTTATTGCACGGGCGTGCCTGCACGAGCAGAAGCATGGCCGCGGCCTGTCGCTGTGCTTGCAATCGTCTATATTAACTTTAATGCCGACAGCACGCTCTGACGAAAAATAGCAGTAAACAAACTGCCGTCGTAGAAGTGTCAGTGCTAAGAGCTCATGCAACGACACGCTTTTTCAAGCGCTCTCGAGCGAAAAATAGAGCAAAAACAACATGTTTTCTTTTATCTGCCCGGCCATGATCCCGAGAAAATAGCCCGTACAGCACCAACTCATTGGTGAGCCAATTTACATCAGTAATCTTCACGACACCAACCGGCTAAAAAGAAAGGACACTGTAATTAAAAGGAAGTGTCACGTTAGAAGCTGAATTTTTGTTATTATTTTTATTTTTTTTTATTCACTTGAGTGGCGACACATAGAACCTTTATTTTTTTTTTCTGTGTGTGTAATTTTATTTTGTTTTTAGATTAACAATGTCTTTCTCGTGATCTCGATTTTTTATGTATTTTGTACTCAATATGAGTACTTTTGTGAGCCCCACGCGTTAGTACGAACTTCTGCATGACTCTATGAGCACAAGTCCTTTTTCCTCATGAGTCCTTACGGTTTTCTGTTTGTATTGGTTCCTATCTGGCTTGGACATCTCAACTCTATCCAATTCCGAGAGCTTTAGGCTCCAATTTAAGCCACGCCTAAGTCAGCAGTGCACTGTTTACTCGACGATTTTTTTTTTCTGGTACGCGTTGGGTCATGTTACTGACCGAGGTATGTGTGTCTGTGTTTTCTTCTTTCTTTTTTTTTTCAGTGATTTAGTTTATTTCTGCCCTTTTTATTATCGGTCCATCGCTCGGACTAGAATAGCTCTAAAAATCTTATCTACTGAACTTTTTTGACAACTGATCTTTTTTTATGACACCTTTTGCTATTGATTTTACTGCGATTTTGGTTTAGTCATACAAGCCCTTGCTGGCTTTGATGAACCTGTGTTGTACGTTGGAAATGCCCATCCCTCATCAATAAATATTATTATTTTTATTATTGTTATTATTATTAATACTTAGAAATATGCGAGTGAAGCTGAAATAGTAAAAAATAAAAAATAAAATAAAGAAGCGAAAGCACTTAGAACTTTTCTTTTTAAGTTTTGTCTTATTAACAATACAAACCCAAGATCCGATGAACCTCAGTAATAAGACACACTATAAAAAAAAAAAAAAAAACTTTTTACAGAAGCCGCGTGGCGGGGACACGCCTTCAAGAAAAAATAAAAACCTTGACGTTTATATAAAAATACGCTGGTGATCGGCCATCTGTAGATTGAGCGTTGTTGTGTTGTTGACATTACAGAGTTATCATCCGTTATATTGCACAATACATCCTTAATGAAAAAGGTTAGATACGTACACGGGGCCCATATTAATTTCCGCTTATTTTTTGGTGCCGATACCGGCAATGTAGAGGTGGGTATATACGTAAACCTTCTCGATATATTCCCCTTGAAGCCGAATGCGCTTGCACTACAGTCTTGGCAGCTTTCTAGTGCCCCGCTGGTGCCACTTTTAAGTTGTGAGTCACACCCACGTCTGGACACCTTCAAGCGGGACCAACCGTACGGCGGATCGCACGACGCGTCGAAAAATTGGCATCACCCCATCGGTCCCGGCAAATCCCGACTTCACGTGGACGCACGCGACACCGTAATGAGCCGATGCCTGGTAGAATTCGACTTTTCTTCCGACGCGCCATTTTGAAGTCATTGATAAGTTGGATGCAGCTGCCCAGGCGTAGGTATAACGCTGTACTAAAAGGTGGTAACAGCAGGCCACTAAGAAACTGCTGGACCGGTTTTGCAAGTGCATTCGGCTAGAGGGGGAATATATCGAGAAAGTTGTGATATCTACCTACCTCTCAGATGCCGGTTTCGGCAGCGAAAAAACAAGATCCACACCCCTCGTGCCAAACTAATATGGCAATTTCAATTACGTATACAATTAATATTGCGTACATTAGGTTTCATTAAAACCACAAAAACAATCTGAAAAGAAGGGTCAAACCACAGGCCGTGTTGTTTGTGCCCCTTCTGTTCACTCGTATCTGTGTTTTTTTTTCTTTGTGTGAACGTTGATCTAGTTACATAATATACTAAACAAACACTTCACACAAAAGTACAATATAGGACAGGGTCTTTTCTATTTCTGCGTTATCAATAGAGTGACATAAATCTGCATAAGAATTTTACAGCAGTTTTATTCTTATAACTCTACACTAAGGCGGAAGACGTGCTGACCTCGCAGAAGCTGACGGATGTTGAAAAAGTTGACTACAATGCCGTGACGCGAGCGCTCGCGAAAAACTTCCTGCTGCGTACGAACGTTATCTACGAACGGGCCAAGTTCCACAGGCATAAACAAGAGGCAAACGAAACTGCCGACGACTTTGTCGAGGACTTCTTCAATATGACAGAAATGTGCGACTACAGGAACGAGAAAGAAGAGCTAATAAGAAAAAAGCTCGTCGTGGGACTCAACAATGTCATGTTGAGTGAAAAACTACAGCTCAACGCAGACCTGACATTATAAACCTTTTCATCTCAGTAGTTACCCGACCGGCGGACAAAGGGCGCTGACGCACTCGGCGCCATTGGGTGGCTTCAATTTGGTTGGTTTCGGTTTCAGCGCGCTCTTGGCTGTGCTGGTGTGTTATGTCAATTCTCGCCTAATTTCGACCTACAAATGTGCCCGTTATGGCGCACAACTAATAAAATTTGGTATTGAGTCAATTCAAGAACTACGAAGTGGTTTCGAGTCATATTCGCGGACACTTTTACGAACGCTTTAAGATGCATCTGGTCATGCTCGTCGTTAATTTTGGTCAGGTTCGGTGGCCAAACGACTATGATGCACAAGGAGGATTCCCATAATATACGGCCTGACCCACTGACCCTAGTTTCCAAAACATCAACTAATGAAGAGACTAATGAGTAGATATATTGTAAAAATGCAGGTCCACAACCTGATTAAAAACCTCCTAAATCGCGAAAGACACATGAAGTCGCAAGTTCACTGACTGATTTTCGCGGACACCAAATATTTGTGAATTTTAGAAACTCGAAACGTTTCCTTTAATACGCAGATATTGTAAGAAATAAGCGGTATTGTCTGGGGCTTCTTTCTTTAAAGAAATGAGTACTCGAAGTATATTTTGATAGTCCGCGTCCTAGGTCGGGTGGGAAATTCTTTTAGCCATGGACCTTGCTAAAGTACTTATTAACATCATTTCACAACGTTGGCGTTAGAAAACGAACTATTTGTTTTGCTGACATTTGATTACGACGTGCTTTGCAGATGAGATAAGTGAGGCCCATGAATTGAAATCTGAAATTTTGTCTTTGTATTAACTTTGCCAAATAAAATTAACGGTGCGAGAGAAGTGATCTCTCGCACGTTTCGTTGAAGTCGAATGCTAGGCACGGCTTCATGAACCTTCATGACAGATCTCCATGCAAACTGGTGCGATTTAAAGGGGCGGTGCAACGATATTTAATTGGAATGTTTTTCACTTTACACGAGCTAACTGGCACTAGTGGGACTCAAGGTTACTCGCACGCAACGCCACTGGCCAAGAAACTCCTTTGTTGCGGTGTAATTTCAGAGACAAAAGCGATCATTTTCATGCAATCTCTCCTTTGCAAAATTTGATGACGTAAAGTGGGGATCGCTGTACACCCATATGACAATATTTGAATGTTGTTTATAGATTGTACCCGAGCATTGCGTGGGCACTCGATTTGGGCTCGTGATAATTACCAGCTCGAGAAGCATTCGGGTAGTGGCCCGTGTCCAATCGCTGCAACGACGGCAATAGCCGAGCCATAACAATGTCTGGAACTCAGCGCGTGTCCTGTGCTTTGCCAACCCCAGCGCGTGGCTATGATAAACATTGGCGGCATATAATCGGCTCCAGATCACGTGGCCGCTTTTTCTGGCTGCGAGTTGAGGGGGTGAACGCTGCTCGCTTTTCTTTAATTTTTTTCTGGGACTTCTATTACGTGGGGTGAAAAACGAACGCGTGTTTCATAGGTCATTAACGTCAGGGATCCGTTCTAAGCGGTATTTGCGCAAAGTACAAAAATTGTTGCATCGCCCCTTTAAAATGAACAACCCTAAACTTGGGTGATTTCCATATAAATGGCTTCTTTTTGGCCTCACATAATGCAAGCCCTAGGCACTCTCCAGCTGCCTGTGACAGATTATTTCACAGGGGTCTTTGTGTTTAAAATAAATAAAATTAATTAATTAAATTTTGTATCAAAATGTTAACACCCTTTAATGACGGCAGATATGTGACCGAGCATAGTGTACAGTTTCTCTAAATTCATAAATAAACAAATGAAGCAAACGTTTCTATTGCAAAAACGCTTTAAGACCGTCTAATGGACTTAGGTGTAATGTCGTGAACAAACAAATCGCCCGATGTGGACGTTACCATTATCCCAAGCATCAGATAAAATGTGAGTTAAACGTTCGTCACATGTATATCTTATTTGTCCTATATATCTAAAACGACTATTTTAAATTTGTTATTCCCGCGTCCCACTAGAGCGACAGACAGAAACAAAAGACAGCGACAAGCCTCAAACCGATGCAGCATGCTCGCGATGGTACCATTGCCAGGCGTTTAGTTGTTTGGTGCTCGTGAAGTAAGCACGAGCAATTGCAAGCCAGCCAAACATACCCTCGCGTGCATGATGCTCGTGTTTGAGCATAGCCTCCTTTAATCTGCAAAGCCTCTAAAATCGCGAAAGACTCTGGTTTGAGGCTTGTCGCTCTCGTTTGTTTCTGTCTGTCGCTCTAGTGGGACACGGGCATTATGAAGGCAAGGCCGGAGGCTTTCAGAAAACGCGCGTAGCTTCATATGCTGAGTAGTATTTTGGTCCTATTCTTTGAGATACTAAATGCGCGGTTATACATATACATTGAACTATACTTATTTCGAATATTCCGCCACTATCACTGCGTAAACTTGTCATAAATAACTGGGCTCAATATGCGCCAGGCCTGACGCTGAGTCCTGTATCTCCTCCCTGCTCACGCGTATCCGGTACGCCGACGGTGAAAATAGTCAAAATCGGTTACAAAATTAACTTCATATGTCGTCGCGCACATAATGAGGACATGCAATTAAGGTGTAAGTGTAAACATCAGGCGGCAATTTACAATAAGGCGAGAAACGCGGTGAAGCGCGACGAAAAACGCGAATGCAACGCCTTCGCCAAGTCCCGGAGGGGAGAGTGGAACGACGAGTTGAAGCCACCTTATGGCGGCCGCGTCACGTGATTCCAAGATGGCAGCGCCCATGCGACGGAGGCTGAAAAGGTCTATAGAAACCGTCATCGCCACGGCGCGTAATTCAGAGACAGTAAGCAGCAGCTAAAGAAACTACGACCACTAGCGCAGTAAAGCGCGACCGTCGGCTAGGTCCACACTTCTGCTGGCGCGTCAAAAACAACAAGCAACCGTCTCCCACCCGTGAACTGTGCCAAAGAGTTCTCTGCCCACGCAAGTGGCGCGGCTCTACTACTCGTCCACAATCGCGAGCCAGGTGCCCAGCAGCTGACAACATTGGCAAGGGGTATGGCAAAAAGCACATTTTACGTCACTCTGCCTGTCAGTGAAAAAGAACCACCCAAATACACAAAGCCATGTTGCACTTGAGGAGGCCTACTATCCTCGTAGATTCCTAAAGTTGAAGCTTCTGCTGGCAAATGCAGACTAATACCCGTGCCACACGGGCAACTCGAATACCATTTACAACGAATGACATTTGAGCGGACGGCCAATCAGCGCGCGACACTCCAAGCGTGGGGCGTTCTATGCGTGACAAATCGCGAGCCGATTCATCGATCACACGAATGTCATTCATTATAAATGGCATTTCAGTTGCCCGTGCGGCAAGGGTATAAATTCATTTGATAAAATTCACGCTTACAAGTACCGCCAACCATTGTTGTGGAAACGCGCAAAACACGCACCAGGAGCGGGAGCTCCGCTGCCATTCGCTTCCAAGGGCCGTTCATTTCAGTGCTGCGCCAACAACTGCTTTCAAGGGCCGCTCGAGACACGGGCCTTGTGCACTGGCGCACTTGACGGTACTTATGCCCGTGTACCAGTAGAGCGACATACAGAAACAAAAGACAACGACAAGCCTCAAACCAGGGTCTTTAGCGATTTGAGAAGCTTTGTAGAATAAGGAAGGCTATGCTCAAACACGAGCATCATGCATGCGAAGGTATCTTTGGCAGGCTTGCAATCGCTCGTGCTTACCTCACGAGCACCGAACGACTAAACGCCTGCCAATGGTACCATCGCGAGCACGCTTCATGGGTTTGAGGCTTGTCGCTGACTTTTGTCTATGTCTGTCGCTCTAGTGAGACGCGGACATTACAAGACAAACACAAACATATCGAAGGGCTTTAGTTCAGACCTCGGTGTAAGATACACTCTATTAGCGGCGAGAAGTTGTGGTGGCGCCCTCTTATGGTTCCCCCTTGTTACGTCATTACCTTGCAAACAACAAGTTCGATGGTGTTTGTAAATAGCATGGTGGAAGCTTGAAATCATTGCGCTCTTAAAGGAACACTGCCAACACCGTCAAAATTAAAGTTCTTTCATTCCTCTTATTTCCGTCGATGATAATCCCCTTTCTTACGTCATAGTCAGCGTTCGGCCAATCGTGGAAGGCCGACCACAGCGACGCTTGTGTTCGCTCTCGGGGCTAATAGGTGAGGACACGGCGGGGCTGAACGCGCGCGCGAGGAATTAGATAGTGTTTGTTCGACGGGCATCCGAAAGGCTGCTTTATTCTGCGGCCACCGTGCCCGCGGATGACAGTGTTGCCGGCGGCCAAACGGCGAAACTGTGTGAGAGCGAAAAAAATTATCTCGTTGCCATGACAAGCCGGTACATCATGGTCTTTCTGCACGAGCAATAACCTCGCTGGAGCTCTGCGCGTGTGGAGCATGAGGCGGCATGAGCCGTCTTTGCCGTGCTCACGGGTCGACGAGTCATCTGCCGGCGCCACTTGAAACCATAGTGAGAGAGACAAAGAGAGAGCGTGAAAAGCGAACTTTTATCGGCACTGCGCGAGGAGCGCGCTGTCCTCTCCTGAAGAGTATCATCTTACACCGTGGTCCAGAGAGATGAAGGGGGATCGGTGGCCGAGTAAACTAGCGCACATTAGCTCGGAGCACGTGGAGCGAAAGCTCGCGTTGCAGAATCCAGGGATCCTGGGTTCAATCCCCACCCCTGCCCGTTTCGATCTGGATAAGCATCGTACCGGCGTGCGGTCGTGAATCACTACTGCGTGGTACAGGCTAAAGACTCCAGGACAGCGGCTGTACTGCACTGGCTATATTGCTCGTCTGCTGCTGAGGGACAAGTCGCCAGTTGAGGCAGACTAACTGCAGGCAGTATAAACACACGCAATCACAAATGAAGCACGCACGCCAATGTATATCTTTCACAAGCTTGCTGTCTCTCGGTGCTTTTGAAGTAAGCACGAGCGATCGTAAGCCTGCCAAAGGTACATTAGAGTGCGTGATTCATTTGCTTGAGGCGCGTCAGTGTTGGTTGTTTCTATTAGTAACTCTCGTTAGTCTTGGGCATGAGCATAGTGATCCCGCAACTGCCCAGAACGGCAGTACAACCGGGAGCTCGCGCTATTACTTCAAAGCGTGCTCTATCATAATCATCATCGTCAACATACATGTACGTAACGCGTTACAAGTAACGAGTTACTTGTACCTAGTTACTATTTTCGGTAACGAGTAACGTATTTAGTTACTTTTTTAGAAAAGGAACGAGTAACGGTATTTAGTTACTTTGAAGGCCAAGTAACGAGTAACGGTATCTCGTTACTCTTGAGGAGTAACGTGTACAACACCGCTTAAAGGGCCTTGTTTTTATTCTAACCTGAGTATGCGTCTATTGTGACAAAGGCAGATGGGCAACCCGAAAAACAACTAACCAATATGACAGTACAGCAACGTATATCGCTGAACACGTCAGTCGAACGGTTCGACTGACGTGTCCAGCGATAAACGTTGCTGTACTGAACTCTACAGCTCGGAATGTCCTTCACCCAGCGAGCACAATCAGGTTCGTTGGTTGAACCTTCTAGAAACGGGTACGGACCGAATGTAAACCCGGAGGTTGCAAACACGGGGAGGCACATAACCCATTACCCGCTGTCCTCAATGAAGGCGCAGTTCTCGAAGATTCACCAGCTCTTCCTGAAGCACAACACTGCCGTTCCTTCGAGCGCGTCGGTAGAACGACTCTTCAGCGTCGCCGGAGATGTATTCTCAAGGAAGCGGGGAAACATAACTGATGAAAACTTCTACAGGCAGCTGCTGCTGAAGGGCAATGACTACTAAAAAGAAAACAATAAACCATGAAACAAAAACTGTGTGTATTTGGTCGTCAAAGTAACGTGGAAAGTAACTCGTTACTTTTGAGGTAACTCACGCGTTCCTTTTGAGAATCGGTAACGAGTAACGTATTTAGTTACTTTTTGAGCGAGTAACGAGTAACGGTATTTAGTTACTTTTTTTGGGTAACGTGTACATGTCTGATCGTCAACTTTAATATTCGAAAAGGGAAAGGACCTTGCGGTCTCTGGTTCCCTGAGTACGGCAGGGCTCCGTTGGCCGCCCAAGTTCGGCGGGCTCGCTCAACCATGTCACTGCTGGTCACCAAGCTTTGTGCCAGATAGGGCCGCCTCCCAGGAGGAGAAGGTGAGGAAAGGAAAGGGGGTGATACCCTCACCGGGGGGGGGGGGGAGAAATTTCAGATCTAGTGGTCCGCGCCACGACCGGCTTTATGGGCCTCCTGCGTTGCCCAGGTGGTGCTGCGAAAAGGCCTTGTTTTGGTAGTACAGACTTTAGCGTCTCAAACTGTCACGCATGCAGAAGCGTGCCAGCTCTGGTGCCGAGCGCGAGATCACGATGAAAATACAAAGAAACAACAAAAATTCTAACGCCGTCAAAGCTAAGACGCTAAGCGCGTGAGCCAAGAACAGCCGTTCCGCGCGTTCCAAAGTAGACATGACAAAGAAAAAGAAAAATTAAAGCGTCGCTTCACAGGTGTTTTGACGTCACCACCCAGAGATAAGAGACGCGTACCCTAGCGGAGGTGTCATGAATTTGGCACTTTTGATTGTCTTGCGGCGCTGAGTCTGGCCGATTTCTTGCGTCCAAAGGTGTTTTTTCATTCTTCAGCACAAGACAGAATTTAAAAAGCTCAACCAACGTGCCATAAGTAGTGCGATGCTCAATGAGGTGAGCTTGTACTACCCAAAAGGAGGGCGCTACAGTTTGTTCGAAGCTTCAGCGCAGGAGGCCTATAGGGGCGACCTGCTCACTCCGCGTGTCCCTATGGGAGCGCGCGGGCCAAGAAATATCACGTGAACGGCTTGGAGGGACCGAGTGTTCCGCTTGGCGCCGCCCTAGCTCAACACCAAAAGCGCGGCGGCCGCTATGGAAGGCAATGGGACCGTGTTGAAACAAGGTTGGTTTCGGATAATTTCTGTCGCATTTATAGGCAGGCGCCAATGCTAGCATATAGTGTGTTTAGAAGGTAAAATGAGTCACTATATCGTAGTATTCTCGAGCAGAATAGTTCGTATTGTGAGCTAAGCATCTATAGTGTGCATGTACGGGTGTACAGGATGGTGCATCCAGTCCGCCTGCTGGAGCCCACTCCCATGATCGGAATAAAATATCGAGTTAGATGCTCCGCAGGTGGGCCGTGACGCTCTTGGTGAATGTTCGAAGTGAGGCACTGTCGATTGGTGGTGAACTGGGTGAACTGGTGACTGGTGGGGCGACCTCCGAAGTTGCGCTGCACGGCGTGCGAAGGAGTTCTAGTGACGAAGCGTACGGGTTAAAAGGGGCTGCTGTCCACCAGTGCGAGTACGCCGCAGGGAGGAGGCAAAAAGAAGCGAGGAGTCCGGTAGCAGAAAAGTGGCTAGGAGCCGCGTGGTCGCTACTTAAGGACGATGTTAAAGCGGGTCCCTCCCGGCTGGACGGAGGAGGGGCAGTGCTCGATAGGATGGTGTTCGGGAGCCAAGTTGGAGCCATAATAAGGTAGGAAGCGCGACGTTGCACCGACTCGAGGGAGGCAACAAGTTGTCTGGTTGCCGAATCCCACTCTGAGCAGCAAAACTCCAGGATGGGCAACAGCAGTGCTGTGAACAGCAATCTGGGCACATCGCGACTGGCTCTTCTTGTGGACCGAATGACGAAGCCAAGGAGTCACCTTTCCCCGGACACGACGTTTTGGACGTAGCGATGGAACTCTAAATGCTGGTCGATGATGACACCCAGGAGGTGGATATGAACTGTACTTGGGATCTCCACTCGGTTCAGGAAAAGTGTTGGAGGGGTCGAAGTTTGGCGCGAGGCAGTAATCTGCATGGTAGCGCATTTGGTTTAAGTTTAGGGGAAGTTTGTTATCTTTTGACCAAAGAAGAATGCGATCTAAATCAGCTTGTAGCTCTTTACCGAACGTACAATCGCAATAACGACGAGAAAAGTCTTTAAAATACAGCCGATTATCGTCAAAACGTTCCCGGTCGGGGAGCGGACACACACAGATACACACGCGAAAGCGTCTGCTAGCGTGTTAAGCTACGGCGCCAGTAAACGCGGTGGCGGTTCAGCGAACTATACTTCATTTCACTTTATCTGCGAGCGAAGCCAAAGCTAGAAGCGCGAGACCAGCGCTTTTTGCGTTTCTCCCCAGCTCGCGCGCTCGAGCAAAGCCTGAACGCACGAAGCTTTCGTGCTCGCGCTTCCAGCTTTTCCTTCGCTCGCACATAAGGTGAAACGAAGTGTAGAGAAAGTACTAAATAATCAAAAGCAAATGCGGCGCGCTCGCGCTGCCTCGGGTGACCTGGTCGCCCCTATAAAGGCCGGTCGGGGGTCCGCGTTTGCTACACCTGTACCAGGGGCAGTACGACGCGGCCGCGGCAGGTAAAGCCCCTCTATCTGAGAAATAATTTGCGCCATTCATTGTTGTGGAACTGCTCGAGTCACGTGCCGTGCGCCACTTCTGGGAAGAACATGGCGTCTGAAATCTAGCTCAGTGCTGTACTTTTTCGCCATGATCTTCCCCAGGGCTGCACGTGGCACGTTGCCTCTTGCATCGACGCACCTTGCGCTACTTTTGCAACATGAAGGGGCTTTAGCAGTACGCAGCGGTAACGATCTTTTAAAGATTCATAAGGAGTTGTGTTTGAGAGCGTTTATGTGTGTTTGACTACGTTTCAGCTGCCGAAAAACCAGGACATTCCTGTCAATGTTATTAGAACAACTCAGTTCTGGAACTCCGCTCCGGGAGGTGGTCCCTTTGCGTGGCGCCTGTCAGAGGACGCGCGCTCCGCATTATACTCGCTATCATCATCATTGACGGCGCGGTTCTGGCCTTTTTTACGGATAACGGCAGCAGACAACTTTCAAATTGTTTCTGCTGCTGTTGGTAGTCACATTTTTACTTTTTACTGGCGAAAGGGCAAAAACTAACCCAAAACCATACTGAACCTCGAGAAGAGTCGGCACTCAAAAGCAGCCGCGGAGCAGTAGCAGACGAAAAGGCGTGGATAATCGCGCCGGCAGCGCCACCTAGCTGCAAAAAAATCGGACACGGTTTCGGACCCCTCCAATGTACAGCGTTTATGGGAAGTTCCATAACTGAGTTGATCTAGTAACGGTGATTGCTGTATCGTATGTAGCGTGCCAAGATACTCTTGCACGCTTCATACGAAGCATAGATGTGCAGGTACGTCGCTTACTTTTCTTGGCGCAGCGCAGTCAAACGCACTAAAACGCAACTGTGTGTATGGGCATTTAAGCACCCTATTATGCATGGCATTAATTCTTACTGTTCGTCAGAATCTAGTTTCGGCAGCACTTGCAAGCATCAATATTTTCCCCGTGTCATCAAGGAACGTGACCGCTTTCACTGATGTAACGCATAAAACCAAAATATTTGTTTGTAGGGAGGTTTTTCTTTATTTTTGCTCGTAAGAGCAGGTGCCAGAGAGGCATGTAGCCCGTACAATGAATGCCGGAGAGGCCCGTATAGGTGGTGATAATGATAATACAGTGCGATATAATGTGGGGCGCTCATAATATACTGTGACGCATCGTGAAGGAGGGGTATAAGTTGATCGCAGGTGTGTGGCAGCTTCGCGACAAAGTTGCGGAACCTCGGGTCGGTCACTAATGGGCACGTTAGTTATTATTTTTTTCGACGTTCAAAAAGTGCCAACCAACGGAGCCATCGATTGTAATTCAGTTGTGCGTATGTTTATACAGCGGGAAGTTAGTCAGCCCCGAGGCCGTCTGGTGTCTTCGTTGAAGATGAAAGCCAGTGCAGTATACCGCTACTTGTTTGACGTCTTTAACGTGCATCACGCAATAGCGATACATAGCAGCACGCCGGTACGATGCTCATCCAGATTGAAATGAACAGAGGCGGGAGATTGAATTTACGATCAGTGAGCTTTACAACGCGAGCTTTTGCTACACGCGCTAACGATCCCGGAGCAACCAGACATCGTGGTTGAATTCGTGCTCGAGAGAAAAACAGCAACAACAAAATCTCCAGTTTGAGGCATTTAGTACTAGTGTCGCCATCTCGTTTAACACGTTGGAAATAAAGTTAACAGGATAATTTGACTTACACAAATAAGCAACTACAAAATGATTTTGTTTTCTCGTCGTGGTCTTTGAATTAAGATTAGAGACACCCCTAGTACCTAAGGCCAAGCGTTTTGACTCGTTTGTCTTCTAAATTGTATTTTCAAAAATGCCTCAAAACGCGCTCAAAACAGTCAAAACGGTCATATTTCTGGATTTTATTAAGAATCTCGAGCGCTCTCAAGGAAGAATTCAAGGGCCGTATAACCTTCATTACGTCTTGATATTTAACCTCCAAAAAAATGAATACTCTTGTGCATTCCTGAAATTCAGGTTTGTGTAGCGACATTTGCTCATCGAGTGACGAGCGGTTGAAACCCCCTTAATCAGCTCGCTTTACTTGTCACTCATTCTTGTGTTCATTTATGCGACGAACCACCCAAGCGACGGTCGCAAAGGGGTGAGAATCTTTTATTTCTTCATGGCTGCCAGGAACATCCGAGGACCACCCGACGTTCACTTGTAAGAAATGGCTTATAAGCCGTGACAATTTTTATCACGCGTTTTAACATTGAACTTAAGTCCAAAAACCGAGACAACGTGGGCTGAACAAGTGATGATTTATAAGATTGAAAGAACACAAGCAACTATTTCACATCATTTTGAGCAGAAAACATGAGCACACGTACATCAGGCGAGGAAAAAGTTGTAATAGTTTACAGCACGGCATTGCAATAATGGTTACAATGTGCAGCGCATACATGGTTACATTATGCAGCGAATTATCCTCTAGAGGATAAACCATCTGAAACCCACACGCTCATAACAATACATTTGACCGACAGTTGCTTTCTGACAACCAGGTAAGTCTCGCCTGAGCTAGGTATTCGAAGGAAAAGACCCATGGCTCCACGGGGGCCGTATCTGGTTCACGCAGACATTCAGGGTGTTTTTTGTTTATTCTTTACAAAACTTTACATTTTTTACAAAAAAAGAATGTGTCGGATATGTGGATGCCGTCTTTCGTTATATCTGCAGGGCTCGGTGGACAATAAATGGGTGAATAACCCTTGGAAGGTTTATTAATTAACCAAAATGTGTTAGTTAACTTGTTTATTAACGGCTTTATTGGCCATAGTGCAATTTCTGTTTTAAAGGGAGTCATTATTAAAGGCTAACACAATTTCGATAATTCTCGAAAAGACAACGAGGTTCGCGAAATTCATCTTTAAAAGTTTGCCTTTCTTCGCATTATTCAGAAACCGCGTGATGATAATGATACGCAAAATAGTGACGTAGCCGTCTTGAGGTTTTCTTGGTATACCACGTAGTCGTTTTGAGGTATATTTGGCATAACACATCAGGTAAGTTATCAAAATAAAAGAACACCTCCCTTTCGATGCCGATCTTGTTAGACTTCGGCTCAAGGGCAGTCTCCAAATAAGCAACACCGTCGAAGTTGCTGAACTTGTGAAGAGGCCAGTAGGGAGATAGCACATTCAGGGAGCCGAGTGCGTTACGGTCGATGCCTTGTGGGATCGCGGCAGGAGCTTCGCTGTTCACCACTGGTGACAACGTGTCAGTTTCCCAAGCGAGCACCGAACGCTTTGCAACGATGAGCTCTGATGGATTTGCTTTCCGCTTCTTTTTTCCTGTCATATTACGGGATGGTCATAATTTAGGTTTTGGGGTACACTTGGCAGCAGAGTCGGTACCGCGTCTGGCGTAAGCGCTGGGTGTTCACGAGGGATCCTCACTTCTTTTCCGCCGATAATGTGGACGTAGTCTCAAAGGATGAAGCGGGGATCGAAGTGCAGCTCGCAGACAGCGCTTGTTTCTTCCAAGACGCTTGTCCGATCGCTGCAGATTCTTCTCCCAAAGATCTCTTTTGGCTCCGTCCTTTGGATCGCCGAAAAGGGACGCCGTTTGTACTGCTTTCGCTCAGATAAGGCCTGTTTTGCAGCCAGGTGCAGACCGAGAGTTCTGTCGCTGTTTCGCCGACGGCATTTCGGCACTACCCTTTCGCGTTCACTATCCGCAAAATCAGGACACAAGATTCGAAGCATATTACGATCGAACACACGGAACTATGAACTCGTGGTCCCGACACGCGCACCGCTTTAAGTGAAAAACACACGGAACTATTGGCGACGTGAGCGATCGAAAGCGTCGCTGTGGTCGGCCTGCCACGATTGGCCGATTGCTGGGTACGACGTCAGCAAAGGTTTTCTCATCGACGGAATTAAGAGGAATATACGAAATTCAATTTTGACGGTGTAGGCAAAGTTGGCTTCAGAGTGCTATGATTTCAAGCTTCCAACATGATCATTAGAAACACCATCGAACTTGTCGTTCGCATGGTCATGACATCACGAGAGAGAACCACACGAGGGCGCCACCTTAACATCTCGCCGCTAATACTCTGTTTCACCTTGTGTAGTACCGCAGGAAATGCTACAAGCGCGAGCTCCTTGCTCTATAGGCACATCCCCGCGGCACAAGCTCTCGTGCACCAAGGGCAGCTGCCAAAGCTATGAGCTCGCGCTTCTAGCCTTCGGTGCGGTACAAGATAAGGTGAAACAGAGTGTATAAAATCGAGGTACCGACACGTGCACCGCTCAAAGTGAAGAAAAAAAGGCGGGCTGCGCGAGTTTTTCCGGATAACTTGACTACAGCGCCGCCACGAACTGTGAATACACGCGCCCTCACGAGCTGCCGTTGCCGAGTCGCTCCGGTCCCAACACTACCCAAATATTAGCGGCGAGATGTTTTGGTGGCGCCCTCCTATGGCTCCCCTTTGTGACGTCATTACCTTGCAAACAACAAGTTCGATGGTCTTTGTTATTAGCATGGTTGAAGCTCAAAATCATTGCGCTCTCAAAGGAACACTGCCAACACCGTCAAAATTAAAGTTCTTTCATTCCTCTTATTTCCGTCGATGATAAATCCCCTTTCCGACGTCAGAGTCAGCGTTTGGCCAATCGTGGAAGGCCGACCACAGCGACGCTTTCGTTCGCGCACGGGGCTAATTTTAGTACACTGTAACTTTAGTTCACAGGAGGCAGGTGGCAATACGCAAGACGGCACGTGCTGTCTTATGCTTTGCGCGTGCAGAGCACAAGCGAGATTGTTGCACGTGGAAAAAGATTATAGTTTCCTAAAAACATCGCGGTAGCGGTGGGGTTATGGCCTGTTCAAGGCCTGTTCACACATGCAGCGGAGCGCTACAAGCAGAGCGCTAACCTCGCGCTAAGCGCGTGCTGACCGGAGCGTTCACCAGCTTTGCATCGCACCGCCAAAACTGTTGCTCGTGGCAGGCGATAAGTAACTGACGGCACGCGAGGAGCGCTACATCAGCGCTTCGCTCCATGTGAGAACCGGCCTTCACACATACAGCGGAGCGCTAAGTTAGCGCTACGTGAGCGCTCCAAGGAGCGCTCATGTGGCGCTTCTGGCGCGTGACTTAATTCTAATATAGCGCGCGATTAGCGCTTTGTTAGCGCTTCAGTAGCGCTCTGTTAGCGCTTCAGTAGCGCCTTGTTAGCGCTCCTTGTACCGCGGTGCTGCGAATAAGCGCGTGCACTGCGGTTCCAGCTCCTGTGGTTGGGTGTGCATCAGCGGCACCATGGCGGACATGTGGAAAGCTGAAATAGAACTGCAACAAATGCTCCTACATACGCGATTAGTGCATATGTGTGTGGACGGCTTAACGCCCAGAAGAGCCTTCTGGGTGAGCGAAATCTTCCGCCACCGAGATACCAACGGGTACCCGGCGAACCTTGTTCCTAGTCTGAGGACCGAGACACAGAGCTCTTTCGAAGGCGATTATTTTTAGCTGAGTGTCTTTGAAACCGGGGACATGCATATCAAATAGAAAGCGATGAGGTCGTACCCAATCAATTAGTCGCTCAGAGTTCATGACTCTGGACCGCCTGCCCGACCCTTTGCTTGGAGAGCGGCTCTTTTACTTCCTCTTCTTTCAATGCCAAAAGAAAAACAACAACAAAGGAATTGCTGTGCACGCGCTGTTCCGCAGCTGCAAGCATGGCACAGGGAGCGTGAGAGCGCTAAAAAAGCGCTTGTGTAGCGCTAACAGAGTGCTAACAAAGCGCTTCTGAAGCGCTAACAGAGCGCTAACAAAGCGCTTCTGTAGCGCTAACAGTGCGCTACTGAAGCGCTAACCGAGCGCTACATCACGCGCTAGGAAGCGCCACATGAGCGCTCCTTGGAGCGCTAACGTAGCGCTTCGCTGCATGTGTGAACCGGCCTTTAGAGTGCCTCAATGTCCTTCTGTTTAGGGTGATGCCATCGTTTGTAGTACCCGATGCCGACAGCACGCGCTCACAGGAAAAATACAAAGAAATCGCAGGAAACAAAATGTCGCCGTAGCACAGTCAGCGCCACGAGCGCGTACAGGGACACGCTGTTTCACGCGCTTCAGAACAAAACATAAAATAAGTGTTAGAAACAAAATGGCCAGATGTCATCACCCCAAGCAAAGCGCACATGAAGGCACCCTAGGTGGGGTAGCTACACTGGCTGGTGGAAGCCGTATTCATAGAAAGTTTTATCCACGACCGGCTTTATAGGGGCGACCAGGTCACCCGAGGCAGCGCGAGCGCTCCGTATTTGCTTTTGCTTATTTAGTACTTTCTCTAGTTCGCTGAACCGCCACCGCGTTTACTGGCGCCGTAGCTCACCACACTAGCAGACGCTTTCGCGTGTGTATCTATGTGTGTCCGCTCCCCGACCGGCGACGTTTTGACGATAATCGGCTGTATTTTAAAGACTTTTCGTGTCGTTATTGCGATCGTACGTTCGGTAAAGAGTTACAAGCTGATCTAGATCGCATTCTTCTTTGGTCAAAAAATAACAAACTTCACCTGAACTTGAACCAAATGCGCTACCATGCACATCACTGCCTCGCGCCAACCTTCGACCCCTCCAACACTTTTCCTGAACCGAGTGGAGATCCCAAGTACAGCGCATATCCACCTCCTAGGTGTCATCATCGACCAGCATTTAGATTTCAATCGCTACGTCCAAAACGTCGGGTCCGCGGAAAGGTGACTCCTTGGCTTTGTCATTTGGTCCACAAGAAGAGCCAGTCGCGAAATGCCCAAATTGCTGTTCACAGCACTGCTGTTGCCCATCTTGGAGGTTTGCTGCTCGGTGTGGGATTCGGCAACCAGACAACTTGTTGCCTCCCTCGAGTCGGTGCAACGTCGCGCTTCCTACCTTATTATGGCTCCAACTTGGCCCCCGAACACCATCCTATCGAGCACTGCCCCTCCTCCGTCCAGTCGGCAGGAACCCGCTTTAACATCGTCCTTAAGTAGCGACCACGCGGCTCCTAGCCACTTTTCTGCTACCGGACTCTTCGCTTCATTTTGCCTCCTCCCTGCGGTGTACTCGCAGTGGTGGACCGCAGCCCCTTTTAACCCATACGCTTCGTCACTAGAGTTCCTTCGCACCCCGTGCAGTGCAACTTCGGAGGTCCCCCCGCCAGTCACCAGTTCACCACCAATCGACAGTGTCTCACTTCGAACATTCACCAAGAGCGTCACGGCCCACCTGCGGAGCATCTAACTTGATATTTTATTCCGATCACGGGAGTGGGCTCCAGCAGGCGGACTGGATGCATCATCCTGTACACCCGTACATGCACACTATAGATGCTTAGCTCACAATACTAACTATTCTACTCGAGAAAACTATGATATAGTGACTCATTTTACCCTATTCTCAACTCACTATATGCTAGCATTGGCGCCTGCCTATTAAATGCGACAGACATTATCTGAAACCAACCTTGTTTCAACACGGTCCCATTGCCTTCCATAGCGGCCACCGCGCTTTTGGTGTTGAGCTAGGGCGGCGCCAAGCGGAACACTCGGTCCCTCCAAGCCGTTGACGTGATATGTCTTGGCCCGCACGCTCCCATAGGGACACGCGGAGTGAGCAGGTCGCCCCTATAAAGCCGGTATTGGTTTTATCATTCATTGGAAAGCTTAGGCGACAAATCAGGAGGTGCCTTTGGCCAAAAGCAGTATTATCCCACCGCTGAGAGAAAAATGTTTGATAGTTTTTTCGTTGTTGCAGCTCTTTCAGCTTCGGGCCGTTCACTGCCTTTGTTTTTATTTTGTTCTTAATAATAATAATAATATCTTTATTTCCATCAATCTTGATGGGGGAGCCCGAAGAAAAAAGCTGCGATATGCAGCTTGACTGGTCCTCGGTCCCCTTACAGTGGTCAACGGCAAGCATCAAAGAAACAAAGATGAAAATCACATCATGTAGCAGCTGAAGGTATTGTTAACAGAAAAAGAAAAGAAAACAAATAACGTGCTATGAGAAGAATGCATCATGTACAAAAATATCCACGCAAGTCTTTGAAAGTCAAGTTTTCGAGGAAAACATTACTAGCGCAAAAAGTATTTAACAAATTTGGAAGAGTAAATTGGAGCATCTGAGAGCCATAGTTCGTTCGCTGAGTAACCATCCTCCACTTCTCCGCGTGACGAGTAGAATACACTGGTGAATTTTCCTCCAACAATGCAAGATTTTCTAAGAAACGTGTGCCCTTTATTCTTTCACTCTTAAAACTGATACAAAGTCGATATAAATACAATTTGTGAACATCAATTATCCTATAGGTTTTAAATAATTCAGCAGTGTGAAAATCAAAAGGTACATTACCTATACCTCTGAGTATTTTCTTTTGTAGTATGAACAATTTTTCAATATTAGTTAATGTTGATGTACCCCAAACGAGGTAGCAGTAGGCTAAGTGGGAGTAAAACAAGGAGTTATAGATCAAGAGTTTCACATTCGTTGGCAATATGTAACGGTAGCGATTCACAATTCCTACCACGCGAGCTAATTTTGGAATAATATAGTTTATATGGCTATCCCAGGACATATTTTCACTAAAAAATACTCCGAGAGTTTTAAAACAACTGACTATTTCAATTCGAGACGAATTAAAACAGAGAAGCTTAGACACCACCACAGGTTTATTTTTTGGACGAAAAATAACAGCTTTTGTTTTACTACTATTTACTGTCAACGAGTTACTATCACCCCAAGATTTAATTCTAGACAAAGTTAAGTTAGCCATATCGATTAGCTCATCAGCGGTTTCGGAGGAAAAAAATATGCTTGCATCATCAGCATACATTACAAATTTTGCCTCCTTATTGACGTTAATTATATCATTTATGTACATGTTAAAAAGGAATGGCCCTAGCACACTACCCTGTGGAACGCCTGACGTAATAGGCTTAATAGTGGAGGAATTACCATTGATGGATACATATTGCTGTCGATGCTCTAGATAAGATTGCAGAAGTAATAGCGCCTGCCCACGGATACCGTAAACTTCAAGTTTTTTAAATAGGACCTTATGACTAATACAGTCGAACGCCTTGGTAAAGTCTAAAAACACTCCGAGAACCAAGTTTTTCTCTTCAAAGTTTTTTAATATAAATTCTTTTTGACTAAGTAAGGCTGTTTCAGTTGAGCAATTATTTCTAAAACCAAACTGCGAAGAAGTAACAAGGTCATGTTTATTTGAAAAGTCCACCAGACGGCGATGAATTATTTTTTCTAGCGCTTTAGAAAAAACGGGCAGTATAGAAATGGGCCTGTAGTTCCCCAACTCATTCTTATCACCTTTTTTATACAGAACGGTTACTTTCGCTACTTGCATCCTTCTTGGAAATACACCAGACGCTAAGGAGAGATTAAAAATATGATTTAAAACAGGGGCAATTATATCAACAACATACTTAATTGGACGTATCTGCATACCATCAGCGTCGCAGCTACTACTATTTTTTAAGTGCATAATCACGTTAATTATTTCTGAGGCAGTAGTTGGTTCCAAAAAAATTGAGCTACAGCTTCTATGGCACATGTATCTGCAAGCGTCGGTACCATCGGTATGGACAGCTATATTTACAAAATGGTCGTTAAACAGATTAGGAAGCTGTTCAACGGTTAATGTAACTCCGTTATACACTAACGTTTCAATGGCAGTTGACGAAGGAGCACCTTTCACCAAAGAACCTATGTGCTTCCACATTACGTCAGTGCGTCCATTCGCGGAAGAAAAAAGAGAGGAGTAATAACTTTTTTTTGCATTTCTTAGGTCTTTAGTTAAGCAGTTACGATAGGTTTTGAATGTTTTAAGTGCATCGGGGTCACGCGTTTTAAGAAAGCGTTTATAAAGTATGTCTTTCTTACGAATTTTACGAACTAAATCGAAAGTTACCCACGGTTTACGGATCTTTTTTGATATATTCTTAATTTTATATGGGAAGTGATGCTTATATAGCTTAAGAATTTGCTCAAGAAATACGTTATAAGCACCATCGGCAGTATCTTCGAAAAGAATTGTATTCCAAATGGTAGATGCGATGTCCCGTCTAAAGGCCTCGAGGCTGTTTATATCTATATTTTGGAAAACAATTGGTTGATTCTCTACCGTCTTTCGAGACACATGAACTTTAACGCATATAAATATTGGAAGATGGTCACTCAGGTTACAACTAAGTACTCCGCTCCTTATTTGATCTATATGAAAGTTCGTAATAAATAAGTCTAAAACAGTTGTGGAGTGTAAAGTGACTCTTGTGGGGTTTGTAATTGTATTGACACACCCATTCATACTAATAAGACTCTCCATTTCTCTCTGCGAGACACTATCCGAAAACATGTCGATATTAAAATCACCGCCGCAAATGACGTTATAGTGATTTTCATTTACATACTCCAAAAATATTTCAAAAAATTCAAAAAAGGCAGAAACATTACCATCTGGTGGGCGGTAGAAAACAGCAAAAATATTCCGATTATTTTGTAGACATAACACCTCGACATCTTTCGTGATAAATGAATAGTCACTCAAAAGATTACAATCGATACCGTCTTTAACCAGAACAGCCAATCCTCCCCCGCGTTTCGAAGTGCGATTTAAAACATACGTGTCATATGACGGTAAGCGGAAAACATCTGAATGATCAGTATACCAGGTCTCAGTAAACATGACTACATCAAAGAGAGCACCGAACTGATCGAAGAGTAATTCAAGGTCAGTCGTTTTATTCACTGCTGACTGCGTATTTAAACAGAAGCACTTTAAATGAGAATTGCATTCTAGATCAAGTTTACGTTTTAGTTCACTCGGAAGTAATGGAGTTGCAGTTTCCATAAAAACAAAATAGAAACAAATTTAGAAACAATTCTAAAAGAAAGACAGCACTACTTATTCTAGCCTCAACAGATCGTCTTCGCTTCTTACGACAATAGCACGTTCGCGATCTTGTTTTCGTACTAGAACGCTTCCGTTCCGATGCCAGACATAACGAAAACCAGTCCTTTTGGCCCACTCTTTTGCCGCCAAAAAGAGCGCTCTGTTTTGCTTCGTCATGTTTTCCACGATAAAAACTTTAGGCTCTGTCCCCAACAATTTTTTCCTGTTATTCAACCACTGCTCCCTCGTGGATTGCCTGGTGAACCGGACAATTACACCAGGCACATTGTCGGGCTTTGCGGGTAATCTGTGAAGAGCAACGATATCGCTCTCCGATAGCGGTGGAAGTTGTAGTCTGGACGCTACCCGATTTATCTTGTCAAGCAAGTTCTCGTTCTCCGTTTTAGCGATGCCGTGAACCTCCAGATTTAACTTCCTGCTTTGCCACTCAAGATTGTTCACTTCTTGCCTCAATCGGTCGATTTCGCTAGCCTCACTCACTTTTTCCACAGCTTCCATGCGCTTACTCAGTTCTTTGATTTCTTTATCATGCTGAGCCTGCCTTTTAGGACGTCATCGTACTTGTCAGAGACTTCTTGAATTTTTTTTTCAATGCTGTCTACGGTCGCTTTTAGGGGTATTAGGCTGTCTAGCTTGCGGTTGATATCCGCAAGCAAGCTTGCTACATCAAGCTTGACTGGCTGGCTCCCCTTTGTTCTCCCCGGTTTGCAAGCAGGGCACCGCCAGGCCTTTTTGTAACTCTCGCCTTTTGACTTAAAGGTCGTCTCAGCTACACCAGAACAGTCGCCCAAGTGAAAATAATCGCCACATTCCGAGCAACATAGAACATTTTCATTGTCGCGGAAGGCTATACCACAACCGGAACAACCATTAGCTTTATCGTCGGACATATTAGTCACAGGGCAAAAATTCAAGACAAGCTGGTGTTTGGCAGCAGCAGCAGCAGCGGCGGCAGTCACCTACAGAAAATATAAAAATACAAAACTAACCTGAAAGTAGCACAGGCAAGAGTTAGCCGTCAGCGTGCTACCATCGCCGCTGCCGCTGCCAAAGTGGCGTCTGGTGTCTTCGAGCAGTTCTTTTACAGCAGACCTGGGGCGGCGCTGCCGCAGCCTTCAAAGATGTTCGACGGGGGCACGTGGCGATGACGTTGAGTTGTACGTAACGTGCGATGACTTGCCACGTTGAGTTATCGGAACAGGTCCGAAATCGAAGGCTTTCAGCTTCTAGTCCCACACCGGCTTAATTAAGCTGATTGCGCGTTCCGTTTCCTTCTACCAGAATACATTATTAGCTGCACTTTCATCCGGATAAGTTTGCCGATTAACCAAGCTAGAGTAACTGTGAAGGTTTTTAATACATGATAATTGTTTTCTGTTTTATAAGCAGAAACGTCCAATAACAAAACGAGACTGACTTTGAGTAAATTAAGAGTATGGTTCTAATTTAATCTTGAATTACTAATGCAACGTAAAATGCTTTATGTCGCCACAGTTAAAAAAGCAATCAAAGGCTAAATGGCGTAGAAAGTCGGGCACGGGTGCTGAAGGCACCGAATCATTGTGACTTCGCTGCGGTCGGTTTGTTTAGCCGATCATAGCGGACATGCGGCAATATTACGAATAACGTGACGCTGCGATTTTGACGTTCTTTGTTTTTGACCCCGTCAGCTCGTAGCGTCGGCTGCACTGTCACTTGGGTTGAAACTCAAACGATTGAGGTGAAGCTCAGACAATTTATGCAACCGAATTAGGCGAAGCTTCGAATACAGTCTCTACTTACCCATGTTTGAGCTCGCAGGTGTCGTGAAATAAGCAGACGAGGAAGCTGTAAGGTAACATCTCAGATTAGGGAAGTGTACAAAGAACGCTGAGTGAGTTACGATACACATGCGCCCACACTGATGGCCACAGGGGGGTGAGTAACTCAAACAAGAAACTGGACGTCAGCGAAATAAATTCTAAGTCAATGCGGAACGAACCGGAGTGCCCACCTTCAAATCCAGTGGTCGTCGAATGGAACGATGAGCGCGTGCGAGCGTGACAGCAGTGACGATCCAGGCGGTAAAAGAGCGAGCTTCTTCGTTTTTTTCTTGTATACTTCGTCTCACCCTAGTATGGACTATTGTTAGCCGCGCGTGCTAAAAGCGCGAGCTAGTCGCTTTGAATGAAGCCGCGGCGGCTGCACGAGCGCTCGTGCAGCATGTGCTCTAGTCAAGGCAGTCAAGGCTGGCCGCTCGCGCTAGCACAGCCTTCGCGGTTAGTCCATGCTAGGGTGAGACGAAGTATAGGGGCTCGTGACCTGATGCAAACTGTTCATAGAGTCACAGCCTCTTGTTAGCGGCGAGATATTTTTGTTGCGCCCTCCTATGGTTCCCTATCCTGAAGTAATTACATTGCAAACAAGTTTGATGGTGTTTGTTTTAGCATGGCGGAAGCTTGAAATCATTGCGCTTTGAAACCAACACTGCAAACACTGTCGAAAATGAAGTTCTTACATTACTGTTATTTTTGACCACGAAAAATCCTCTGCTGACGCCATAGTCAGCTCTCGACCTATCCGATCGTGGAAGGTCGACCAGAGAGACACTTTCGACCGCGCACTTCGCCAAAAGTAAAAGTTGGAACTACACTCCCTTCACCCTTGAACTGAAACTAGAAGCTCTGTCTTCGGCGTGATCTCCCTGCCCTTGCTAACACAACTGTGAACGCCCACACACGTGCACCCAGAGCACTGCCGTAGCCAGCGAGATCGCGCTGAAGGCGGAGCTTCTGGGCCCGTTTGCTCGAAGCTGGTTAACTAGCCGCGGTTAACCGGATTTCCCTACGAGGGGGAATTTTAAATCATGTGACCGGCAGAGTAAGGGCGGCGGGGAAACATGGCGGTGCCCCGGTGAGTGAGCGCCGCTCGCTTTGGAATACGTCGTTGTAGCTGCAATATTGGGCGCGTTTGTCAGCAATGAATGGTGCAGGAGGCTTTCGCTTTGCCTTACCTCACTTAAAACGCAAAGCATGGGCAATGACCTTGCCGCATTCTTTAGATAGTCTTTCGATTCTGGCCGTTCCTAAGCCTAAATGAACGCGATAGTTGTCGGCATGGCAACGTCTTTGAAAAGTGGATTGCCTTGACTCAATCGGCCGGGTAGTGATGGCACACAAAAGCAGACAGCGTCGCCATAGACCTTTTGCTAAATTTTCCAAGCACCGGGGTGCATGCTACGAGTGTAGTTACACGCGCTGCGCTTGCTGGCGTCAACAGTAGTCAGTATTCTAAAGCAAAAAGCCTACAACAAATTTCGCCGTGCACGCGCGTTCGTCAAAGATTTATTATGATTATTTACTTCGAATATTTTATAAGTGGAAGGCCAGCGCGCGCCGATCGTTGAATGACACTTCCTGTGTTCTCCTCGATGTTAGGGTAATTTACTAATAGGTCAATTTTCACTGGAGCCGAATTACAGGCTTTTCAATTTATGATGGTGTTATATACAGTTCTTACATGCTGGCCAACCATGCTGCCGGTGTAACGCCCGCATTTCACTGCTCACTTCTTTCTCATTGTTTCTAGGACTGAACTTCGTCGTCCCCTTTTGAGGTTGGAAGGAAATTTCAACGAGGCTTGTCTTCACTTCAGACAGCCAAATATTTATAAATTTTCCATACACGGGTTAATTTAGTTTTACATTACCGATTATCTGTACCACGAGCAATAAAAATTTTTTCTTGAGCCCAAATGTATGCCGCGCTGCGTCGCGAAAACACGGTAGCGCGCATTTTTGGGTCCCCCCCTTTCGACGACCTTTCCACGGAAGCCACTTATATTCGCTACAGCCAGGAGGTGACACCAGCTACAACCGCATAATAAAAGACGGAACTATCGCTCATCCAGCCCTCATGAAACTTGGCTAGGTACTTTTAGGTACCTAGTAGGGAAGGGTGGTTAACTTTTAACCGCGGTTAAAGTTAACCGGCTCCAAGCAAAGGGGCCCTGGTCTCAGCTTAAAGGAGCTGTGCAACGATATTCAATTGGAATGTTTTTCACTTTACACGAGCTTACTGGCACTAGTGGGACTCAAGGATACTCGCATGCAATGCCACTGGCCAAGAAACTCCTTTGTTGCGGTGTAATTTCAAGGACAAAAGCGATCATTTTCATTCAATCTCTCTCTTGCAAAATTCGATGACGTAACGCGGGGATCGCAGTACACCCGTATGACGATATTTGAATGCGGTTCATAGATTGGACCCGAGCATTGCGTGGGCACTCGATTTAGGCTCGTGATAATTGATAGCTCGAGAAGCATTCGAGTAGTGGCCCGTGTCCAATCGCTGCAACGACGACAATAGCCGAGCCATAACAATGTCTGGAACTCAGCGCGTGTCCTGTGCTTTGCCAACCCCAGCGCGTGGCTATGATCAACATTGGCGGCATATAATCGGCTCCAGATCACGTGGCCGCTTGTTCTGGCTGCGAGTTGAGGGCGTGAACGCTGCTCGTTGTTTTTTAATTTTTTTCTGGGACTTCTAATGCGTCGGGTGAAAAACGAAGGCGTGTTTCATAGGTCATTAACGTCAGGGATCCGTTCTAAGCGGTATTTGCGCAAAGTAAAAAAATTGTTGCATAGCCCCTTTAAGTGCACAGGGTAATTCCTATACTCGCCATGTGTTTTAGGCCATATTCAGGAACATTTCGCGCAGTAGCTATTACGAGTATGCCTGTCACACACACACACACACACACACACACACACACACACACACACACACACACACACACACACACACACACACACACACACACACACACACACACACACACACACACACACACACACACACACACACGCACGCACACACGCACACACGCGCGCACACACACACACACACACACACACACACACATACACGCACGCACGCACGCACGCACACACGCACGCACACGCACATATATATATATATATATATATATTGTAAGAAAGACAAGTAGAGAAGCAACGGGACGCGAGTCGTACCCTAACCAGAACTGAAAAAAATTACTGTTACCGGTCAAACGTGCTTGACAATAGTATGGGCCATCGGACGATTCAGACCCGATTTGTACGGTCGTCCGTTCTCGATTGTCACGGGCCATCATGCCCTATGTTGGATATCCTCAATGAGAAACTTATCTGGACGTCTAGTCAGGTGAATCCTCCGCCTACAAGAATACCAGTTCACTATCGTTTACAGAAGTCAAAAGAAACACCTCGATATCGACGGACTGTCTCGTTGCCCTCTTCCACTGAGTTCCCGCACCCACGACATCGACGACGATTTGCCTAACGTCAGTTCCCTAACACCAAGAAATCTCATCTCTGCCCAAACAGAAGATCCTTGCAGTGCTAAGATAATTCGTACCCTCACTAGCCCAGTTCAAGACGCCAAGTTCCGCCGTATAATACACAACTTTGTCCTCCTCAATGGTCTCCTCTACAAACGCAGTTACCTCCTTGACGGCGCGGGGAACCTACTTGTAATCCCTTAACAGTCAGGAGATACCGTCCTCGCAACTTTCCATGACCATCCCACAGCGGGTCACCTGGGCACTTACAAGACCTACGCCCGCCTCCGGTCCCGTTAATTCTGGCCAGGCATGTATCGGACGACCGAGTATTATGTGCAATCGTGCGTTCCTTAAGGTGTAACCACACGACGGACCAAATTGCTGCTTTGGTCCGCGGGCCGCGCAGCACGTGATCTTACGTCACCGGTATTTGAGGTCCGCCGGCGGTCCGCGGCCCGCGCTTCTGAGAAATGCCAAGCGACTTTTGTTGCCCGGACCTTGGCGGCGGACCGCGGCGTTTTTAGCATAATTGAAGCGCTAAGTCTGGCAACAAGCTGACTTTTATTTATTTGAAAATACTGTCAGCCCTCTCTTGAGGGCCATTACAGGGAGAATTTCGATTACAATAAAAAACACACAAAAATCGCCAAGCCTAGAGGGGAAAAAAAGCCAGCAGACACAACTCTTTGAAAGGAAAAAGGCATTCCACCTAGTATAGAAAATAAAAGAGACACATTGCAGTATACACTCTTAAAATGGCCTGTTTGTGCTCCTATTGGTTTAACAGCTGTGCGATGGAGTGCTCGAAGGAAGACACCGTCTCGATATTAACAATCTCGCTGGGCAATAGATTCCAGGCTTCAATTGTTCTAACAAAAAATGACTGTTTAAACGCATCTATTCTACTTTTGTATGTCTGACATGTTTTTGTATGATTTAGTCTACATGATCGCTTTGTGCTTGAAGGGAGAACATATTTGCTTGAGCTTAGATTCAGTTTGTCGTTAATTATTAGGAAAAGCAATTTTAAGCGTGCAATTTCTCGCCTCATGTGCAAGGGTTCTAGATTGCTATCTCTGAGCATTTGTGTTGGGGATGCCGTCTGTCGATAGTTAGAGTGAATAAAACGCGCCGCTTGTCGTTGTACCTTTTCCAGGCGGTCAATGTCTTTTTTTGTGTAGGGGTCCCACACGACACTACCATATTCCAAGATGGGCCTAACGTATGTTTTATAAGCTATTGTTTTTATCTCCTTTGTTGCGTGTTTTAATTTATGTCTAAGGAAACAAAGCTTTTTATGTGCCGATGAACAGATAATGTCAATGTGTTTGGTCCAAGTTAAGTCCTTCGTGAAAGTAACGCCGAGGTACTTAAAGCTTTCTACACTGCTTAGTTCTGTATTTCCAATGCAGTATTGAAATGGAAGTGTGCTCCGTTTTTTAGTTATGTGACAATATACAGACTTAGTGAAGTTTATTTTCATGTCCCAATTGTCGCACCATTCTTTTATATGATCCAGATAGTCATTTAGTGCTGTTTGTTGATCCGGGGATTTAATTGCTGAATAAATAATGCAATCATCTGCAAAGAGCCTGATATGAATATTTGGTGGTGTTCCGAGTGCTATGTCGTTTATATACAACAAAAACAGTAAGGGTCCCAAAACAGAACCTTGGGGCACACCTGAATAAACTGGAAGGGAATCTGAGACATGGCCGTTAATTTCAACACTTTGGCTTCGATTATTTAAGTAAGAATTTATCCAATTGACAATCGTTGGCTCTATTCCGAAAGTTTTGAGTTTTGACAAAAGCTTCCTGTGGGGCACCCGATCAAAAGCTTTCGAAAAGTCTATACAAATCACATCAAGTTGTTGTTTATCATTTAATGCGGATGCCATGTCATGAGTTGCTTCAACCAGCTGTGTTATTGTTGACAGTCCAGAACGGAACCCATGTTGTTTGGAATAAAGCAGCTTATTGGTATCGAGGTAATGTAGTATGTGTTTGGCTATTATATGTTCCATGACTTTGCATGCTACAGATGTTAAGGAAATCGGCCTGTAATTATCTATGGTCAGCTTGTCTCCTGCTTTAAAGATTGGGACAACTCGTGCACAACGCCAATCCAAAGGAAGCTGTGATGACTGCAATGAAGTTACAAATAAGCAATGCAGGTAAAACGACATCCATTCGGCGTATCTCTTCAGAAACATATTAGGTATCTTATCGGGACCAGACGCTTTTTTTGTGTCGAGGTCTAACAACTTCGATAGGATTCCTTCTTTTGTTATTATCAATTCGGGCATGGTGGGTACGGTATCACACCCTTGATCAATTCCTGTCCTTGCATGTATATCACTCCCATTGCGCACGTTTTGATCCGTCATTCTTTGCTCAGTGTTTTCATGATTTTCTTGCTGTGTCTCGCGTGTGAATACCGACTGAAAGAACAGATTGAAGCTATCTGCAAGTACGCTGGTGTCTGTTATTACCTTTCCGTCCAAAGTAATTTGTTCTATGTTTCCTTTCTTTGGATTTAGGTGTCGCCAAAATTTTTGGGGGTTATTTTTTAGAAAGTTGTGGAGCGTTACCGAATAGTAATTTTGTTTAGAAGCTTTCACCATTTCTTTAAGTTGTTGACTTAGTTGTCTCATATTAACACTCGAGCCGTTCTTTTTTCTGCACCTTTTCAATCTGCGTTTAATGTGTATTATATTTCTGGTGATCCACGGATTATTCCTTTTCGTTTTCTTTATTCTGTTAGGAATGTATTTATTAATGCAATAAAAAACTGTCTCCTTGAAGCAATTCCATGCACTCTGAACATCACCACTGTGACACAACAATTCAAACGAGTTAAACGAAATTTCTAAATGATCAATAATGCTTGTGTCATCAGCACTTTCAAAGTCTTTGTACGTGAGCCTACACGGTACAGAAGTCACAACTGTTTTTCCACAATTTATAGACAATAAAACCATCTTATGGTCAGAAATTCCGTCAACCACAGATACCTCATATTCACTAATGTTATCACTTACAAAAATTAGATCCAGCACTGATTGAGCTGTATCGGTTACTCTAGTGAAATCCTTAACTACTTGGGTAATACTGTGGCTGAAGGCAATCTCTAGCATTTTTTCGGCGTTCACTTTGTCCACGCTTCCAGAATGCAAAAGTTCCCAGTTAACATGAGGCAAATTAAAATCACCTGCCAAGATTACCCTCGTATTATCATTAACATATTTATGTAGAGCAACATCCAAATCTTCAAGAAACTTAACAGGGCTGTTCGGGGCACGGTAGGCTGCGACTACAAGAAAAGATAAATTATCATACTTTATTTTACAAAAAAGCATCTCATCCAAACATTGGTCCAAGATTACACATTGCATATTAACCTTAACAGCGATGGCAACGCCTCCTCCACGAGAAACCCTATCTTTTCTTATTAATTTGTAATTAGGGGGAATGACACAGTCACTCGTTACATCCGATGTAAGCCATGTTTCTGTTATAATGACAATATGTGGGGAGTGACACAGCAGTATGCTTTCGAGGTCAGCGACTTTATTCAGAACACTTCGTGCGTTTAGATTAATTACTCTTAATTCGGCTGGTACATCTACTTCGTTGTTGTGTCATTCACCCCTTGGACCCTGGTTTCTCGTAGGGAAACGTCGATCTTGCTTCAGGTCCCATTCATAAGTCTGATTATTGATCTTAATTTTGTCGTGCACTAGGAACACGTCATCCCCATTGGCTTTGTTTTCCGAGGCACTGTTCCACAGCTTCTTACGTTTTTCTCGGGTTTCTTTTGCATAATCACTGCTTATACTATACTTCGTCCCTTTTAACTTTCTGCAGTTCTTTAGCACAGCTAGCTTTTCATTGTAATTAAAGAGCTTCAATATGACTGGCCTGCATGATTCGTTTCGTTTATAACCCAGTCTGTGAATCCTTTCAAGAGACTCGATTTGAACGCCAAGTTTAATCTCAAATAGTTCTTTTATCACCTTCTGTTTCAGGTCATCTTCACTTTCTTTATCTACTTCTGGTATCCCAAACACTACCAGATTGTTCCTGCGGCTTTGGTTTTCGAAGTCAACCAGTCGATCGTTCTGGTATTCTATCGTTTTCTCGAGGCTTTGAACCTTCTTTTCCATTTCCTTTATGTTTTCATTTAGGACCTGAACTGTTTTCATTGTATTTTCAATTTTGGTGATTTTACTGTTAATCTCCTTTATGCTATCTTCTAGGCGTGACTGATCAACTTTCATATTTTCTTGGTTTGTTCTGATTTCTTTGATGTCCTCAGCAATGCGTTTCTGATTAGACAAAACCTGGCGTACCATATCCTCGAGGTTTTCGTCAGGCCCAGGGTTTTCTTCTACGTCTCCGGACAATAACAGTCGCCATCTACAGAACAACATCACAACGTCCCAACATTCCAACAAAATTTCATGACACTTTTGAGGGCCCGGCAGGACTAGCACAAATCTACAATCACTACGGAATTCATGTAGATTTGACATGTAACTAACCTGCGTGACGAGCAAAGAAAACTTCAGCATCTTGGCTGCTGCGTGGATGCCGGGCCCTCTCAAATCCCGCATGTCTCGTTGTTGCTTAAGTAGCCCAGCTGCCGATGACGTCGATGTGGGCGTGATGTCCGGTAGCCAATCTTGGCTGTTGAGCAGAAATGGCGTCGTGTCCGCTGCGTCATGTCGTGGCGCGTCGAACTGGCTTGCGTTCCAAATCGGGCAAACAAGCCACGGCAGCATCTGCGTGACGAGCAAAGAAAACTTCAGCATCTTGGCTGCTGCGTGGATGCCGGGCCCTCTCAAATCCCGCATGTCTCGTTGTTGCTTAAGTAGCCCAGCTGCCGATGACGTCGATGTGGGCGTGATGTCCGGTAGCCAATCTTGGCTGTTGAGCAGAAATGGCGTCGTGTCCGCTGCGTCATGTCGTGGCGCGTCGAACTGGCTTGCGTTCCAAATCGGGCAAACAAACCACGGCAGCATCTGCGTGACGAGCAAAGAAAACTTCAGCATCTTGGCTGCTGCGTGGATGCCGGGCCCTCCAAATCCAAATCCAAAGTCGTTTTCTTTTGGCTCCAACTGTTGAAGACGAAGACGAACCTTTTGTTGTGCGACGATGGCGGCGTGGTGCGACGATGCAACTTTTTAATTCATCGCGCTCGTGGAGCAATTCCCCGCTCCGTGGGATTGCCCTTTTCGGTTCAGTTAAGTCCTCCTCGTCCTCAATAGTCAACGCCAGGGCCACCGCAGCCAAACGTCTCTTTCGTTCAACCTCCATCTTGGCTCCTTACAAATAGCCTCAAAGCAGCTCGCTGCATGCGTTTGGCGGAGCTGTGAGGTCGAGGGTTAGACCGGCCCGTTCGCTCTGTCGTCTGCTCTTTTGGTCCGCCGTGTGGATGCTCATTGCAGCCGGGCGGCCCGCGGGCCGCGCATCACGTGATCAATCGGTCCGCGGCCCGGTCCGTCGTGTGGATACACCTTTACTAACACCGCAAACCTTCGCGACACGCGTCAGATGAACAGTTGATGCCCCTGCCTTGTCCCGAGAGGCCTTTCGACCGAGTTGGTATCGACCTTTACGTACCACTGCCGAAGAGTTCGGCTAGCCACCTGTGGATCGTGGTAGCCATAGACCACCTTGCGAGGTATGTCGAGATGGCTCCTCTAATCTCAACTACTGTACAAGAAATTGCACAGTTTTTTTCTTACCAACATAGTTTTACGCCATGTTGCGCCACGACTTCTCCTCAGCGACCGTGGAACCGTGTTTCTCTCCATTCTCGTAAAAGAGGTTCTTGCTGCTTCTAGGGTTTTTCACCAATTCACATCCACGTACCACGCGCAAACAAACGGTCTCACCGAACGGTTCAATCGAACCCTATCGCAAATGCTTAGCTTGTATATCTCCAACGACCATAAAAATTGGCACTTCATTCTTCCCTTCCTCAGCTTCGCCTACAACACTTCTATCCAATCGAACCCGGGATTCTCTTCGTTCTTTCTCGTTTACGGTCGGGAAGTGTCCTGCACCATAGACAGCCTTTTTCCGTACACTGACAGCAGCTTTCAAAACTCTTTCGTAGCACAGACAGTTTGCCGAGCAAAAGAATTCCGTCCACTTGCTCGCCTTTGCACCAATGACAACCGACAACAACAAAAGCAGCGTTAGGACGAAGCTCGCACTTCCGTAATATACAATCCATGGTGACCTTGTCTTGGTTTGGACATCCGTGCGCACGCCAGGGCTCTCCGAGCAACTTGTCTTCAAATATCTTGGACCATATACTGTCCGTCATCAAACATCCCCAGTCAATTACTCCGTGACACCGCTGAAGCCGTCAACCAATCGGCGCTGCCGGGCGCTACAAAACGTCCATGTATCCCGCATGAAGCCATTTCTCCAGCGCTCCGATCCGAAGTGTCGGCCAGGAGGCCTCCATCTTCCTCTACGGGGAATAGCACAATTTCATCACCATCAACATCCACGCTATCATTACCATTCACAACAGCGCACCACCTGCACGGGTGGTGCGTGGCTTATGCTAGTGCTCGCGGGGCGGAAGTGATCCAGGGCTCGGCCAGTAAAGCCGGTGCTTTTTTATCTCTACTTCGTCTTTCTTACTATATATATATATATATATATATATATATATATATATATTCGTTCAAATGTTTTTTTTTTTATTTTTCTACTGAACAAGAATTATTTATATAAATGAAAATTATATTTTTTATCAATTTTGTTAAGGCGGCGGTCCCACGGCGGCCATCTTGAACAAGCCATTAGTTCAACCACTTGATGGCGGCACTCATCCGTGTGACCAGAAAACAAGCTCGTGGCACTGTACTCGTGGCAGTGATGTTCCTCCTCTGCTCTTAATTTTCTCCTTTCTGCTGCTCGCCCGTGCACTTTCAGCGCTCAGCGCGTGCTCCCGCTGACACAAATGCCAGCAAACGTGCCAGTGGTGGTAGCAGTGCCCAGTTCGCACAGAAGCGGAGCCCAGCTAGCTCATCGACCCGATCGAGAGTGCCTAGCTCGAGATCGAGAGGCTCACAAGCCAGTAGCTATCGTTTTAACTATTCAAGAATTAAAAACATAGTCAATCAATCAGTGAAGAATATTATCACACGTTAAAGAACATATATAAGACATGCTTTGTCAGCATTTCGTTAATGAAAGATCTTTTGCACGACAAAAACGTTTAAATTCATTTTCGCTGTAAGTCAGAGCGCAGCCGACATAACAGGTCAATGAGGCCCATCAAGCAGAACCAAAAAACACTATGTCACAGATCTCAGCATCCTATAGTGCGTTTGTTGTCACCGGTCAAAGCAATCAAGCGCAAACCATGCACTACGGCCTTGCGGTTTTAGTATGCGTGTTTGTGCTTGTGTATCTTATAGTCTTTGACTGCATTTTGATTTATAATAAAACAAGCAATAGCAGACTTTTTTTCAAGACGGGTGTTCAGAAGGGCGCTTTATATAACTCATCATTTTGATGGTAGTTTGATTAAACTTGAATATCAATTATCTGACCTTATAAATAACCACCCTAATATTGTTGAAATAGTACGCCGAGGTCGAAGACTCTGCATGTTCAAGAAAAGAGTAAAAGTGTATTTTGTAGCCCAAGTGGCTTACATTTTGTTAGGCGAGTGGGTAGCAGATTTAAAGTGCATTTTATGGTGCTTTTGATATTTTTTGCATTATTATTTAGGTCTATTTATAATTTGATGTTGAAATAAAACATACCAATCTCTTACATGTATCTTTATCTATATATATTTTCTGTTTGATTGCAACAGATATGAAGAAATTTACAGTAACGCTGACTTTGTATGATAATTAATGTGATCTCAATGATGTCGATGGGAATGATTTCCATTTGAAACGTTTGATGACGTTGATATTAATTATGATAACTACGATGTTTAGCTGATGTCACTTTTATTATTTTATGCATAATTGATTTTTATACTGACACTGGTCCTGTACACCGTTGAATGCTGTGAAAAGGGGCTGATGGCCTGGTCAGAAGACTTTTAATGTCAGAAACGTATTTGCCCCACCACGCGAAAATCCGGCGGCGGCGGCGGCGGCGGCATGCGATGGTATACCAAAAATGGCCGACGGCGCAAAGAGTAAAAACACGTCAGAAATGCTCGGATTGACGTCACAATTTTCACGAAGGTTCCTATAAACAAAGTAAATGAACGACTTTCGAAACAAACTTTAGTACATTTGGGTCTGGATGGGAATCGAATCCGGGCCTCCGGGCGTGC